>CM040926.1:35973068-36360568 GCA_023029165.1 Gobiocypris rarus | reverse complement strand
AAAATATTCATTTAAAGATGTTAATCTTACCTGAGATCTCAAAGGTGACAGACAGGAGAGGAGGGACACTAGGAGTCTGGCCATTAGGAGACTGACCTTCTACAAAACACACAAACACCAAGTCTAGCAAACTACTGCTAATAGGCATCAATCAAGGGACAAATACTATTACTATGAGCTCTATACTGTGACTATTTTCAGAATATTATAACTTTAAAGGGATAATGCAAAGCATAAGCTGGTTATCTTTAACTATCCTGAGCTGTGACATCAAATGCAGCAGACGAGGGAAAATATACACCATTCAAACCTTTTAAGAGCCCTCAAAAAACAAATACAATAAAATGATTTCCATTTAAAATTACAATGCCCAGCCACTTTTGAATGGTCATCAAAAATATACTTTTTTAGTAGCATAAAGCGTGGTTATGCTCAGGTGTTGCATTAAAAATAAAGATTTTCTGTCATTTTAAATCATGCTCTACTCTTATCTGTCAGTAGAATATTAAACTCTTTTGTTTCTCTCCTTCCTTAATCCTCACTCACACCTCTCTCAGTCGATTTTCACAGTTTATTTTCTCAATTTTCTTCACGAAATTCAATAGATCAGACAATTTATTTTATATCTGTCCAAACAACAGAAAGCGTTGTGAATTGTCTGTCAATGTTTTTACAATTTGGTAAGTGATAGAGAATTGTTCAGTTAATGCAAACTTTGGTTATGTCATTTACCTGCCAAACTGTACATGTCAAATGTTATAATGTTTGTAATGCTATAAATAAATCATATCTGTCTATAAAACATTTTAATATCACATTTTATGACATTTTATCACAGTAGACTCCAAATACAGCTCTGTCCAATCGAATGTCATGGCAGTTTATTCAGGGTACTAAGGCATCGCCTCATTTGACTTTCATTCAGACAGTAATGTGATAATGTGAGGTATAAGCTGGTTAGCTTTTACTTCTACCCAAATCTCAAGACAGTCAAAAGCCACAGGATTCCTCCTACACTCTCAAAAATTGTCAATGGAGTTTTGTAGCACCTAGCAGAGAACTCTCTTCTCATCAAGACCTATTTTTATTTTCTGCATTATATGCAACTCAAGGATTCTCTTATGGCATTATTTTAAACTTAAAATATCTCCTATAGCATTATATGGAAAGTAAAATGATTATCTAAGAGAATCAAATGGAACTTATAAAGATTCTCTAATGAAGATTATACAGATTCACTTCTGGCATTACAAGGAACATACAACGATTCTGTTATAACATCATATGGATCTTATAAAGACTCTTATGGAATAAAATGGAATTTGATTCCATAAATGGTATGAATGGCATCTACGCTAATGTTAGTTTCTCTGTTTATCCCGAGGTTTACTGCAGTCAGCTGGATCTGGGCTGTATCCAGACCAGATGGTGGACCTGCGCCTGGATATGACCAACGCATCCCTGAAATGTCTGCAGAGAGCCTGTCAATTAAACTCGTCCCTGTAAATGCCGCATCGACACAACATCCTCATTAAACCAGTCTCCGGCGTGACGACTCCAATCTTTTGAATAATCTTACGAATACCTATTGATCTAATATAACTTCTGACCTGTAATGTTGCCAGAATCATAATCATAAACTATTTGTTCGTCGGCCAAAGGAGAACTGGCACCCCGACTGAGCCTGATTCCTCCCAAGGTTTTTTTTCTTCATTCTGGCCCTGAAGGACTTTTGGTTCCTTGCCACCGTCGCCTATGGTTTTTGGCTCTATCAGTTGGGGACACTTAAATTTCAACTATATTACTGATCTGCCTGCATTGACACTATATGATCATTGAAATGAGCTGGATAACATCACCGTTTTCGCCAGAGCGGCTATACAGTCGAATCAAATTATGTTGCATTATTTTTCTGTTAACACTGTGAAGCTGCAACGTAAAAAGCGCTATTTAGATCAAGGTGACTTGACTTGACTTGATCAAATAAAACTTACAGTATAAAGATTATCTTATGGATTCAATATAACTTATGAAGATTCACTAATGGCATCATATGAAACTTACAATATAAAGAGTCACTTATAACGTATGGAACTTATAAAGATTCAAATGGAACTTATCAAGTTTCTCTTATAGATTCAAATTGAACTCAAACTCAAATAAAATCAGTAATGGAATCATATGAAAACTTACAGTATAAAGATTCTGTTATAGAATCAAATGGAACTCAAAGATCCGCTTGTGGCATCATATGAAACATGCAGTATAAAGATTCTCTTACGGAATCAAATAGAACTTATAAAGATTCTATTAGAGAATCAAATGGAACATATACAAATGTTATTATGAATTCAACGTGAACTTATACATATTTACTTATGAAACAAGGATTCTCTTATGGTTTCAAATGGAACTTATAAAGATTTTGATGTGGAATGAATTGAAATGGAACTTATGAACTTAAGATTCACTTTTGGCATTATATGAAACAAATAATGAAATCTTATGAAATCAATAGAAATTATAAAGATTCTCTTATAGAATCAAACTTATAAAGATTATAAACGAGGTACTATACTTATGACATCATATGATATGAAACAAATATTCTCTTATGTAATCAAATAGAACTAATATTTTAGAATCAAATGGAACTTATAATGATTTTCTTATGAATTCAACTTGAATTTATACAGATTTACTTATGGCATCATATGAAACAAGGATTCTCTTTGGTTTCAAATGGAACTTAGAGATTCTCTTATGGAATCAATGGAACTTATAACGATTCTCTTATGAATTCAACTTTTATACAGATTAAATGGCATCATATGTTATGAAACAAATATTCTCTTTTGGAATCAAATTGAACTAATTGAAAGTCACTTATGGCATCATATGACGTTTGTAAGGGTTCCTTTCTGGAATCAAATTGTATGAAAAGTTATCCTAAGTCATTCACTTTAAAATCCTTTTGGAAACTCTTGATTTGAAGAGAGTGAGGCCACCTGTGGGAAATAACGTTCTGTTCCTGCTACAAATGCAATGTTATATTCTTAGAAGAAAATGTAAATGAGCATCACTTCCAGATAGATTTGATGAAGGTTTCATCACATCAAAGAATCTTGAAGCTGACAACATTCTCCCAGGGCGAGAACATCATGACTCCATCAATTGACTAACGCTCCAGCACATTTTCCCTTTAACTTTCTGCACCGTCTGCGCTCATGTATCTGCTGTCAGCTGTGCAGATTACCCCCCAGTGAAGAGAGACATCTCCTGCACCATGCTGATAAGGACACAGATTTCCCACCATACGCAGCTCCACCAGTGGCCTGTTTTAATAGCCGTTCTTTAACCAGAGCTTTTCATGCAGTCAGTGCTCATCTGCTCTAATGTGCAGGGACATGTGTGTTACGATAAGTTTCAGTGTGCTCACCACACAGTTCAGAGCATCAAAAGAGCGACCAGAAGGGAGAGAGATAAAAAAAAAGAAGAAGGTATTTTCTATGAAGATGGATGGTCCACTAATCAAGTGATGGTGTGTGTTTGTAAAGCATGCAAAGAAATGCTGATGCAATATATACAGCAGAGTAAGAGATTTACACGCATAAATGCATGTGGGTGATGGACAGAGAAGGCAGGGAGAGTGAAAGAACATAAGGGATAGATCAGGGGTATTCAATTAAAGTTCCAAGAGGTTCAGTCTCTATAATATGGCGCTTTTTCACTACACAGTACCAGCTCGACTCGACTCGCCTTTGTTTGGTTTTCCACTGTCTAAAAGTTGTACCTGTACCTGCTTCCAGGTACTTTTTTTTCATACCACCTCCGGCGAGGTTCTGAGCGAGCTGAGGCGATACTAAAATGTGAGATGAAAACACAGCAGACTGCTGATTGGTCAGAGAGAATCGTCACTGTTTATTGCGTCATCATTGCACGTGCACATAAGCCGTGGTCAAACTCATACAGGGAGGTGCAGACTTTCCTTTGTTTGGTTGCCGAAGAGAGGATCCAGCAAGAGCTTGATGGGGCAACGAGGATATACACTCGATATCCTCCATTGTCCCGTGCGTGTGTGGGTAGCGGGTGTTTGTCGCGTAGAAGATTACGTCATGGCAGTTTCCTGCGGCGTCGCTAATCGCTATGACGACCAGGTACTATTGTGGAGGTACTATCTGTAATGGAAAAATGAACGAAAAGCGAGCCGAGCCGAGTTGAGCTGGTACTGGTAATGGAAAAGCGCCATAGATTTCCTTCCCAGCGGAGGTCCAGACAATATTTTTTTGGAACAATTATACATTTCCACCAGGGCAGCCATTGTATTTTGTAAAAAAAAAAATTATATATTATCTTTTAAAAGGGATAGTATACCCAAAATTGAAAATTCTGTCATTAATTTCTCACTCATGTCGTTCCAAACCGTAAGACCTTCCTTCATCTTCAGAACACAAATGAAGATATTTTTGATGAAATCCGAGAGCTCGCTGACCCAACAGACAGCAACACAATGACCACTTTCAAGGCCCTCGGATTTGATCAAAAAGACCTTCATTTGTGTTCTGAAGATGAACGAAGGTCTTACGGGTTTGGAACGACATGGGAGTAATTAATGACAGACCCTTTAAACATTTAAAATAGTAAATGATGAGAATATTAGGCCCCAAGAGCTACAGCAGTGATACATTTTTATCAATATTTACCAAAAAAAGGTAAATATTTCTCCCATCTACCTACATGTATGGCATGCAAGTTTAGCCTCTGACAAAAATATATATATTTTTAAGTAATAAACTACTAAAAACAACCAACATATATAATCAAAAAAGTTAATTAATTTCAAAGCTTTTGTCTTCCCTTGCCATCTCTAAATAATTTTCCAAATGATAACTATTTAGCAGGATATATTAAAATGAAGCGCATGGATTCGGCAGGCGATGTATTTATGATAGTAAGTGGGGCAGCTGGCCTCTGAGCCCTTCCCAGCTTTTAAATTTCCAATGTAAATCTGTGGTGAAAATGAAACTGCAGTGCACTCTCATACAGAGGCATTGGGGCAGATTTCTGGATGCTTATTTTCACGTGACTTTACCTCATGTAAACCTCTCTCCAGACCAAGACAATATCAGACAGTGCGTTTCAGCTGTGTGTCTACATCAGGTCAGTAACTAGCTGGCATGTCTTTTCTTCCTATGTGGAGTAGCAAATTAATGAAAGTATAAATCCTTTAGTTTAAACGTGCTCATGTGAATAGCTTATATGCAGTAGTTCTGTTGTGTTTGTTTTATGTTTGTTCTGAGAATATAGACTGTCCTCACTGGAATTCCTACACAAGTTTTAATATTCTAAAACAACATTCGGCGTAATAAATGCATGAAGGCAATTCTAAGATGGCATTCTATGCGTTTGTCATCTGTAATAAAGTCTGTCAATCATCATTAGAGCGCCACCCTCAGGCTGAATAATGCAAGGACATTAGAATTCTGCCAAAAGTGTGATGTGTTCAGCGATTAGGATAGCTTACAAAATGTTTGAGCCGCTACTGATATTGTTTATTATCAAATGCTTTTAATGTGCTGATTAATAGTGCTAAATGTATGGAAAAAAACACAACGTCTAAAGGCGCCACGTGTCACAAACCTGGTTTGGTTAAACGGTAACCAAGTCATCATAAAGTCATTTGTATGACAGACATGACAGAATAATTGTATTTGCCGCATTCTCGTTTTCAGCCGCATTTTAGCAAAAGTTTCTATTTTGCTGCTCACTGTGTTTGTGCAACTATTGTTAAAATAAGAGCATCATCTGCAGCTCTTAATGTGGCGCGTTACGTCTTTAGCGGGAGAGAGAAGCAATGCACGGAGCGGAAAGAGCTTGAATATCAGATCATATACTGCAAACAATCCTGATTGCTTGTGTTGTGAACCTCTTCGTTGAATTGACTATGCTCACTTTAAACTGTAAAACGGCGCAATTAT
The DNA here is from genome assembly GCA_023029165.1 of Gobiocypris rarus. NCBI lineage: Eukaryota > Metazoa > Chordata > Actinopteri > Cypriniformes > Gobionidae > Gobiocypris > Gobiocypris rarus. The sequence goes on along the minus strand of CM040926.1, from coordinate 36,354,590 downwards.
GTTTTGCAGTCCGGATGGACGGGGTCTGGAACCAGACTGTGGTCTGCCATTTGAATACCACTGGGACAGATCCATGTACGGTATTATAGTATTTACATTGTTCTTAGAGGCATGAACATTTATGCAAAGCAACATATAAATCACAAAATTCCATTTTATTATAGTAATTTTACTAGAGACCTATTTTTTGAAAGACTGAAGGAAGGAAGGAAGGAAGGAAGGAAGGAAGGAAGGAAGGAAGGAAGGAAGGAAGGAAGGAAGGAAGGAAGGAAGGAAGGAAGGAAGGAAGGAAGGAAGGAAGGAAGGAAGGAAGGAAGGAAGGAAGGAAGGAAGGAAGGAAGGAAGGAAGGAAGGAAGGAAGGAAGGAAGGAAGGAAGGAAGGAAGGAAGGAAGGAAGGAGGAGGCAGGAAGGAAGGAAGGAAGGAAGGAAGGAAGGAAGGAAGGAAGGAAGGAAGGAAGGAAGGAAGGAAGGAAGGAAGGAAGGAAGGAAGGAAGGAAGGAAGGAAGAAGGAAGGAAGGAAGGAAGGAAGGAAGGAAGGAAGGAAGGAAGGAAGGAAGGAAGGAAGGAAGGAAGGAAGGAAGGAAGTTCAATGGATTTTTGCAGGACTTTAGCAAAAGACTCAAAGAACCGTTTTCAGCATCATATGGAACTTATAAACAGCCTCTTATGAAATCCTATGAAACTTATAAAAATGACCTTATGGAATCAAATGCAACTTATAAAGATTATTTTGTGGATTCATAAAAACAAAAACTAAATATTTGTTCATGGAATTAAATTACACAAAAGATACCTTTTTTTATTTATTTTTGCAAAGCAACATGCTCGTGACCAATTTTCGGAGGACTCTTAAAAGCCTGAAATAAATGTTGTGCCATCAGCCAATCATCAATTCGTTATGACTGACTCCTTTTGTAATTATACATTGTCAAATCGAAGGCTGTACCTTGTTTGTCTTTGTTGTTGTTGATGTAGCTGAGAAGTTCAGCGTTGGCCTGGACGCAGTACACTTCCCTGCTCTGCACACCTCCACCACACAGTCCAGTCTGATTCCCACGCCGCCGGTCCTGCTGGCTGAGCAGCGCGTCAACGCGGCATTCACTCCATTCTGTGCTCCGCCAGGCATAACTTTAACATAAAAAAATAAAAGTGTATGTATAATAAATCTTCACAAAAAACAACAACAACAACAACATTCATACATTTGGGTGTTGAGACACTGTCATGTACTCTAGCAGGAGACATTACAGGATTTACATTGCAGCTGTTGATACCCAATTTCTATTTTTTTTTAACTAAATAAAAAAATTGACAACCCGCTTACATCTTTTTTTAAAAGTGACCCATATCTGATTAAAATTAAGGTTGAACCACTGGAGTCACATGGACTGTTTTATCAATGTCTTTCCTACTTTTCTGGGCCTTGAAAGTGTTAATTAAATAGCTGTCTATGGAGGGCTCAGAGAGCTCTTAGATTTCATCAAAACCATCTTAATTTGTGTTCTGAAGATGAACAAAGGTCTCACGGGTTTGGAACGTTGTGAGGTTGAGGATTTAATGACAGAATTTTCTTTTTGGGTGAACGTACCCTTATAGCATGTCAGAGGTACTGGGTTCGAAACCATCGTTTAGTTTTTTTTTCCTCATTAAAACCAAATGTGTTCATCAGTGATTGTATATCAAGAGCAGGGACATGTTAGTGTACATTTTATTTTGTGATTTGATTTCACTGGAACAAACAGAGTTTGTACAATGGGACTGAAGCATGTGTGTGCATGTGCCTCCGTCACTGACACAGCGACAACAAGCCTCAGGATGATTTCAAAATTAACACTTCTCTGCTCCAGATCAACTCTTATTTAAAGGAACACTCCACCGTTTTTAGAAATAGGGCTTATTCAACTTCTTTCCTACATTTAGATATGTGGGCAAATGCATTTTCGTCTCAGTGCATGCATTGCTTTAGTTTGGCAGGTAGCTTAGCTTAGCATAATCAATGGAATCCTATGTTGTCAGCTAGCATGTCCCGTGTAAAAGTGATAAAAAATAAAAAAACACACCTAATTACTTCTTAAGGCCTGCGTATTCACAACGAGTACAAAAAGTGATGCAGATTAAGACTAGATGATTTCCTAGACAGATATTAACTTGGGACTATATTATGGGAAAGCACAGGCGAAGCACTGCTACTTGGGTGCAGAGATATCACGCAACACATGAAATCAACAAACTCCCGTCAACATACCGGCATATGTTGTGCATGTGTTGCGTGATATTTCTGCGCCCAAGTAGCAGTCCTTCGCCTGTGCTTCCCCATAATATAGATCACTTTTACTCGGGACATGCTAGCTGGCAACATAGGATTCCATTGATTATGCTAAGCTAAGCTAGCGGCAACCCTGCCAAACTAAAACAACTTGAGACAAAAATGCATTTGCCCACATATCTAAATGTAGGAAAGAAGTTGAATAATCCCTATTTCTAAAAACGGTGGAGTGTTCCTTTAACACAAACAAACAAAATTATCACTCTGTTAGTCAACTAGAGATGTTACATTTTTTTTATAGATATATCTGTACTGCGAAATGTTTCAAAAAGTCACTTATTTCAATGACCGCTTACATGGCACAAATTCGCACATCTGATTCATATCATATTTATTTCGTCGTATGAATGAGGCCTAAAACCGAATATTGAAATTCATTAGCTTTTTTCCTGCTTACACGTTCGTGGGTCATATCCGATCTGTGCCACATGGGGGCGGAAAAAAAAATCGGAATAGGGTCACCATGCAGTGTAATTGTGGCCAAAGAGTCTCCAAACTGTTTGAATGCTTAAAAAAATGGATCTTGGATGAATTTGATAAGACTTACAGTATATTGTTGTTAGGTAAAACTAAAACTACCGGTATTAAAATACAAAAATATTTTTGGTAATGGAATTTAGATGGAAAAACTTTTATAAAAAAATGAATTAAACAAAAATGTCCTTGGCCACTTACTTAAATAAGTTTAATTTAAAAGCACTAAAAGAAATAAAATAAAATAAAATAAAATAATATAAAATAAAATAAAATAAAATAAAATAAAATAACTAATAAAAATGAAGTTTGGCAGGTAGCATGACAAAATAACTGAAAATAAAAAGGCGAATTTAAAATATTAATAAACGTATATATAAATCTTCACTTTTTGAATTTCAATGGAATTAGACATCCCAGAGGTTGAATTGGAATGACAGGAGGGGGATTTACTGAATATCAATAAAAAGAAATTCAACATAGTTCATGAAAAGGAGAAATTATGTTTTCTTCCACCCTGGTCCACAAAAGGCTATGTATCGCTCTTGGTGTCTGTTGCAACCTTCAAACTTCAAGCCTGCTTCTTTACAAACACTTCTAGTTCAAATTAATTTTAATTCCTTAAACTCAAATTCAAACAGCAATGCTGTCTCCTGTTTGCCACCTAAAGTCATGGGAATATGAAGGCAAAACCCTAGAGAAGAGACATGTTATACTGCAACGGGGGGCTTTTATAATCTGTGAAGCAGAAAACTTTAGAATTTCCATTTGACCTGCATTTAATTGCTATCTTGGAGGGAAGAAAAAACTGAGATATTAAAGAGATTTCATTTGCGATTTCTTTTTCCTACTTTCGTTATAGTGCGAAACAGAATTGCAAAACTCCATTATCTTTCAAGCTGCCTATTCACAGTACGTGGGAGACTCAGAAAGTGACGACGTGCCAGTGCTGGCCATCTGTGAGAGAACGAGATTAGAGCAGCGCCACCGAGCTCTTAAGATCACTTCCATTTGTCAGTGCATCTCTTCTGGCTCGGGACCACAGACCAGCCCGATCCGTCTCACCCCGTCTCCATATGCTCATGTGCTGACTCTCACTGGCACCTCCGCTCACGCTGAGCAGGGGTCAACCGCCTCCCGACAGGGCCTCCTGCTCCACGCCGGTTTTTCTTCATGCAGAGCCGAAAGCATGAGACGTGACTGCTGTTTTTAGTGCTTGTTTCATGTACATGCCAGTAGGAGAGGAAAATCCCACATGAGATCTCTTTAATAGCTCAATTGCTTCTCCTTGACAGCAGAGATTAAATTAAATTGTAAATTAGCTTAAAATAATATTTTTCAGTTACACACCTCTGCTTCCCAGATACCCCACCAGAAAAAAAAGATAATATTCCTCAAGAGATCCCAACAATGTCTCCAACTGTGCTAAGATTTGCCAAGACACTAAAGTCAGAGATTTCAGACCAAATTATCAGTGCTTCTATTCACATTCATTTGATCACAGACTCATTGGAAAAACGTGCCTGTGGCAACATTACTGCATAATGATATTACGGGTGAATTCCAATCGGAAGTGAGTATCCCTATGCCCTATTCACTCCAAAGGGAATAGCCCATGAAGTGTCATTCCTCATTATATTGAACTGAAGTGTTACCATGATAATGCAGTGCGGTGGCCATCACCCCATTAGCTGTTCTTACGGTTACACTCTATTTTAAGGTTATGTAGTTATATTGGACTTACTCAAATAAGTACTGAGTAATATTATTTAACTATATGTATTTACTATAGAGTTAGGTTTGGGTTTTGGGTTAGTTACTTGTAATTATGTATAATTTACTGTCATTAATATAGTACATGTAGTAACGTGTAACTACCTCAAATATTTGCAAATAAATATTTGTTTTTAAAGTTTTTAAAATATGAATTACGTGTGTGTGTGTGTGTGTGTGTGCGCGTGTTCCCTCTGTGCTGTCAATTGCCATCTCTAACTATTAAACACATTTCTTACGTATGAAATATTTAAACTGAAATGTATGACAAAAAATGTATGTAATATATCACAAACAAAACAACTTTAATTATTTTTTTATACACTAAAAAATCTTGTGTTATTTTTTCTACCCAAATTTCGGGTTGAGCATTTAATTTTTTTAGTGTTTGTGTAGTTTTTGTTTTACCCAGATCCTGGGTCAGACATAATATTGAGTTCCCTTTCGAACGGTCAGTCGTATTGCGTTGCTAGATGCTAGGGGAAAACTCCTTTTTGCTCGAATACTGAAGCCTTTTTATAAAACCACACAGTGCGACTGCAGTGCCATAACAGTGCTGATGCTACTTGCACGCTATTGGCTGGTCGGTGGGAACTGCATGAACCAATGGCAGAGCAGCGTAAATGCGTGAACCACCCGGTGTGAAACCCGCGAAGCTGAGCGCAGAGCCTGCCAACTGAGCGAGGCATCTGCCTATAAAAGATGCTCGCATTGCCATAGAGTTCAGATTATACTCCATCAGCGACGATCTTCGGACCCTCACTGATCCTACTTGAAGCCTTCACCTTCTCGCCGAGAAAAAAAAAAGTTTAATCCGAAACAGATGAATGTGAATCTGGCTTTTTGTACATGGCAGTTTATGGTGCTAAAAAGTTTCAGTTTGGAGAATTCATTTTCAAGGTGTCACGATACTTACAAGCAATGCGCTAAAACATTGTCAGATTCGGATATGTAATTTTCAGATATGTTTATGGTTTGGTTTAGGTGGTACATTATTTTCAAACACGATAGAGCATTAACCAACACTCACTGGACATTTTAATTCAGAACTGCTGCGATACGTACAGCTAACTCAATAAATGTGGCCACATTCACATTTTTCTGTTTTGGATAAAACTGAACAAAGTGGCTTTTAGCACCATTTCACCCTGGACATTGCAAGCCGCAAAGTAATATCATTTTGCATACATTTTGCGACAGGGTATGTTTTTCCAGTGAGCCTGGGTTGCAAACGTGAGATAAAAACGTATTTTCTGAAGCAGCCAAGCCATTTTAGCTCTCTTCAACAAGTCTTGGAGCTCTTTAACATGTGTTTCACAGACTCGTATCAGAGCGCTCTTCATCACAAGTGCAATATAGTACCAGGTGAGCAACTGAGTAAGTTTACTATGTTAAAAAAGCCATACATACAGCTGGTTATGTGATGCCAACGTCAACATGTATTAGTTTACACATCATGCACTATGGTTAAAGTGTTTTAATAATAATAATAATAATGTTACATTTATATAGCACTTTTCTAGGCACTCAAAGCACTTTACAATGGAAGGGGGGAATCTCCTCAACCACCGCCAATGTGCAGCATCCACCTGGATGATACGACGGCAGCCATATTGCACCAGAACACCCACCACACACCAGCTGATTTGTGGAAAGAAGACAGAGTGATGAAGCCAATCAGGATAGGGTAAGGATTAGGAGGCCATTATGGACAGAGGCCAATGGGCAAATTTGGCCAGGATGCCGGGGTTATACTCCTACTCTTTTTCGAAGGACATCCTGTAATTTATAATGACCACAGAGGTCTCATCCGAAGGACGATGCTTGTTACAGTACAGTGTCCCCATCACTATACTTGGGTGTTAGGATCCACACAGACCACAGGGTGAGCGCCCCCTGCTGGCCTCACTAACACCATCCAGGTACTGACCGGGCTCAGCCCCGCTTAGCTTCAGTGGGAAACCAGTCTTGGGCTACAGGGTGATAGGGCTGCTGGCTTATGAGGTCATGTGTAAGGAATTGAACAAAAATAAATATTTATCAATAATCTGTTCCTGTATTCATAATTTGTGTGAAAAAGAGTTCAAGTGTTTTACTGCAACTAGTGGTCATTCCAACAGTAAACTGCAGTTAATTGTATGGTGGGTTTTTGGAGTTTTGCAAAAATGTAGCCGTAATTTTTCAATGAGCTTATGTTGTTCATTTTATTGCTCTGTACTTTTACTGTACCTCAATAATTGTCTCATTTATTCCTATGATTTCTCTGAAGGAGAAACATCTTGAAACTTGAGCTATGAAATAGCAACTCTAGCAACAATTCTGTTGGGTTGACACATAATGAGATATGACAAGATGACATCAATTTGTTGGCGTATATCACATCATATCATCACTCCAATGATGCGATGTAATTTCACAGACACAAAACCATCTAAACGAAAACCTTTGATTCCAAGCAGTGATAAGAGAGCACATTGATGCTGGCTGTCATGTCTAAATAAGAAAGTGTTGTATCTGCAATTCAAAAGCACTCACTCCTATTGACTTAAATAAAGCACGCAGATATCACAGGCTCAGCAATATGGATTTTTTCCCTGCTGACCCTTTTGAGGACTAGTGGATTTTTACATGTTATGCCAACATTTTTACTTTCCCCGCAGCAATAATGAATAATAAAATAACATATAAATGTGTTTATACCAGTCCATCTCTGTATATGCCATAAGTTTCTAGCAAAAGTTGACAAGTGTGGATTTTGTTTGTGTGGATTTTGTTGCACCCCTGCTGAACTAAATTATTTAAAAATTAATTAATGCCCTCAAACTTTTGAACAGTAGTGAAGAGATCACATATATTATGCATATAATAGTAGAGAAGGTTGCCTGCTTTGTCTAATTGATATGTATCGATTTCACTGTATTTTGACTTGTATTAAATAGCAGTGTTTACATTGAAAAGACAGCACAAAAAAACTACTTATCACCACGGCTTGACATTCAATTTTTTTTCCCACCACTCACTAATTTTGAAATCGAAACTATGGGGAAAAACTGCCATATATATATTTAATATTATCTTATAATTTGCAGTATGTTCTTATAATCAGCAGGTATGTTACCAGCAGGTATATCAGACCTGACGCACGGATCCATTATACTGTTACACATGCCTTTTCTTTCTCAGCTGTTTACATTCACTTAAAACAGAACTGACTGTGTTAACACTAGCCAAGAGAACTTTGATATTGTTTTGTGTGTCATTGAATGCTTAAGCGCCATAAGCAACGTAAAATAATTCAATTTAGCACTGAGAGGCGGCTTTATGTGCGTACACTTTGGGTGTGAGTACAAAATCTGTGGGAAAGAGTAAAATTATGCGAAATCCCATGGTGAAATTCAAGCCCTGTAACACCAACAATATTCATTCGGAGCAAATGAAACAAGTGAGTGAGAGGAGGCGGGTTTGTGTGAAACTCGCTATCGGACAGATGAGAGAGAGAAAGAGAGAGAGACAGCTGGTATTGTGTATGTATTCTGCGGAAAATAAGTATTGGAAGTGTTTCAGATATTTCAGTATCAATATGTATATATATTGTGTACAATATGTATCGACAACACTACATTGCACTTCGTTTATTATTTCAGATGCCTTTTTAAAAGACTACAACTGAAAAATCTTACACACCACTGCTGAACGTTGGCGGGTGTTAATATAAAGCCCTGCTTATTACACTTCACTTTTCAATACAATATCTAGTACAGAATGAGAAATATGCAACCAGTGACTCTGCAAAACATATCAACGAATGTAAAATATAGTGTGAACAGAGTACTAGCATATCTGTGGTACTTACATGGCGCAGGGCGACACCCCGTTTCCTTCAGGTTCACAGGTCTGACTCTCCTCCAGGATGGGGCACTCGGACCCTCCTCCAGTAGGAAGCCGTACCAGCTTTCTGCTGCGGGAGCGCGTGCCCTGAGGAACACTGGGGTCCGAGCAGGCCTTGGAGCAGGAGCCCCATTTACTCCATTCACTGACCACACAGTCTTTAGGCATCAGGCAGGACTGGTAGGTCTCCGGAAGACTCCAGTGAGGACACTGGCTGATACAGGACAGAGGGGTAGAAACACTGGTCAGTCAAAATGACAAGACAATAATCATTTTACAGTTAAGAACATATTTCAATGGAATTAAAACCTTTACACTCTATTTGTTTAATAGAAATAGGATAGAATAAATATTTGTATACTAAAATGAGACATATTATATTTATATATTATATATTTATACCATGATACCAAACTAAATTACATTTATAATATACATATTATATATATATATATATATATATATATATATATATATATATATATATATATATATATATATATATATATATATATATATATATATATATATATATATATATATATATACTGTATATACTATTATTTTATTTAATAATAAAATGTAAAGAGTAAAAAAACTAATAAATTGCAAATATCAAATAATATAAACAATAATATTAATATGACAATTAATTAAATTAATGAATAAATATGATCATATTCAATATTTTTCATCCTATTTACTGAAACATTAGAACATTGAAATGGCTGGAGGCTATAAAAAATTGAAATATTTTATTCTTACCCTCTACCCATAATCTAAAACAAAATAAAATAATTTCATTCTTACAATATTTCTATGTTTCAAACACAAAATAAAATAAAACCATGAAAACAAAATAAACAAAATACAAAACACAAAAACAACAACAACAAAAAAATACTTTAACCTGAAAACGGTCAGCTTTCTCCTTGGTAGAATATATTATTGTATTTAAAAGCTTACATGAGTTTATAATTACGGTATGTCATGAATTGTTGAAACGATCGAAGAAATAGAATATGTAACGTATGGCAACTTTTGTTACAAACGTTTTTCTTTTTCTGCATGTAGTCTTCTGTTCCTAATAAAAATAAGCAATAAAAACAATAAAATATAAAAGAAAATGTCAAATAAAATAACTTAGGTAACATGTGTTTGGTAACTAAACTCAATTTGCAGTTGAACAACAGCTTTTGTAGCGGTTTCAGAGGCTGGTAACTTAATGCTGAGCAGTGTAAATGCAGCAATTTCTCTTGGTCTCTTATTTTCTCCGCAAGCAATGCAGCTGACGAGCTATTACAGCTAATTACAGGCTGCTTCCTTTCCAGCGTAGCTTCATTTAGCAACTGCTCATTTAGGTGCCGCGGCTGCCAAACTCACCTCAGGGCAGCACGGACTCTTAAACACATAAACTTCAAAGCTGGCACTGTTTTCCACCCACTTTAAACCCAGATTAAGATGTCTCGAAATCATTTAAAAATCTGGCAACATAATGACACCATATTGCAGCACAATAACTCTTCCTGAGGTATAAAACCGTTAGTAGCCGCAGGTAAACTGTATATGGCAGAAATGCCAGTCTGTTGGAATAGCGATTGTGGGCTACTATCAGAATTATAACTAGGGATGGGTTCAAAATAAATGAATGAATTAATGAATGAATTAACACAAGTAATAATACGTTTAATCTCTATTCACCGATATTAGGGATGAGGAAAAAATAAACTATTTGAATTGATTCACAAATCCAATTTTCCAAATGTTTGTTAAAGGGGTCATGAATCGTTGGTAATATAAGTATATCCTGTAAGTTTCAGAGCCGAAAATTTCCTTGTTAGTCAAAGGAAAGCCTTTATAGACACCAGGCTCAGCAAATGATCGATTTCAGACTATGCCACACCTTGACGTCATCATGTGGTGAAGCACCGCCTCTGCAGAAGAAGATCAACGCCTACTTCATCACTGCCAGTTTAGCCCCGCCCACCGATTGGTAACATAGGCCCAGTGTTAAACCCCCATATCGAGCTACCAATTTGTTATTGGTAATTTGTTACCAAATCTGTTATTTAACGGGGATTCAATTCTATAAAGAAAGCGATCAAAGAAAGCTCCCTTTGCAATCGTTCGAGCAGCACGTGCTGAACCTGTCAATCAAACAGAGTTTATCAGTGACTCCCGTTTAATTCAACGAATCTCTTAACTATATCACGTCTGCACTGTTAGTGAAGATGAAAGCATTCGTTAGTGTACAGAAACTGAGTTGCAATGACGAGATCGCTACTTTCATGAGCTAAACATGTGTCTGTGAACGGCTACAATGATCATCACTGCAACTTTTCATTCCACAATCTGAATACAATGCCATAGATATGAATATAATGCCATAGATATGAATATAATGCCATAGATCTGAATATAATGCCATAGATCTGAATATAATGCCATAGATCTGAATATAATGCCATAGATCTGAATATAATGCCATAGATCTAAATATAATGCCATAGATCTGAATATAATGCTATAGATCTGAATATAATGCCATAAATCTGAATATAATGCCATAGATCTAAATATAATGCCATAGATCTAAATATAATGCCATAGATCTGAATATAATGGCATCTGAATATAATGCCATAGATCTAAATATAATGCCATATATCTGAATATAATGGCATCTGAATATAATGCCATAGATCTAAATATTATGCCATGGATAAATATAATGCCATAGATCTGAATATAATGCCATAGATCTAAATATAATGCCATAGATCTGAATATAATGCCATAGATCTGAATATAATGCCATAGATCTGAATATAATGCCATAGATCTGAATATAATGCCATAGATCTAAATATTATGCCATGGATAAATATAATGCCATAGATCTAAATATAATGCCATATATCTAAATATAATGCCATAGATCTGAATATAATGGCATCTGAATATAATGCCATAGATCTAAATATTATGCCATGGATAAATATAATGCCATAGATCTAAATATTATGCCATGGATAAATATAATGCCATAGATCTAAATATAATGCCATAGATCTGAATAAAATGCAACACTTTTCACGATTAGTTAACCATGAGAGCTGTAATTGTAAAAACTATCTAAAAGAGAGAGTAATACTACAACAAATGGAAAGACGTTAGCCAATCACAGCAGTGGGTGTTTACACTGAAGTCTCCCAGTGGACACGCCCCTTAAAACAGAGCGTTCAGAGCAGGGGCTAAAATCAGGTCAGGAAATATGCCTTTCTATTTATAAATTATGACAATTTTTGATGTAAAAAGCATTCTAACATTATAAGAGCACCCCAAGAAAAATCATAAAACAATAAAACAACGCAGTTCATGACCCCTACAACATGATGTTGTCAGAACAAAGAAGTGGCAGTCAACTGTTTAAAGAGTGCACAGGCTGAATAAAGGCAACAGTTCCTATATCAATATCTTGACAAATAGAAAATAGCCTTAATGTATAGTTACCGGCACATATCAAGCTGTCTGAACAAACAGTACCTGCCTGCTAAAGCGAATGAACATATCCTGCATCTGAGGCTAAATCACACGAGCAGACACTTATCTGAACCAGCTGATAACAAGAATTTGTAAGTGTCAAATTGGTATCAAACTGTGTTGTCCTGCTGAAATGCACATTATTACTAACGTGCATTGTTTTTGAGCACAGGGTTGCACATTTTTGGTGAGCTTTTGTTTACAGGTAGTTGATGGAATGAGGACACCATCATTTCCATTTAAATGAGAATGATGTTTCTCCTTTAATGCAAGAATAACTCAATTGTGGGAATTCAGGAGAACCTCAGTGCACCAGCAGGGGTATTATGAAGAAGTTAAGATAGATACATAAAATTATCAGGAAATTCTAAATTGAACAATGCGAATGTGTATGCATAACATGTGGGCAACATAGAGCAAAAATATATGATGTACAGTCTTTTAGAATGTCTGTGTAAAGTCGCACACACAAAGACTCAGTACAACACATGAGATGTCTAGCAAGATACACACTGTGAAATCCAACAGTTGGTTTTAACTAACACTTTTTAGTTAACTTTATGTAATGTATTAATTATACAAATCTAGTAATCTGTACTATTCACATACTATGGGCTTGCAGAAAACCCAATGTAACAAAGTACGTAATAAGGAAGAAGGAGGCGGGAACGGCTAACATTTAAAAGACTTCAATCAAATAAACTAAATGAAAGTAACGCGGGCAGCCCCTCATGGACGGCTGCCACGCACACACATAAAACATAAACAAAACATAAAGTCCAGGGGCCTATTGCACAAAACTAGGATAAGGGATTAAGCCGGGATATCTTGGTGATCCTGGCTCAATTTATCCGCTAATATACAGTTATCTATCTGTATCGTTCTCGGTGTGAGAGTGCCTTCAGGGTAAGTCTACACAACAGCGTTGTACTAAATATTGCATACAGATGACAAGATCATCAAGATATCCCGGCTTAATCCCTTATCCTAGTTTTGTGCAATAGGCCGCAGGCCTGGTCCTCTCTCGTCCTTCACTGGTGTCGCTCGTCCTTATATGCCTCCGAGCTCCTTCATGAGAGGGTGTGATGCTAATTCTCAATCATGCCCCGGTCTCACTTGCTCCTCCCACGTCTCTCGCTCGCCCACCTCGCCACACCCAAATTAAGATTAACTGATTGGTTTGAATGTCATTTTGTCAAGCAAAAAAAGCGTTTTTGAGGCAGGCCAATTCTTAATAGTCTTTTCACTCATTTCCTCCACTTCTGCAGTTATCTTTCTCTAGCTGCATTCACTCATTTCCTAACTGGAACTGGGTTTACTATCCTGAGCAAAGCAAAGTAATGAAACCTTAAGAATGGTGTGTTTATTTGTGATGGTCTACTGGCTGCAGAGCAAGTGCTTCAGAAAAACTTTGTTCCACTTTCTTCAACTAACGAAACAACAATGGAGCAAACCCTTTCAGGAGCAAAAAAGTCAAAAGGGCTTTTCAAACTGTGCTTAACCCCGGGTTAACATCATTCTAAACACCGCTTTTAACTCCGGGTAAAGGAGCGTTTCACACTTGTAATATAGTATTGGGGTTAGCATCGCTTTTTATCCGGGGTTATGAAACTCTGCTCCGGAGCAAAAATGTAAAATTCTGACAGAAAACATGACAATTTGAATGAAGAAGACTTTATAACAAAACAAAAATAACCATGGTTTTATTATAGTAAAAGTGTAGTAACCATGGTTTTTTGGCTAATTTATTAAGATTTATATATCTACAGTTTGGTTAATTTGTGGTTATTATGGTTTAACTACAATAACCATGTTTTTTTGGTTTTATTTGTAGTAAAAGCATGGTTATTCTACACCCTGTAAACGGAATCCTGGGTTATCTTGCTTTACATTTCACACTGCTCATAATTTACCTGGGGTTAATAATTAATTCTGGGTATTCATAAGCTACTGTTTCACAACGTACATTCCTAAACCCAGGGTAGCATTCTTCTTTTTATATTTGCGGTGTCACTGATTTGGATGAACGCAGAACGAAACCGGTTTAGTTAAAAGCTCTAAAATTGCGCATCCTCTTATTGCAGACTGTACTACGTTTACAATGCAGCCGGAAAGTATACTTCAGGAGAAAATACATGTACAAAGTATTTTTATTTAATTTTTTTATCAATTTGCAAAGATTTCAAACAAACTTCTTTCACGTTGTCATTATGGGGTATTTTTTTGGAAAACAATTAATTTAATCCATTTTGGAATAAGGCTGTAACATAACAAAATGTGGAAAAAGTGAAGTGCTGTGAATATTTTCTGGATGCACTGTATACTGAATGGATCCCCTTATGAAAATGAACCCAAGGTTAACTATTTCAAGTTTGAAAAGTCCTAAAGATGAATATTTATGCTCCTGGAGGTATGAGAGCTGTTTTTTGTGATTCCATTTAAACAAATACATTACCATTCAAAAGTTTGGGGATGGTAACATTTGTTTTACAGAAATTAATACTTTTATTCAGGATGAATTAATTTGACTAAAAAGAAATCTATAATGATACAAAAGATTTCTATTTCAAATAAATTCTGTTCTTTTGAACTTTCTATTCAACAGAATCCTGAAAATTTGTATCGTTTTCAAAAATATATATAAGACAGCACAGCAGTTTTCAACATTGATAATAATAATAAATGTTTTGAGCAGCAAATCATCCTATTAGAATGATTTCTGAAGGATCATGTGACACTGAAGACTAGAGTAATTATGCTGAAAAAATCGAAAAAATCGAAAACAGTGATTTTAAATTGTAATAATATATTTCACAATATTGCTGTTTTTACTGCAATTTTTAATCAAAAGCATTAAAAAAGCGTACCAACCCGGAACTTTTGAAAGTGTATCCCCAATATCCCAAGCATTAGCCTAACATTAGCTTTCAGAGTTTATGACACTCATCTCAGGAATGCCTCAAGAATCACCACACCAGATGCAAACAGTCTGTCTAAAAAGGTCGGTTTTATAACTTAGATTTAAATTCAGATTCTGATAAAACTAATCTGAGGGAAACCGAAAGACTATTCCACAGTTTTGGCACAACAATGCAAAAAGCATGTCACCCCTCAACTTCGAGATCTCAGAACCATCAACAACTTTTGCTCAGAAGACCTCAGAGATCCACCAGATGTATTTGGAGATATTTAGGAGCCGACCTACGCAAGACTAGTAAAACCCATATGCGACTTTGCTTGAATTCTTAATCCTTAAATGTTTGCTATTCAATCGCTTCTGTAAACATGACATTACCTGGAGAAACCCAAGCTGGAACACTCTGAATGTTTTTCTTTCAAATATCAAAGGCCAAACACTGTACGCCTGAGATACACAACATACACGGCTGCACCAAAACTTTTTTAATAAATACAGAACTCTTGGAACATTTAATACTCGGTTGAAAGTGCTGGCATAGACTCCTGCCGTGTCACACAATCTGCTGTTGGGGAATATACAGTTGTCATTTCTATAGTTGAAAATAGACATCAAGCGTGGGAGTGCTTTGACAGCACAGCGGAGACCCAGACGAGTCACGCAGCAGTCATCCTCTTACTGTCAGTGGCTGACGGAGTGCAGAAATATGCCGGATTCCCTAGTTTTAGGACTCATTTAACTGCTATTAGCATGAGAAACATTAGCGCTACAACAAAAGAGATGCAGCTCAAGAGAAAGTAATACGTAATGGATTCCCTTTTAACACAGACATAAATATGACCAGTGTTTGTTTAATACTAATGGACATGCTGTAGATTGAGAAAGCCTCAAGCACATAAGTTCCTTATAAGAATCGACCACCCTTATTAGACACCATATAAAATGAGAGGGTCAAATGGCATACAAGAGTGTTTCAATAGAAAAATTAATTGTGGTGTAGGCATCAAGTAATATTTTGTGCATAAAGTGTGAACATCAATTATCAATTTTTGTTTTTTAAATTGTAATTTATAATTCATAAATAAATGATGAATACATTATAATTAATATTAGCGTTTTTGCTGAGTTGCACCACAACACATTTTACAACATGAACTAATAAAAATAAAATATCAAAATGAACATTAATAAATAATAATTAAGAAGGTGTATCTAAGTCATTGTACAAATTGAATTATGTATTTTTGAATACAATAATATAAAATGTTAATTGGTATATTATTAATGTGTATTATTAATAATTGTAATAATGTATTAAAATATTTCATATTAACAATGATATTGATTCATTCATAAATATTAGGTTTGGGGGGAGATTCCAATTTACAACCTGAACTAATGAAAAGAAAATATCAAAATGAATTAAAAACATGCTTGACATAAAATAATCATTGTACAAATTTAATGTAATGTATTTTTGGATAAATTAATATTGTTGTTAAATTAATTATTTATTAATCAATATTAACTTTGTTCATTGTAGTGCTGCCAAATCGATTAATCATGATTAATCGCATCCAAAATAAAAGTTTGTGTTTACATAATAAATATAATAATGTGTGTTTACTGTGTATAATTACTATAAATATGTAAATACACACACATGCATGTATATATATATATATATATATATATATATATATATATATATATATATATATATTTTTTTTTTTTTTTTTTTTTTTTTTTTTGCATGTTATATATATATATATATATATAAAAATATTTACACATAAAATATTTATATATAATATAAATTATATACAAATATATATATATATATATATATACAAATATATATATATATATATATATAAATAAAGTATATACATTCAAATATTTCTTAAATAAATACATGAGTGTGTGTCTTTACATATACATAATATACACAGTAAAAACACATATTTTATGTAAACACAAACTTTTATTTTGATACGATTAATCGCGATTAATCAATTTGACAGCACTAATTTATTATAATCATTACGTTTTTGAGGAGTTCTACCATATATTTACAATCTGAAAGAATGAATTAAAAAATATATATTTAAAAAATCTGTAATTCAGAAGAAAAAAAGTAATCCATTGAACGAGTTGCATTTCAATGTATTTTTAACTAATCAATAAATAGGACAAAAAATATCATTAAAATGTTGACCCATTGTCAAACGTTCACTGTCTGCATTCACTGCATTCAAAGCATACATTTTTCAGATTAAATTTTAAGCAAAAAAAACAAACAAACAGAGACAATGTTACTTGGCTAATTAGCTTCTTTAAGATTATACGGTATACTTACTGGATTGTTCTTTAATTTTATCAATGTCAAAATAAGTCTACGAGATCTTTAAATCTAATGGGAAAAGTCACTAACCTGAGTGATACTGTACTTCCGTTCCGATGCACACAAACCACTTGTCGAGACTGGTAGCCTACTTCGATATTCCAGAGGTCATCCTCTTGTCGATTTAGCCTATTACGGTTCCTTTTGTTCTTGATAAGCTCACGCATCTCTGGATCTCGGTTTCCTTTCCTCTCTTTGCCTTTCCGCCGTCGGGCTTGGCGGATGGTGCGTGCGGGAGCAGCAGAGGAGGTCGGTGCCGGTGGTGGTAAAGAGGGCAGCTTGCACCCGCTCCAGCCGCCCACTCTCAGATTGAACACCGTCTCTCTGCCCTCGCAGGCCCTCGGCGCACACGTCTGGAACTCTGTCAGATTGGGGCAAGAAAGCCCACCGAAAAGCGGTGGTGCTACTATGGAGCGGACGCGGTTCTGCAGGCCCAGCCCGCAGGTCTTGGAGCACGTGGTCCAGGGGGTGAACTCGGTCACCACACAGTCTTGAGGGCAGGGAATTAGACAGGCCTGTTCCTGCCGGGGTTTGGGCTCAAAGTACTCACAGATGGCGTCATCGGCCGCCGAGCCATCTGCCCTGAGTGCACAGTTCACCTCCCGCGTCTGGATGCCCTCTTCGCCCTGCAAGCAAACACCTGTGCGGCCAGTCCGTGACGATACAGGAACACACTGGTTCCACCCGCCCCGTCGCCAGTCGTATAGGTCCTTGTGCCAGTCGCAGACGCGGAAGCAGCTCTGCTGGTTGGCTGGCCGTGTGGACTGAAGGCAGTTTGTGTGAAGGGTCGTCCAGCCTTCCACATGAGCGCACCACACCGCTCGACTCTGACTCCCTCCTGGACCGCACTCGCTGCCCATACATCTGCCCCATGGACCTGAGGAAAAACACCATTTGAATTACTGCAAAGTCTAAAAGCAAATGAAACATAATTATGCCATCTCATAAGACCCCTTGTGAAGACTGGGTGAAGACACCACTGTGAAGTTGATTTATTATAAATTCTTTTTGTCGTTCTGTAATTTACAAATTCTGCAATTCAATCAATCAATCAATCAACTTTATTTATATAGCGCTTTTACAATGACGATTGTTTCAAAGCAGCTTCACAGTGTTAAACAGGACAACTTTGCAACAAAATTTGATTTGGCTAGTTTAATTTGGATAGTTTATAGAATTATATATGACCAAATTAATAAATTCTATTTGTATATTTAGTTGAGTAACTTGGATCATAATTTTGAGTGTCAGCCAAGCCAAAGGCGACAATTGTTTTATGTTTTTGAAAGAAGTCTCTTATATGCTCACCAAGGCTGCATTTATTAGATCAAAACATAAAATAGTAATATTGTGATATATTATTACAATCTAAAAGAACAGTTTTATATTTTAATATATTTTAAAATGTAATATCTTCCTGTGATATTAAAGCTGTATTTTGAGCATCATTACTCCAGTCTTCAGTGTCACATGATCCTTTAGAAATCATTATAATACGCTGATTTGCTGCTCAAGAAACATTTATTATCATCAATGTTGAACACAGTTAAAGCTACACTGTGTAACTTTTTTAGTTTATTCTTAGCTAAAAACAATTAGTTCTTTCAAAAATATATGTGCTCATTAATGTATATTTACTTCTTTCAAGTAATAAAGTATTCTCGTAAGTGTATAATATGCCATTGAAAATACATACGGGTGAGGGGTTCGAATGCGCGTCGCCATGTTGCCCCTCCATGAACTACATGAAAGTACATGAACCAAAGAGGGACATACCCGTAAATTCAAGCTTCGCCTTTCGCGTTTTAACACTCGATGGCACTGTGTCGAATGTGAAGAGGGGGATTGCTTGAGACTGATATAGCCTACAATGTAAACTTTGCATCACGCTAGTGATGTCGTACAATATACAGAATAACGATAGCACCGATAAAAGTTACTTTACTAAGATTAGCATGCATTCGTCTGGGAACCTGATAGCTGATGTTAGCAATGAAATGGTAAAAAATAACGAAAAAGTAAAACTATTATTCATTTTACACAGATGTCATAACCTACATGTTAACTGACAAATTAAATAACTGCAAATTATAATAGTTTTCTTAAGTAACCTCATCACCTGAAGGAACACTCATGGACGAGGTCGAACTGGAAGCCATGTTAATTGGCCACCGTAGGAGTTAAAACGAAATCGGAATTGAGAGGAACAGAAACTAATATTCACGGATGGTCATATACCTTTTCACCGCTAGATGGGGGAAAATATCACACGGTGTAGCTTTAATATGTTTGTGGCAATCATGATACATTTCTTTCAGGATTCTTTCTATTTCTATTTATTTTTATTAAAATACACCCATTTGTATGCGCATTGGCTGGTCCAGCCTGAAAAATATGCTTTTTTTAAAACGCTATTTTAACATAAGAAACCACATTTATCAGGCAATTGTTCTCAGATTTCATTGGTGATTGCAAATATGAAATTAAATCTTGAGCTTGGTGAATAGCTTTGGAGAATTTGATGTTTCCCCATTTAAAGAGATACGAGCTGCACTTGCTTGCCCAGAGAGGCTTTTTAAAGATGGCCGCTGAGTGAAATGACTTGACTTAAAAGGGACTTTGCACTAGGGGTGTAACTCAATATGATATTTGCAGATACCTCAATTCTGCAATACGATTACAATATATTGTTGATATTATGATATTATGTGCCTACTTTACACAACCAGTTACATTTGTATTACCTCATGCCAAAATATATAAACATTTATATGAAAAATGCTCATCCTGCACCATGATTGAGACATCCCAAAAAAATTCAAATCACACAGGAGATAAATTGATGACCGTTTAGGACATGATAGCAGTCAAAGCATTCTGTGCAGTCAATAATCTACCAAATATATATATATATATATATATATATATATATATATATATATATATATATAAAGATACTTCAAAATTAAAAGACAAGTCTTTTAAATGTGTAGCGCAGTGTTTTAATGAGGCAACAAAAAATGATAGATATTTCTCCAAGGCTTTAAACACGAACAACTGATAAACAGAGCCACTGTGTGTCACCTTTACAGACTTTAACATTTGAAAAGGTTCACTTTTGTACCTGACTGATCCATAAGGTGATAATCCGAGTGTTGTTCTAATTAAACTATTTGGCTGTGAAGCAATTAGACAGTCAAAATTAGTTCAACAGTACCTGCTGCTACCGCTGACAGCATGGCAGTAATGAGCATCAAACTCTAAATGAAGAATGGGGAGCGAAACAGCAGCAAGGGCCTTGTGCATGGGATCTAATTTTTGGACAATGACAAATGTAACAAAGTGACAGAATTGTTACCTTTTTTACCTTTTTTTAACGCACATCAGCTTCAAAATTCACATTTGAGGTTAGACTATATATATATATATATATATATATATATATATATATATATATATATATATACACAGCACCCCATATAGACAGAAAAACACAGAATTGTTGACATTTTTGCTGATTTATTAAAAAAGAAAAACTGAAATATCACATGGTCCTATGTATTCAGACCCTTTGCTGTGACACTCATATATTTAACTCAGGTGCTGTCCATTTCTCTGATCATCGTTGAGATGGTTCTACACCTTCATTTGAGTCCAGCTGTGTTTGATTATACTGATTGGACTTGATTAGGAAAGCCACACACCTGTCTATATAAGACCTGACAGCTCACACACAGGTCAGAGCAAATGAGAATCATGAGGTCAAAGGAACTGCTTGAAGAGCTCAGGGACAGAATTGTGGCAAGGCACAGATCTGGCCAAGGTTACAAAAAAAAAGTTCTGCTGTACTTAAGGTTCCTAAGAGCACAGTGGCCTCAATAATCCTTAAATGGAAGAAAAATCCAGGTGTGAAAAACTTGTTGCATCTTTCCCAAAAAGACTCATGGCTGTATTAGATCAAAAGGGTGCTTCTACTAAATACTGAGCAAAGGGTCTGAATACTTAGGACCATGTGATATTTCAGTTTTTCTTTTTTAATAAATCTGCAAAAATGTCAACAATTCTGTGTTTTTCTGTCAATATGGGGTGCTGTGTGTACATTAATAAGAAAAAAAAAACTTAAATGATTTTAGAAAATGCCTGCAAAATAAAAGAGTAAAAAAAAATGTAAGGGGGTCTGAATACTTTATCCATATTATATATATATATATATATATATATATATATATATATATATATATATATATATATATATATATATATATAAAGTGTGTGTGTGTGTGTGTATGTGTATATGTATATATATATATATATATATATATATATATATATATATATAAATATATATATATATATATATATACACATACACACACAGTATACACACACATACATACATATACAGAACAAAATTATAAACGCAACTCAAAGATCTAAAACTTTTTCTATGTACACAAAAGGCCTATTTCTCTCAAATATTGTCCACAAATCTGTGTTAGTGAGCACTTCTCCTTTGCAGAGATAATCTATCCACCTCACAGGTGTGCCATATCAAGATGCTGATTAGACACCATGATAAAAATGAATATAATTAGTATTGTCATCATTTAAAATGCAGTAAATGGTTAAACATTTCTTTGTCTTACATGGACCTGTTGATATGAAAACTGCTTTGTCTTTAGATTTTTTTTCATTTTTGAGAAACTGTCTCAAGCATGGTTCAATAAATTACAATTTTTATAAATTAAAAAGAAAAGCATACAAATGTTAATAAATACCTCAGGCATAATTTTACAAGTGTCTATTTTAGTAAATGGCAATCATTTTTTTCATCCATATATTTTTACAAGCTTAGAAACATTCTGTCACTGAAAACCATGTCCTCCGTTGTGACACCATGTCCTGATTATTAAATCGGGCAATTCCACTGACAAGTTTAATTAGTTGAAGGACCCCATTCAAGGTCATGTTACTGTAAAGCCCATGACATGTGCACATGGTAAGATTTTGTCTCAGAATTGTTCAAATATTTAACTTTTTTGGAACCACTATAAAAGTCTTCATTTCTGTTTTTTCCTTTGGTGCGGCACCATAGTAAAAACAGTGAAAAAATTGACAAAGTGAGTGACCCCTTCTATTTTCTCAAACATCAGACTTCACACTACATAACGATATGCATTTTTTCTTCACAAGTGGTGTTTCACAAAAAAAGTTAATTTTGCTTATTTGTCAACTACCCATATACATTAAAGATACATAGTAATGTTAGACCTTAATTAAGAAATTTAAGAATTTATGTAAGAATGAATGCATTTCTAAATAATCACTTCTACTTTTAATCACAACTGAAACTTTTTCTACCAAGAATCCCTTTATTTTATCAAGGTAACCACAGCTGAAAAACCAACATACGTTACTGCAGTTAAACCTTCATTAAATTAATTTCTCCAAAAATTTCAGAATCTCCTTTCTTTTTGATGACAGTTGTGACTAATATCAATTAACCAGTTTTATTGTGGTAATAGTAAATGGAATGAAAGCAAATGAAAGTAAATTTTACAGCTTTACCCCATGTCTCAAGAATCGGTGGTTTAAAAAACAACTTAAACCAAGAATTCAGCAAAAACAGACAGCAAAGCATGACAAATAGAGATCTGTAAAAACAACAAGAACTGTGATTGTGCTTCAGGGGCTCAATCTCACACCCACATTAGAAAACGAGGTTTTATTACCATTAATTTTCACTGTATTACATTAGCTGTGTCACCATAACTGAGTTTCCATCTCACATTCCCCACATTCAGCACGTCCTGCATGATAAATAGTCGCCCCTGTAATGAGGCCCAATAATAATCCATCTGAGAGGGTTTTTTGCTGTAAACGCGGCCCATCAGGCCTCATCGTGTTAAACAAGTGCAGGGGAAATGGAGCTTTTGTAAAGCACAGTATGAAAAGTAGGCCTATTCAGATTTGTACATTTTCCAATTATGCCAGTGTGTCTTACTATACTAGCCCAAGTCAAAGTCTCTGGTTATCTGTTTTTGCCAGTTTATCACATGGCTCTGGCTATCAGGTAAACTTTTGTAAGTATGATCATTAAAGTAATAGCATAGCACACCTCCCTGCAATGCAATTTGACACCAACACTAGTTTCCAATGCAAAAATAATAAATGAAAAGATTCTAAACTTTTCAAGAAAGAACTCCAGTTACCAGTTGTATTAAGAAAACTGGGCAGTAACTGTTGTGTCTTGTAATCTACTGCAAGAAGAGTGCACTTGTACTGCATCTGAAGTTGCTCTACTCATGCGGAGCGTTTCAGATCAGTCATTCTGCTGTTGCACTCCAGTTGGCACGATGCTTTAGAAGGCAGCCGTCTAAGTAGGCACTAAAGATCAAGGTATCTCACTTGGTTTAGGAAGAGAACTACAGTGGTGTATGGAGTCAAAATGAACATCTATTATAACGTATTGCAAATATAGCAGCAAACACTGTTCATACAGCCACAGAGAGAGATATCGCAGCATACATTTTATGTCAGAGACTTGATGACTGTGTGATGTGCTTCTTTCAATGGTGGGAGGGAGCAGAACTGCTCTGGCTTCTAAGGCTAATCGTCTTTGGGAAAAGCAAGAATAAACACAATCCCTACACAATTGTTTCCCCCGAAAACAACAAAATTTCTCTTTTATGTCTCTCAACTCCCCCATGGGTTTACAAAGAGGATTTCTAAACTGGTGGTCTGCATACGCGAAGAGGTGTAAGTGACATGAAAAGCTCTGAAATATGCTAAATTAAAGGTGCAGTAAAATGCATAAAATGTTTGTTCTACCTGAAATTGGTGTCTTAGGAAATTACACCCTTCTATGTGACAGATCTAGACTCCAAAAAACCTTAAAAAAGTTGGGAAGGAAAAAGGTATTAGCCAAAAATTAATGGTCTGCTGAACATTAACAAAATGTCTGGAATCATTTAAAGCACCTTTAACCCTGTAAAGCCTGATAAACGGCTGATAAGTGTTCTTCTTTTGCTAGCTGTACTACAGGGGTTCCTCAAGGGTCTATTTTAGGACCTATTTTATTTAAAGGAACTGTATGTAAGAAATGTATTTCAATTAATCATAAAATGGCCCTGATATGTCACTAGACACAATCAAAAAAATGATTCAGGCCCTTCATAGATATGACACATTTAAATTGTGTTCACTTTACTTAAACATATCTAATTTTGAAACTACTCAATTTAATTGTGTTCAGTCAACCTAATATATTTAAATATGAAGTTTACTAAATTAATTAGCGTTAAAACTACATTAAATATTTGTGTTGACTTAACTAACTGGGCAGTGGATCTGTAGTTCCCAGCATGCTTTGCAAGGGACTGCATTAGGAGAGTAAATTTAGGGATTAAAGTGTTATTTTATGTGTTTTTCTGTAAAGGGAAAGTTGTTGTTAGTTAATATTAGTATTTAATGCTCAGTTATGTTGGACATTTAGAGGAGTTTCTGTAATGTTTTTAAATTTTGTGGTTACCATTGTGCTGAAGAGTGGCGCCTGTGGTTAGTCTGTGGGCACTCAGTGATCAATGCCAATGTCAGGAGTTACACCAGCCTTTTCTTAAATTTGCGTTTTATAAATTGTGTATGATGATGAAGTCTGGCAAATTCAAAAAAGTCATGTTATAAGCATGTAAATATAATTTAAACTGTATTTGATAAAATTGAGTTGGACCAACTCAATTACATTGTCGAAAATTGAGTTGGACCAACTCAATTATATTTCATTGCATGAATTAGTTTTTTATGAGTTGGGGCTACACATATTTATTGAATGGAAAACCTGCCCTCAATTAAATTGAGTTTGTCCAATGAGTTATTTTTTTGAGTGCATTAAGAAATCATGTTAATTTCAAATACTTATATCACTGACAACAGTAGTCAGGCCAGGATATTGTCATTTTAAAAGTGAAGTTGCAGCCCTCAAATGATGTTGATGTTGACATGTTGTGTTTTGGCCTGAAGCTCCACCCTCCACCGATCTACCAATCACGAAGTCAGTAGTGTTTGGGCATCCGGGGTTGCCAGCTCTGCTCTAGTTACCACAGCTGCAGCTACATAATTTTTTTTATAAAAAATGTCTAACTTCACGAAACCTAAAATACCTCTCATGAAGCATAGACATAATTAACAGAAAGAAAAACCCAAACATACTGTGTAGGACTCGTCATTTGCCATTGTAAGCTCCATGTAGCAGCCTACGTTCCTGCTGCTTCCTGCAGCCTATCTGGCCACCTCGAGTCAGGGGGGAGGGGGAGAGGGGATACACCTCTACAGTCATTTGAAAGTGTTTGCAGTACCAGTTTTGGCCACAATCCTACATACAGGTCCTTTAAGATCTTCTTCAAGTATGTCCAGGTGTTAACATTCTAATGTAAGCAGATGATTCTGAGCTGTTTACTCATGCAAGAACTAAAGAACTTGCTGCAAGCAAACAGACATCTGCAATGGCGAAAGTCTCTGACTGGTTAAATAAGTCTTGCTTGTCTTTTAAGATTTGCATGTATTTCACAGCAACTCAGACATCGTATTTAATGGTGAATCAGTCAAATCTGAGACACGTCAGATATTTAGGAATAATAATTTACCGACACCTGTCTTTTAAAAAACAAGTAAGAAGTTAAATTTAATTGAAATACTTAAAAAATATATCAGGCACCAGCTGTATTAAGGAAATTTAAGGAAATTAAATTTGATTCTAAATATTTTTTCCCTTGAATTAAAAAAACAGCAACGGATTTGTGATGTACCGTTAGCAGATTGTGCATACTTCTATCTCCCCATGCACATGGGTTCATTGAGGATCAGGCCTGCAGCAGGTCAGGATTGATCAGTAACTCACACATCATTATCTCCTGAGCTCAGAGACGATGCCAGCTGTCATGATAAAAGGTAATTCTGGCTGACAAAGTGCTGGTCCATCAGTGTCTGACAGGTGTGTGAGAAACAAGAGTCAGACAATTTAGATTGTCATTCAAACGGACCCACAGTCCTGTTCATAGAGAGAAATATTCAGTGGAAATACATTACTGCTTTTACCAGTAATAACTTGCATCTGATAGATGGGTTAGAGATTGTTAAAAACAACAAAATAACCTTTTTGTAATGGTGCTGCAAAAGTTAGCACAAAAGAGTCAAATGAGAGGCACAAAAGAGAGACTTGCTCTTTTTTAGCCAATCAGAAACACTCTCTGCCAGTCAGTCACTGGGTTTGGACAGCTGATTGAAGAGAGTGCATGTGAAATGGTTAAAGTCACTTGAAGCACCATTAATACTATTAATGGTTCAACCATTTCAGAAATTACGGAAACCAAGAGCTGTTAGATGCCACAAGCACATCTGGTTGATTATCTACCGCAGAAGTGTTGACCCACTGGAGACAAAATATCTAAATTATCTTTCTCAAATGTTTCTCCTAAACAACACATTTAGAGACTGATAAAACGAAGGATAGATAGATTAACAGAAAGGACGGATGGACGGATGATAAATGGATAGATGGAGAGACAGATGGACGATAGATAGATAGATATAGATGGATAAATGGATCTTCAAATTCTTCTAAGACCACATGATCTGAGCTATGCTATCCACATTCATGTTATAGCTCTATATGCTTTCATCAGTCAACAATACACACATTCTGTTTTTCATTCCTTTCATAAATGAATTTTAGGAGAAATATCTGTGACCAAGTTAATGAATTAATGAACCACAACTAGGATCTCATGAGTTATGAATCTCTGATCAGTCTGTTGAATAAGAACAGACCTTCATTATCAGCTCTGTGATGTGAATGCAATGAAACACTATTTCAAAGATAGTCATAAAATAGCATGTGATTAATTTTAAAGATGAGCATCCTTCAACAAAATGTAAAAAACCCCACTTGATTTGTATTTGAATGCACTGCACTTGCACTAGACCCTTCTGATAAAGTCTTTCAAATCACTTTACATGAATATATTCCCTAGATCAGCTGCTCTTTGCATGTCTAAATGAAAAAGATACATACGTTTATTCTTCCCTGTTCCAGTCAGCTTCAGAAGTGAGTCAATCAAATGCGAGAAAACTGACCCCAGGCAAAGACCATTAAATTCATAAGCAATCTGTGAACTTCTTAGGACGTTCTGAAGATAAATCCAGTCAGCTGTGTGCTTTCAGCCTTTCGACATATCTGCTTTTGCAGAGTTAATTTACACCAGAATTGTCAGATAGTGATGCTCCAAAGCAATGTTCCCTCTAATTTTTTTTCTTGCTGAGCAAAATTTTTCTCTATTGGGAGGACATTTTGGTCACCTGAGCAAAAACATTCTTTATACCAGACTTGTACAGCATACATAAACACGCACACAAAACTGGTTTCATCATGCAGTTATAACTTTTAACTTTAATGTTAACTTTAATGTCCTTGATGTAACTTATTGATAAATTAATTCATTTAAAAATAAAAAAGGTTAATTCAGAAGCACATTTTAATTTGACAGATTTTTTTTAACAAAAACCACAAAAAACTATTAAAAATCTCTCCTAAATCAGTTAAATTAATTCTTTATAATAATAATAATAATAATACATATAATAATACATATAATATAATATAACATAATATGAAAAACATCAAGCAGTTATACTGAGATTTTATTGGCGACAGGCAGCATTAAACCATCAAACAAATGTTTGTTTATTGCTTATGAATTTATGAAATTTTCTATATTATTATTTTAACTTTTTAATGGCAAGGATGCCTAAACAATCCCCTTGTGACATCCATTCTTTATTAGGCTTACACTATACTATAATTATAACAGACTATAATATAATATAAAAACTAATTGAAGTATTTAAACTGATATTATATCAGTTTAAATGCTTCAATTTGTTAAACAAAAGTAATTAAATAGATCTAATATCCAAGGGAACATGTGAACTCTTTTATAGTTATCTTAATATCTCTGAAACCCAAACCACACACAGATCTATGTACACTGACGTGTTACTGAGGTGTTTGAGTGTGCACTGGTGGGTTATGTTGGTGTGAAACTCCAAATGTTTTCTTACCGTGCTGTCTGTGCCCATCATCCGTTATTTATACCACTTAATCAAGCCACTCTTCTTTTGAACATGATGAGGTTTTATTTCACTTCTTTGTGTTTCACGTCGCCTCTCATATTGAGCTATTTGGACTGCAAACATGACTCACACACGCGCCATCATTCTCTGTGAAATCTGTAAACCCACCGTTTTCACCGGTTCTAACACTATAGCGCTACTAACTCTATAGCGGTTGAACAAAGCACTGCAATTATTTCTCATTTAAACTACAATCAAATGGATTTCTCCCCTAATGTCGTCTGTCGTCTGCGCGGCATTTTATTCTTTCTGCGCGGCCACGCACGCGCGCAGCTTAGAGGGAACATTACTCCAAAGGCTAACTCACATGTGACACGACAAGCCATGAAACCTTGAGTTTTTGGCCTAAAAAAGGTGTGACATGTTGTACTTCTGTTGTGTCACATGATCACAATTCACAACTGTCCATATCATAACTGCATTAACATAAACATTTTGTTTTCAGGGAGGACTGAAAAATGACTAGTCACATGACAGATTTTGCATCACTCAATAGTTGAGTGCCATCGATTATACCATAAAGAACATTTAACATCCATGGAAACTTTCCAATGCACAAAACTGTCTCTTTTTTATGATCTTTATGCTGAAAGTTTTTTTGGGAACTTAAAATACTTTTTCCATTGCAATGCAAGGAAAACCCCTTTTAGAACCTTTATTGGATGTAGGATGCATTAAATCCCATTAAGTTTTACAATGTGACCATTTTTTCAGCACTAAAAATCTCTAAAAACACTCACCTGCTAGAAAAAAAAAAGAAAAAGCTCAGGGGCAAGCTGATAATTTGCATTAGGAAGTCTGTATTTTTCACACTTTCACATCCAATATTTCCTGATCGGCACTCCAGCAGTGAAATATCAAAAGGTCAGTGCGTAACATTTATTCTCTGTGCACTCGACAGAGTTGTGAAACGAGTTCCCCGGAAGTGCACACAATGGGAGAACATCATAACGGAATTTCCCTGCTCTGAAGTCCTTTAGGTACAGTAAACAAGGGCTTTCAAACATTTGATACAATATAAAACAGCTATATATTTTCATAAACTGTATTTTATGAAAGCTTGTTTCTGCCACTGAATAAAAAAAAGGTAACTGCGACTTTTTATCTCACAATTCTGACTTTTGATCTCAGAACTGCATGATAAAAAGTCAGAATGAGAGAAAAAAGTTAGAATTGCGAGATATACTCACAATTGTGAGGAGGGGAAAAAAAGTCAGAATTGCGAGTTTATATCCTGCAATTCTAACTTTATAACTGTCATAATTGTGTAATTCTGAGAAAGTCATATAAAAAGTCGCAATTATCTTTTAAATAGTTTTATTCCATGGTGGAAACAACCTTCCAAATCCAATTGTGAGATATAAAAAATTAAGTTAGAATTAGGAGATATAAAATCACAATTGCAGGATAAAAATCAGATATGCACGAAAGGTTAAAATAGGAGAAAAGTTAGAATTACGAGATATAAAATCACAATTGTGAGAAAAAAAAAAAGTCAGAATTACGAGTTCCCGCGATTTCTAACTTTATAACTGTCATAATTGTGTCAAAAGTCCGCAATTATCTTTTAAATTGTTTTATTCCATAGCGGAAACAATCCTCTATTGGTTATGTAAAACTGTAAAAAAATATATATATATATAATTTTTTTTTTCTCTTTTTCCTAATATTAAATACATTTCTATTAAATGTAGCTATTCACAATAAGTACTATTTTAAAGTTGCTTTATAGAAAATAATTATTTACAACCAGCAAGCAATATGAAGAATACCTTATAAGTATACAATGCAAAAGTTTTAGGGTCGGTAAATGTTTTCAAATTTTAATAAAGAAGTCTCTTATGCTCACCAAAGCTTTATTTATTTTGTATTTATTGACTATAAAGTAAAATATAGTAATAGTGTGAAATATTATTACAATTTGACATTTCTATTTGAATATATTTTAAAATGTAATGTATTCTGTGATCAAAGCTGAATTTTCAGCATCATTACGCCAGTCTTCAGTGTCACATGATCCTTCAGAAATCATTCTAATGATGATTTGATGCTCAAGAAACATTTATTATCATCATAAATGTCAAAAACAGTTGTGCTGCTTAATAATTTTTGAAAATAATTGATTAATATAAAGTTAAAAAGTATTTGACAATTTTTGTCAATTTATATTTAACTATATATTTATTATATTATAATATATTGCATTATAATATTTATTTGAATGCAGTATTGACCCTAATAAATAAATGTTCGCAAACTAATCTTAAACACATTTTTAAAACTGTTATTAAACTGTAACCCCTATAAACTGTAACCCCTGTTATTAACCATCGAGCCACACAGACTTCAACAAACCATAGGTCGCTACATTATAACAGCTGCATTCCTGGACTCTTATTGTAAGTGCCGCTTTCTTCAGCCATCGAGATCAGACAAGCAAATATTACAGCCACATGAATGCATCTGGTAAACACTGTGAGCAGCACCAACCTTCACCACATCTCTCCGGGCTCAATGAAAGATTTATACAAGCCAATGTGTTCCACAGCACATGTTGTGATGGAGCTGAAGGTGGGGATGTAGAAGCAAAGAGTCTGGAGGATTTCAGCTATAGTCTCTGCCTCAGACGGAACCACAATCTGATGCATTTGAAAAACAGAAAAAACACTAGCGAAAAATCAGACTGGCTTTATGCTACTGGGAAAAAGTCTACCGGGTAACACTGTAAAAAAAAAAATTCAAAGTTATAACTGAAGTAAAGATTATCAAGGTAAAGATTATCATTATCATCAGTCTTTCCACTTCAAAATGTCATGTTTAAAGGGGACCTATTATGTCCCTTTTTACAAGATGTAAAGTCTCAGGTGTCCCTAGAATGTGTCTGAAGTTTCAGCTCAAAATACCCCACAGATTATTTAGTAAACCATATTGTAAAAGGCCATTTTTGAGTGGAAGCAAAAACAAGCTGTTTTCATGCATGTATCTTTTAATTCAAATGAGCTGCGGCTCCCATCTCGAAGAAGAGGGTGGAGCCTGTACAGTTCTGTACAGTGCCTCGGGTACTCTGCCAAAAACTAATTGATTAT
Source organism: Gobiocypris rarus (assembly GCA_023029165.1). NCBI lineage: Eukaryota > Metazoa > Chordata > Actinopteri > Cypriniformes > Gobionidae > Gobiocypris > Gobiocypris rarus. The sequence goes on along the minus strand of CM040926.1, from coordinate 36,322,991 downwards.
CATCTCTATCATGGTCACACTCACGTGACTGCTTGACACTTACTTTTTTCCCCAAGGAGCACCTGTGCTCCTAAATTGAAAAATGTAGGTCATTTAAAAATCTTATGGGCGCAATAAATGCTGCTGTTAAATGCTCTGGTGAGGAGATAAACATGGCGGACTGTGTACAGCTCACTCAGGGCGGGTGTATGCTAATAGTGTGCAGCCCGTCAGCAGTTTTAGGCTGGGCTTAAGCATGTGATATTAGAACACATGAGACACTGCTTATGATTTATGGGGATTAAAAGGTGGTTGGCTTTTTAGCATTATATGGTGGTTGTGTACACACTGCCGACACACATTAAAGGGGTCACAAACTGAGAAATAACATTTTCCCTGAGCTTTTATAAAAGGTCATCAAACTATAAGAATATCCTGTAAATTTCAGAACTGAAAACTTACTTGTTAGTCCAATAAAAGCTTTTATTGACACCAGGCCCAGCAAACGACAAGTGGGAATCTATGACGTCAAAGGGAGGCAAGCACCGCCTCTGCAGAAGAAGATCAACGCCTACTTCATCACTGCCTGTTTAGCCCCGCCCACCGATTCACGCAGGCCTACGTGGTGTTAAACCAGATCGAGCTATCAAGCAATAAACATGCCATTGAGGATTACAAAATATTGTGCAGTGAATGGGCTCGACAGTAATGCAACATGTCAGTAACGGTGTTCACTCCAATGCCTGATCTGAAATGTGATGATTCATGTAGTCAGATGTTCTTTGTCTGTGTGTCAGTAAATCAGACCACTGACTAAACATCGGGCTGAGCGATATATCGAATATTAGCGATATTATCGCAATAATTTTGACGACGATGTAAAATTTGAAAATATCGTGAATATCGAATATTTCAAATTCAACATGCAAACATTCCCAAATAACATTACCAGATAACGCACAAGTCTGATTCCACAATTCACTAAACATCGGAAGCAGAAGAGTTAAATATAAGAAAGCAACAGAAACATGCGCGCATGAGAGAAATAATAGCGCAGCGCAGGACCTGAAGCGTGCGCACACGCCTTTCAGACAACATACGATCGGGATTCAGTTCTTTCATGGATTATTTGGGTTTCAGTGGTCAAACAAATGTAAAAATGCACGTGCTGGCAAGTATTCAGGTAAACACAGTAGTACAGTAGGCCTATGTCTTTAATGAACGTACCACTGATAATTTATATAGATCAGTGGAACGTACACTGAGTTGAGTGAGAAATCGTGTGTTACAATGAATTTGGTCCGTCGAGGTCTTAACGGGCCGGACCTCATATTCTGTGTGATTTAATGTTAATCAAACAACAACGAAAATTAAAAAACCACCCCATGCTTGGCTAAACAACTTAATAATATATTTATTAAGAATCAGTGTAGCCTATAGTTTATTTATAAAGTGAAGACTTTTATATATATTTGATTTTTGATTTATTTCTTGACTTGCAGCTGTTAAATAGACCCACTGTAGCTGAAAATAAAGCACTGTTTTTGTCATTTTGTTTGTAATTTGCATGTTTTACTTGTTTTTTTTTTTTTTTTTAAAGATCAAATTGAAAATCTATATTGTAATTAGAAAAGTACTTTTAAAAAAATATTAAATTGCTCGTATCATGATTTAAGATTTTGGTCATCCCAACCTGTTCAGTAAACGTAAACATTTTGTATTTAATTCAGTTCTAGTTTTTGTTGTTTTTAATGGGGGCAAAAGAAAATCTTTTTTTAAATTTAAAAGCAATTGCAAACATATCGAGATATATATCGAATATCGTAAAAATTCGGACAATATCGAGATATCTATATTTTTTGGATATCGCCCAGCCCTAACTAAACATCAACTTGCGTTGTTTCTCTTAGGATGAAAATAATCTGTTATTTAACAGTGATTCAATTCTATAAAGAAAGCGATCAAAGAAAGCTCCCTTTGCAATCGTTCGAGCAGCACATGCCTCTCAATCAAACAGAGTTTATCAGTGACTCCCGTTTAATTCAACGAATCTCTTAACTATATCACGTCTGCACTGTTAGTGAAGATGAAAGCATTCGTTAGTGTACAGAAACTGAGTTGCAATGACGAGATCGCTACTTTCATGAGCTAAACATGTGTCTGTGAACGGCTACAATGATCATCACTGCAACTTTTTATTCCACAATCTGAATACAATGCCATAGATATGAATATAATGCCATAGATATGAATACAATGCCATAGATCTGAATATAATGCCATAGATCTTAATATGATGCCATAGATCTAAATATAATGCCATAGATCTGAATATAATGCCATAGATCTGAATATAATGCCATAGATCTGAATATAATGCCATAGATCTGAATATAATGCCATAGATCTGAATATAATGCCATAGATCTAAATATAATGCCATAGATCTGAATATAATGCCATAGATCTGAATGTAATGCCATAGATCTAAATATAATGCCATAGATCTAAATATAATGCCATAGATCTGAATATGATGCCATAGATCTAAATATAATGCCATAGATCTGAATGTAATGCCATAGATCTGAATGTAATGCCATAGATCTGAATATAATGCCATAGATCTGAATATAATGCCATAGATCTGAATGTAATGCCATAGATCTGAATATAATGCCATAGATCTAAATATAATGCCATAGATCTGAATATAATGCCATAGATCTAAATATAATGCCATAGATCTGAATGTAATGCCATAGATCTGAATATAATGCCATAGATCTGAATGTAATGCCATAGATCTAAATGTAATGCCATAGATCTAAATATAATGCCATAGATCTGAATATAATGCCATAGATCTAAATATAATGCCATAGATCTGAATGTAATGCAGATCTGAATGTAATGCCATAGATCTGAATGTAATGCCATAGATCTAAATGTAATGCCATAGATCTGAATGTAATGCCATAGATCTGAATGTAATGCCATAGATCTAAATGTAATGCCATAGATCTGAATGTAATGCCATAGATCTGAATATAATGTCATAGATCTGAATGTAATGCCATAGATCTGAATGTAATGCCATAGATCTGAATATAATGCCATAGATCTGAATATAATGCCATAGATCTGAATATAATGCCATAGATCTGAATACAATGCCATAGATCTGAATACAATGCCATAGATCTAAATATAATGCCATAGATCTGAATACAATGCCATAGATCTGAATGTAATACCATAGATCTGAATGTAATGCCATAGATCTGAATACAATGCCATAGATCTGAATGCAATGCCATAGATCTGAATGTAATGCCATAGATCTGAATGTAATGCCATAGATCTGAATATAATGCCATAGATCTGAATATAATGCCATAGATCTGAATGTAATGCCATAGATCTGAATGTAATGCCATAGATCTGAATATAATGCCATAGATCTGAATGTAATGCCATAGATCTGAATGTAATGCCATAGATCTGAATGTAATGCCATAGATCTGAATATAATGCCATAGATCTAAATATAATGCCATAGATCTAAATATAATGCCATAGATCTGAATATAATGCCATAGATCTGAATATAATGCCATAGATCTGAATGTAATGCCATAGATCTGAATGTAATGCCATAGATCTGAATATAATGCCATAGATCTAAATATGATGCCATAGATCTGAATATAATGCCATAGATCTAAATATAATGCCATAGAGCTAAATATAATGCCATAGATCTGAATATAATGCCATAAATCTGAATATAATGCCATAGATCTGAATATCTTTATCATCGCTGAAGTGAACGACAATACGATCAAAAATGGACAATCAAGTGAACATGACACATAAGCATATTCAAGCAAAAGACAGCATATATAAATTCTGTGATACAAAACAAAACCAATGTTTGCCCTTTTTTCTTTCTGTCACTGCTCGGCTAATGTCCATCCTCCGTGTCGTGTCTTTTGAATAATGACTTGCACTGAGCGCCGCTTCTCCCATGCAGTCATTAGTAGACACGCCCTTACTGCTGATTGGCATTCCTGAGAAACATCTCATTTCTTTCATTATTCACTCAGCAGCCTTAAACGGAAATGACAAAAGGAGAAAAAGGATGAAGCAAGTATATCATGTCGATCAGTCGATGTGGTAAATCCGGCAAAGAAATCAGTTCATTCAGGCTCTGCCGAACCTCTGCGAAGAAAATTCATTTATTCAGCATGGTAACGAATCCATACTCAGCAGGTGAAAATCTGCGCTCATTTTTGCTCTTTGATGAGTAGAAATGTTCAATAAAAGAAACATTAAAACAACATCAAAGAGACGTCCTGTTCTTGAGGCTGTAGATCAATATGGAGAAACGTGAGAAGTGCAACTGAAGCATGACCCATGTTGAGAACATGATTCATAGCTTGTGGAAAAAAACTCACATTAAAGCAAAAACGAATATTAGAGTTTAATTCGTTTGAGGCATAAACATTTTAATGCTTTTTTTCTTTATTTTCCCCACAGGCAGAGATGAGAAGTCACAGCAGGACCACGCACCCCTCCGTACAGCTGTAAATATTAATACAGAGCCTGTGTGCAGCACTTTGTTGATGCCGATCTGACATGCCACCTTCATGAGAAAGCTCCCTTGAGGCGGCTGGGAAGAGAAAAGAGGTTTTGCTGCCACAGAAGAGCCCAGACTCGACCAATGTGCCCTTTAGATAAAAGACATTAAGTCTGGGGTCTGGACCGTGAGTGGCTTTGGGTTTTGTAAATGGTGAGAAGATGCTCTGGGGGAGAGTGTTGCATCTATAAAAGAGAAACCTGCAGCTAAACAAGGACAAGATGGCAGAAACTTCATCGGCTGCTGGGCACGATGGCTGTGAGCGCTAATGAAGCATTCACAGGGTTATAACACATTTTCCATTCTTTTCCAGAATCAAATTTCCAAACCTCTCTGTAGATTTGGTTTTCAGACCATATTTAGCATAAATGGTTCATACAGCATTATTTTCAGCATTATAAACTACATTCATTTTCACTGCTGTTCGAAAGTTTGGGATCGGTACTTTTTTTATGTTTTTAAAAGAAGATTATGCTTATCAGGGCTGCGTTTATTTGCTTTAAAATACAAAAAAAAAAAATAATATTGCAAAATAGAATTACAATTTGAAAGAAATGTTTCATTTGAATATATATATATATATATATTTTTTTTGAATAAATAATTTATTCCTGTGTTCTGCATCATTACTCCAGTCTTCAGGGTCACATGATCCTTCAGAAATCATTATATGATGATTTGCTGCTCAAGAAACATTTCTTATTATTATCAATGTTGAAAACAGTTGTGCCTACATTTTCAGGATTTTTGATGAACAGAAAGTTCAAAAGAACATCATTTATTTTAAACAGAATATTTTGAAACATTATAAAATGTCTTTACTTGTCGTCACCATTTAAAGCATCCTTGCTGAATAAAACGTATTTCTTCCTTAAATTAAAAAAAAACAAATCTTACTGACCGCAGACATTTTAGTGTATAATGTTACAAAAGCTATTTCAGATAAATGTTGTTTATTCATCAAAGAATCCTGAAAGAAAATTGTACACAACTGTTTTCAACATTGATAATAATCAGAAATGTTTCTTGAGCAGCAAATCCTCATATTAGAATGATTTCTGACGGATCGTGTGACACTGAAGAGTAATGAGGAAGCTTTGATGACAGGAATACATTACATTTTAAAATATATTACAACAGAAACCAGTTCATTTAGCATGGTGTAACCTTGAGAAAAATACACATTCAGATTTAGATAAATATATTACACAAGATTCATTTTTAAGGAATGGGTGATAAATCAGTACAATATGGTTATCAGTGATATATATATATTTTTTATTCTCTTGAATTTATGGATATTTATGACTCTTAGTTATGTGAATTTTACATGTGGTTTACTCCTACTGTCTTTAAAGTTAATCTCTAACAATACAAATCCTTTTAAACATTGCTCATTTCCATAATTTAAAATATTTATTTTTTATTTTGAATTTGAATTGTGTGTGTCTGTATGTATATTCATTTATTTGGTCAAGAAAAGAGTAAAAACAGTAATACTGTGAAATATTATTATCCAGAGACAGCTATATTAATAGGTTAATTTCCAAAAAGTGTAAAGACTGAGACTTTAGTTTGTTTATCATCCGACTATCCTAACACACCAACACAAGCTCAACTAATGTTGTGGGTTTGTTCAAGAGACCAGTTTGAAAATGTCATTATTTTTCCAATTTCATCTGATGACGCAAGTGGTTCACCTTAAAGCTCAACCCAGAGCTCAAGAGGAAAACGAAATCTGATTTAACACTTGACATAAAACAAACAATAAAACCAACAGATCACTGGCTATACCTTTTCTCCAGCACCTGTTATAAAGATTAAAACCAGCCATTGGACCTGCTAGGCTGATTTACGTGTGTCCCCGTGTGCCTTTAAGGGGTTAAAGCAAGGATAAAGCAGTCAAGCATATGAGGTCTCCTGTCTGCTCAGGTTATTCACCTCAAAGACCACATGACAGCTGGTAAAAGCAGCTTTCGGATTGCGAAGAGAGAATTCACTCAGGAGACATTACCATGGACCTCTTAAAGACAACCATAATATACCAAACACACAGCAGGTATGCTTTCATGTAAATTACTGTACTTACAAAGTGTATCTGACAAATGTCAGGAAACCTTTCTTCATTAAAACTAATGACATGCAGCATAATGCACAAATGCTGAGGTCTAACACTAAACAAAGGTCACGCAGGACGATGGCTTATGACTCAGAGCTAATTAGAGCTGACATAAACACTAAGGTCAGAGGGGTCTGCAGTACATACAGCTTACAACAGGGCCGAAACACACTCCACACAAAACTATATCATACTTCACTGCATTCTGAAATATTTTAGAATGCCAATTACAACACAGTGCAAGCTTATTTTAGAAGTACTAAAATAACTACACTGAAATAAAAATACAAATACAAATGACAAAAACACTACAGAATTGAAATGTAACTTAACAGAAAATTAAAACAGAAAATATAATTCATAAGAGTATATCAACACTGAATGCACGAAGATATCTCCAAAAACAAACTGTGCACTGCTAAAAGATCTACTGTAATATGAAATGGCACTGAAAAATAATAAATAGTAAAATATTTAATATAATAAAAAATAATATAAAACAATACAAATTATTTCTAAGCAAAACATTCAATTTTTATTTACTTTACCTGTAAACTGTGATGTTTCCTGTTAGACACACAATGGTGCTATTTTTAAAGTCACCATAAAATTAAACTTATCATTCAAGCGGCTGTTGTACTTCATAATAGGGGAGAAAAGACGATGACAGTTTTTGTTTCTTGTCAACTTTAAAGGCTTGACACCATTTATTGGTAAAACCGATATTTAAAGGGATAGTTTACCCAAAAAGGAAAATTCTGTCATCAGTTACTCACACTCATGTCGTCCCAAACCCATTAGTCTCCCGTTCATGTTCGGAACACAAATGAAGATATTTTGAATAAAAAACCTGAGAGATTTCTTCCCCCCTTTGAAAGTCACCCAAGGGACAGAAATCTCTCAGGCTTCATTAAAAGTTCCAAAGATGTACGACTGTCATGAGAGCGAGTAACTGATAACAGAATTAAATTTTTTGGGTGAACTATCCCTTTAAAAAGTCAATTAAAGTCCCGCTGTAGTCAATAATTGTATCCCTTAAAACCCATCTTTATTCACTAAAATTACATATTTAAAGGTTTTTTCCTGTGAAAAAAAACAAAAACAACGTATTCATGCTTTAAAATAGCTCCGCCTCCACTCACTCATACAGGCTCGTCTACAGTCAATGTACCATGGTAATGCGTTTTAAGTATCGTTCTCTACAATGTCAGACACATAACGGTAATTAATATGATTTTCGCTTGATTACGTTATCACACAGCTAATAATGTGTTGCTAATGTCAACCAAGCCATGTTCCTGTTCATCATCTCAGAGTCAGACAATTGTCTTCTAAAAATCAGCATCCTTACAAACACTTTGAACAACTTTGAACATCAGTGGAGAAAGGTATATTGTAGGGCTGCAACTAACAATTATTTTGATAATCGATTAGATGGCCGATTATTTATTTATTTATTTGATTAATCGATTAACCAGATAAAAAGCCCCCTTCTTATTATATTGACAAAACACACTGTGTGACAAAACACACTATTCCACATCCTGCCCAATGCTGTCCTTGTCAGCTGAGTGCTATGAACACACAGTGAATATAATTACCATGACATCAATTAACCATGGTTTTACAATGAACAAAACAGACAAAAATAATAATAAATTGTTTTTGTAGTTATTCCATGGTAACCACAAATTAACCATGGTTTGGCTTCGAATCCATAGTTTAACTATATGGTATTTGTGTGGTAATATATATGGTAATCAATACACTAAAAAACATGGTTTTACAATAATAAAACCAACCTGTTCCTGTCATTTCTTTATCCTGTAAATAGGCTCTAAGAAACATTTATCACATTTATTAAATTACGCGCTGCTACCCCTTTACAGTTACTACTCTCATAAAATACTTGAATTACATATTGACTTTTAACTAAATTTAGTCAACAGGAGATATTTCAGCTAAATGAATGTTTGTTTGGGCTGAATATTAGCTGTCTCCCTGTCTAATGTGTGCTGTTTGACGCGCATGCGCAGGCCCGCAGCACCGCACCGGCACTCATTCAGTGAATTTTGAAGCTTAAAATGAAGACTGTCAGGACGCGCTTTCATGCAAAATGGAAATACTCGCGTGAATTAGTAACATTTACAGATACGGATATAACCTGTGGATGCACACGCATCTGTCAAAGCGAGTGACAGGTTATGTTAAACGCTAATGCATTAGCTTGAAGCTTAAATAAAGAATTCTCATGTTTGGGCGCTTGGATCACGTACCTTTCCCGCAGCAGCTCACTCGGTTTACTCCACTATTTTTAGATGCATTTTGTCCATAGAAGTTATTCAGTGCTGTAATTTGGCGCAACTGGTGGAAAGCTTTGCATGCACAGAGGGCAGACCCGACTAATCAATAATGAGAATCGTTGTCAATGATTCTCATTATCGATTTTATCGACTAACTGTTGCAGCCCTAGCAGTAGTATACATCATATATACATCATATACATACATAATATACATCATATACATAATTCATTTGCTATATTGCTAAATGTATATCAAATTTCATTATATACATATATATATATATATATATATATATATATATATATATATATATATATATAAAATGAAATTTGATATACATTTAGCAATATAGCAAATGAATTATGTATATACACATATATATATATATATATATATATATATATATATATATATATATATATATATATATATATATATATATATATATATATATATATATATATATATATATATATATATATATATATATATATATATATATATATATATATATATATATATATATATACATATATATAGATATATATATAGATATATATATATATATATATATATATATATATATATATATATATATATATATATATATATATATATACATATATATGTATGTATATATACATGTATATATATATATATATATATATATATATATATATATACACACACATACATATATACAAAAAAGTTGGGACGGTAAAGCCACTTTGATTTACCACTTTGTAACGTTGCCATTCCTTTTCACAACACTTAAAGGGGTACTTCAGCGCTGGGAAGATGAATCTGTATTTAAACTGGGTCATTAATGTACTAGAAATGTGAAATTATTTTTGAATTTGGTGCCTTCTAGAAAATCAGTTCAGTTAGAGACACTACAATTAAAAACTGAACGTGTCTGTTTGATATAATGCGAGTGAGCTGATTGAGCGTCACGGCACAAACGCAGCAGAGCCGGATTACATTCATCACATGAACTGAGGTAAGCGCGGGATTCGCGGCTGCATTCACAGCGCGTGATTAGTCTGGCGCGTGTTCAGTTCATGTCTTTGGAAGCTTAACTTTCATAGGAAGTTCATTTGAAAAGTTAAAACACTCACTTTGCTCTCCACCGCTCCGTTTACATGAATCTCCGCAGTTCCCCGAGCCGAGTGCTGTGAGTGCAATGTTTAAAACATGTGGAAATAGTGCCCTCAGCTGGCTGTAGTCTTTAGCCTCTGGCCAAAAACTCCTCCGATGAAGCAAAATGACGATATTTGCGTCATCGGAGGAATTTTTCCAGAAATAAAATACATAATTCTCTCGTTTCAGGGTTATATGAGGGGGGAAAGTATGATAATTTATATATAATTTATAAAATATACTCCTGGGTTTCTACTGATACAAAGCTTAATGCTAATCGCTGAAGTAACCCTTTGAAAGACATTTAGGAACTGAAGACACAAGTCTTAAGGTGGGCAACAGTACGGGGTCTTCGTTGTCGCATTTTGCGCTTCAAAATGCGCCACACATTCTCTATTGGAGACAGGTCGGGACTGCAGGCAGGCCAGTCAAGTAACCGTACCCTCTTCCTCCGCAGCCAGGACTTTGTAATGTTTGCAGAATGTGGTTTTGCATTGTCTTGTTGAAATATGCATGGACCTCCCTGAAAAATATGTCTTTTTGAAGGCAGCATATTATGCTCCAAAATCTCTATGTACTTTTCAGCATTAATGTTACCTTTGCCAAGGGCACTGACACAACCCCATACCACGACAGACCCTGGCTTTTGGACTTGTTGCTGGTAACAGTCTGGATGATCCTTTTCTTCTTTGGTCCGGAGCACACAGCGTCCATTCCTCCAAAAAAATACCTGAAATACTGATTCATCTGACAACAGTACACGTTTCCACTGTGTGATGGTCCATCCCAGATGCCTCCGAGCCCAGAGAAGTCGACGGCGCTTCTGGACACTGTTAACATAGGGCTTCCTTTTGGCACAGTACAGTTTTAACTGGCATTTGTGGATGTAACTGTGTATTGTGGTACTTGACAAAGGTTTGCCAAAGTAGTCCTGAGCCCATGTGGTGATATCGTATAGATGATTGACGTTTCTTGATGCAGTGCCGCCTGAGGGATCGGAGATCACGGTTGTTCAGCTTAGGCTTGCGCCCTTGTCCTTTAAGCACTGAAATTCCTCCAGATTCCTTGAATCTTTTAATTATGTTATGCACTGTTGAATGTGAAATATCCAAATCTCTTCCTATCTTTCTTCGAGGAACATTGTTTTTAAACATTTCAATAATTTTCTCACATATTTGTTGGCAAACTGGCGATCCTCTGCCCATCTTTGCTCCTATAGGATTAGACCTTTCTTGGATGCTGCTTTTGTACCAAAACATAATTACGATCACCTGTTGACAAATCACATCATTATTTAACCATTTTACCTCATTATTAGCCCTAAAGTGCTCCTGTCCCAACTTTTTTTGCAGGTTTGAATGACAGGAAAGGATGCATATTTACAACTGACATGAAGTTGACCAGACAAAACATGAAATATTTTGTGTTCATATTGTCTGCAATGAAATACAAGTCAAAGTAAATTTAGAAATCACTACTTTCTTTTTTTATTTGCGTTTTCCATACTGTCCCAACTTTTTCTCATTTGGGGTTGTATATGATATGCTAAAGCCCGCCCCCTCATGACGTGATTACTAGGTAGTTTGTGACAAACCATATGCAAATTCATATTAAAAACACCACATAGACATAAACATTAAAAATTGAAAATCGAAAATATCTGTCCATTTTTTAGTTATGTACTTTTGCCAAGTTTTTTTCTGGCCTAAAATATGACAAAAGATTGTGTAATTCACTCTGACCTGCTTTTACCTAGATCACACACAATTTTTTTCCCCTTCTCAGCATAAACACATTGTTGACTTAGTTTAAATATATGTATGTATACACACACATATATGCACACATACTGGCATTTGCAAATAATCTCAAATAATGCTGCCATTTTTATTACAGAGCAATAAATTTATAGTCTAAAAATAATATATAGTCTAATATATTCCTTGGCATTTGCAAATATACCTAAAATATACCTGAATTTTTTTTCTTTTCTGTAACAATACAGCACACAGCAATAAATGAGAAAAATACACAACCTCAGTGACGGTGTCTGTAAATAGGGCACTGCTGACTAAGAATGAGACTCCCAGGGTTTGTGCTGCAGTCTTAAGGCCAGCGGGGAAATCTGTTCGGCTGCAATGCAGAACCACCGACAGGGATGTGAGAATGCGAGAAACACCCCAGGACTGGTGTAGCGCTCCCACACTGTCGGGGCACAAAGCCAGAGGCGCAATGTGGGTCAAGATGGAGGGGCCGATCGCATCCGATTAGACCGAAACAATCACAGCTGCAGGCTGAACTTCTCTGATCGACTGACACTTCACATCAGCCACTGTTTGATTTTCAGTGCGGCTGTAACATGACATTTCGGGGGAATATCATTCATAAGCCTGCCCAGAAATGTGAATCCTGATACGCAGTGGCCCCAAAAATTGATGGAAAAGTGTTCTTGTGCTACCTTTCTTTAAAATAAATGCCACTTACAATTTAAGTTTTTGAAGTGTGACTTATATGTTTAAATAGGATTTGGGGCAATTTAATATGCAGCGTTGCTGTAAAAACAGTACATGGGGATATTTCTGTGCTGCATATTAATGACTTCCGAATTTAGGACCACAGGAATATTCTGGGCTTAATACAACATTTTGCTAAATAACTTGTACTAAACCGAGAATATTCTTTTAACTTTTGATGAAAATAACTAAATCCCATGTCTGTTGAAGGTACACTATGTAACTTTTGGCCCTCTAGTGGTAAAACAAACAAAACTGCACGCATTTTGTCGAAGAACATTGTTTTGGTTGTGCTTAGGCACTGCATGTCTGTGCGGATTAATACACTTAAGCCTAGTAGTGAATGTTTTATGAGCAATAGGATGAGAGATATAACCAGTTTAGATGGAAATGACTCAAGCTGATTAGCTGAAGATATTACAGTAGCTTTACCCATTAATAGACTCTGTACTTCCTTTAAAAAAAATTATTACAGCACAGTGATACAACAACCCTAATGAAATAAGCATTCACAATAGATCATGCTTTAAAACAAACTATGTTAGAAAGCTACATATGGCAATTTATCTCTTCAATACAATACATTACTCACCTGTTGAAACACTTTTCTTGTACAACATTCTAAATCCATCAGTTCTCGCTGTCTCCAAAAAGCCAAGCCAATGTTGATTTTGTTTTTTTTACGAGCTCTGTCGTGTTTTCTTTTTGACATTCTCCTCTGTTCAGTGTGTTTTTAAAACGGGTGATTCCCTAGAGTTTGAGATCTAGCTGCGTACTGTGAAATGTTCTTGCTCATTGTGACAATTAATCTTTGCCACTCCCACACCATACACACATCAAAGTAGCCTTTGCCTAAACTTTTCTCTATTTACGGATATGATGAGACTAGTGATGGGAGAAAAGCTTTTCAAACCCAAGGAAATGTTTTATTGAAAGTATAATTTATCAAATGCTATTAACTAATCATCTGATACCATTCAATATGCACAGAGTCCTGACCTCAACCCGATAGAATGGATGAATTGTCACCTTCTAGAAGAATGATCAAAAATTCCCATAAACACACTCCTAAACCTTGTGCAAAGCCTTCCCAGAAGAGTTGAATCTATTATAGCTGCAAAGGGTGGGCCAACTCCATATTAAACCCTACAGATTAAGAATGGGATGTCATTAAAGTTCATGTGCATGTAAAGGCAGGCATCCCAGAACATTTGGCAATATAGTGTAATTCATACAATGAGACAAAGACACTTCTGAAAAGTCTAAATAGCTTTGCAAAAATCGATCTATGTGAAAGATTTTACTTTTATCACTTCAAATAGTCTAAATTATAAGGGAAAAGACAGTAATTTTAGGATTAGTGGCTCATCAGCCGCGTCAGTGAGATAAGGTTTCCCAAGCTTTCCCACTCAAACAGAGACAATCACACCGGCAGTAATAGAGGCTCACAGAGATTACTGACGACACTTTGTGCCTTTGAGCAACACATATAAAGGTCATGCATTTCAGTCTGTGACTTTACATTTACACAATATAAAAAACAAAATCCCACATCATTTCAAATTGGCTCACTAACTGTGTGAATATGATATATATCAATGAATGCCATACAGTGCATCATTCGAATCCTGAGACAACCGTTTATTAATTCATACTGAGATAATGGACCACGTCTTCTTGCATTGGTGCAATCATTAGTCACACTTGCTTAGAAGGAAAACATTCCTTCAATGCATTTTCTTTCTATTCTAACTAGAATATTATGTTAATCGTAAAGTACAAGCATAGTGCTAACTTTATCCCGTCTATTATTTTTGAAAAATAATTTGTGAAACTATATGCACAATGGAACAATAAATGTTTATAACACTATATCCTACACATTGCTGGTTTCACTACATTGTATTTATATGCGAGACAACTCGCATGCAGTTATTTGGCATTTGAATCCAATTTTATGAAAAATGGCTGCCATAGTAGTCATACTTCTTCTGCAGTATCCAGTGCAGGGTTCACAAATTTCTGTATGCATCTACTGAATGATCTGAGATATTTTTACACAAAACTGATGCATACTACTAGTGCGTCCACGCTATATTGTGATTACCTTAAAGGGGTACTTCAGCGCTGGGAAGATGAATCTGTATTTAAACTGGGTCATTAATGTAGTAGAAATGTGAAATTATTTTTGAATTTGGTGCCTAGACTGAGAAAACACAGAACATTTATTTTTGTCTCATGGGGATGAAAGACAACAATTCCCAGAATACACTTCGCTGCCCTCCTACTCTAGGCATGGCTACTGGCTGGATCACTTGCCCACAGTGTTCGTTTTCATAAAATCAGTTCAGTTAGAGACGCTACAATTAAAAACTGAACTTGTCTGTTCAACATAATGTGAGTGAGTCGATTGAGTGTCACGGCCGTCATGGCACAAACGCAGCAGGAGTCGGATTACATTCATCACATGAGCTGAGGTAATCGCGGGATTCGCGGCCGCATTCACAGCGCGTGATCAGTCTGGCGCATTTTGTTGGATAAAAACAAGAAAAGTGTCTGGTAAAAACATTGAGTGGCTGGTAGATGTTGAAATCCACCAGCCACAGTGGCCGGTGGACAAAAAAGTTAATTTCCATCCCTGGTTTCTACTGATACAAAGCTTAATGCTAATCGCTGAAGTAACCCTTTAATTATGAGATTTCAACTTCTAAAAAGTGTTTTCGTCCTCGTAGAGCTTGTGATTACAACTGGCAAGCAAGGAATATTCGGAGCGCTCCTACTTGTACTACCACGTGACCACTGTACCACCTGACTGCTGCAGATTCATTTAGGCATTGATAATGTTGCCAATGAAACACACAATTCCCAGTCCGAGGACATGAACAGCTCCAAATAGAACGTCACGTGTTGTCATTTCAAACGCAACTGTTTAAAAATGTTTGTTGTTGCATAATGTGTTCTGTTTCACATACTATTTTCAAAGAAGGAAATGCACAGTATGCAGCAATGCATTGTGGGAATCCAGTGTGCTCTGTTACCTTTTGGTATTTGTAGTAGTAGGTCATATTCCCTGCAAGCAGATAAATTGCATACTGTGAGTATACATATTGCAAGAATAGTATAAGAACTATGTGTCATCTCTCACATTGTGGGAAGAAATGAACCACCAACCTGCACAGAGTTTGTTATTCTGAACAGCATCAGAAACAGGAGACACAGAGGACCATGGTGCAATAAATTCATGTCAAACACTGAAACTGAACACAATGGGTGAATAATTCATAATTGAGAGCTGCCGTCTCAATAGCTCACGAGTTCTGGGATGTAAAACGAGTACTATGGCAGAAAATGCAAACAATGTAGAAAAAAGAAGGATTTAAAGACAACACAGAACGATGTTTAACTACTGTAATATTTTGTATTTATTAATAAAAATTAACATTTAAAAGAAATAAACTATTTGATTGTTGATTTTATCCAACAAGAAAATGATAACGTGCATTAAATACCAGAATTATTTTCAACTAAAGTACACAAACAAATCATGTATAATAAGACAAGAAACATGCATTCATAAAGTAAATGGGCTCAATTATAGCTGGTTTAAAACAGATTCTACCATACTGCTCTTACTATAGAAGTTGCAGTGTGCATACTATGCAAATTTACTATATGCACAGAATACCTGGATGATCTCCTACATTATCAAGGAGTCACAAACTGTATCCCACAATGCAATGCGCCCCACTTAACTTTCCATTCCATGCGTGTCAAATGCAATTGCAAGTAATATTGACCATGTTTTTTAACATCCACTTATTGACATATGGTTGTTGTATTGACCTCCAAGAGTTTAGAACATTTTATCATAAAAATGAGAAATAAAAATGAAACATTTTGAAAGTCAATACTAAGGGTCAGTTTTTATTTCATGTCGACTTAAGCTTGTTTGAAACAGATTTACCACCCTCACATCCAGATCAACTAGATGAAAAAAAATCAATCACTTAAGCTTAGAAGTGCTAAAAGTGAACATTGATTTGTTTATGCTCACGCTCAACAAGAAATAATAAATGAAAACACCTAAAATGTCATGAAATACAGCTTGTTCCTTGCAGGAGTGAAATGTTAAATGTTCCTGCTAATTCAAATCCAGAACGTGTTTGTGTGTCAAATGAAACTGCTAACTTCGAACACAGTGCATCTGGTGATCTGAGCTAAATTAAGACAAGTGTCATGCTAAAAAAACAACAAAAAAAACACACCCACGTTTCTTTTATCTTTGGGGAGCTGAGTAGAAATTAGATTGAAGTGCATGACAGGCCTGTGATAAGCAGAGCAGATAAAAATAGCCTCTCTGGGGAGCGTCTGGTGTTAAGAATGCGAGGTGGAGATCTGGTGTGTCTTTAGCCCTGTCCTCACCTCCTCTCTTCTAATGGGACTGAAGGACTGATCAAAAACGCAATTTCAGTCTACGCACAAACCTATTCATTTGTCTCCAATGTTTCCACCTTATTTCTCAATGTGGATGTAAGCTATTTTATATTCAGTAACCGATATAGGTGTACAAATAACAAGTGCAGTAAACTGTAAAACTATTTGCACTACAAACCAGTGTGGTTAGAATTACGACCATACTTTTAATATGTAAGAAACACCAGTTTGCAATATCAAGCACAAGCAGCACAATGAGCTTTTTTGTACAGCTAAAAATATCTGGAATCGGATGACACCGGAAGACAGACACATTCAATTTACAAATGGCTGCGCCCGCTCGGTGAACATGATTTCAACCAAGTACAACATGTTCCTGGATCAACATCTTTGTCAATCAGTCAATCAGATTTGAGGGACACGTTTACAGTTTTTGTCAAGTTTAGGCTTACAAACAGGGTTTGGTCCTTCAGCATCAATGTTATTCATCTATCATTTCCCTCTGATTTTAGGGATAATTTATGGGTAGGATTAGGTTTAGGGGTAGGGATAGGATTAGGACTAAATTGTCAGACAGGGATGTTGTTCCAGGATCAACAAAATATGTCACTTGTCAAAATCACGGAGACCACAGTGGCTCTTAGGTGAAAAATAAGGTGGGTACAGCTGGAAAAGAATGTTTATGACCTAATCATCTAAAGCTAATTCTGATTGGTTGCGCGGCCTGTAAAAACTGCATTTTGGGACATTTAACTTTTGCAAAAAAAACAGTACACTTGTTTTATGACCAGACAGTACTGTAGATTATATAGAAATGCATTCAGCTGCACCTATTTAATTATATACAATTAAAAAAAAAGGTATGACATTCAAATTATTCCCAATATCTGTTTTGTTTTTATTTAAAAGTTATGCTATAGAAATTACAGTCACAAAAAAAAACATAAAATATATAAAATATATATCTAAACATATTAGTGCAGAGTATATATTACATAAACATATACAAACTTACACTATATTGCCAAAAGTATTGGGACACCCCTCCAAATCATTGAATTCAGGTGTTCCGATCACTTTCATGTTCACAGGTGTATAAACTCAAGCTCTAGGCATACAGACGCTTCTACAAACATTTGTGAAAGAATGGGTCGCTCTCAGGAGCTCAGTGAATTCAAGCGTGGTACCGTGATAGGTTGTCACCTGTGCAATAAAATTTCCTCACTCACTACTAAATATCCCACGGTCAACTGTTAGTGGTATTATAACAATGTGAAAGCAATTGGGAACAACAGCAACTCAGCCACGAAGTGAAAAAATAATAAAAAATTCAATAGCTACAGAACCTCCAAACTTCGTGTGGCTTTCAGATTAGCTCAAGTACAATGCAAAGTGTCGGATGTAGTGGTGTAAAGCACGCAGATGTGTTCTCTGTAGTGACCAATCACGCTTCTCTGTCTGGCAATCTGATGAACGAGTCTGGGTTTGGCGGTTGTGTTTAGTTTGGTGGAGGGGGGATTATGGTGTGGGGTTGTGTTTCAGGGGTTGGGCTTGGCCTGTTAGTTCCAGTTAAAGGAACTCTTAATGCTTCAGCATATCAAGACATTTTGGACAATTTCATGCTCCCAACTTTGTGGGAACAGTTTGGGGATGGCCCCTTCCTGCTCCAACATGACTGCGCACCAGTGCACAAAGCAAGGTCCATAAAGACACGGATGAGTGAGTTTGGTGTGCAGGAACTTGACTGGCCTGCACAGAGTCCTGACCTCAACCCGATAGAACACCTTTGGGATGAATTAGAGCGGAGACTGCGAGCCAGGCCTTCTCGTCCAACATCAATGCCTGACCTCGCAAATGCGCTTAGAAGAATGGTCAAAAATTCCCCCCCCCCACACACACACACACACACACACAAATACATACATATAATTTTTTTCAGGTTTTCAATGACCATTGTAATCCTGTAAGGACAAAGTCAAAGGGTAAATGAATATAGTTACATCCTGCTTTGAAATTGATACTCCAAAAATACAATATATCCAGGAAAAGAAAGATACTGATACTCTAAAACAGACTGTGTTCACGGCAGACTGACGCAGCGCTTCAAATCAAGCACATCTCGAGTCATTGTAGCTGAAACACACTAATGGACACGTCAGCCTTTCAAGTGCTACGAGGGAACAACTTAAAAGAGAAAACAGACATGTTGTGGGAGATCTCAGGTTCATAAAACGCACGCCTTCCAATGTGTTCGTTAACATCAAATGATTTGTATGCAAGTTTAAATCAGCCAGATTTTAATATCAGCATGGTTTCCATTTGATAAGGGTCAGTTTAGGGATGTTTCTTGTGCCCTGGAGTTTCACACCATCATAAACAAAGCATTTTGTTTTTCCTCTACGCTGCGCTAAAACGATTCTTGCATTTGATAATGAGATTATTACATCAGGGGGAGGCTCATAATCACTTGTGCATATTCATTTTATTTTGGCTGCACTAACAAACTCCTCCTCCTGACTTCCTTTGATTAAACAAGCTTCAGTCATTAGATTGCATCCCATTCATCATCTTGTCTCAGCTCGGATCATGTTCAATGTGGGTATGACAAATTGATGGAATATTCCAGATTATGTACAACAAAGTCAACATAAAACGCTGTTAGCAACCCATATTACTAATCTGCTGAAGTGAGAAAGGTGCAAGAGGCAACGTAGGATTTTTCGTTGGGGTGGAATTGAAACAAATATGTAGATTACCTACAAATGTGCAGTATACAACAGGTACACTTATTTCAAATCAAGTTTATGTGTATAGTACTTTTTGCAATACATATTGTTTCAAAGCAGCGTTATATTTAAAATCAATCCGTCATACTGTAAATGCTGGTTCACACAAGGTGAAACTCTTAACACAGGAAACACGAGGCTACTGTACAGCACAAGAGACATAAAAGGTTGTAAAACACAAAACATTACATAAAAAGTAAGAGTCCTCTGGATTCCACACATGACATGCAGACACAAATATATAAATCATGGCCACAAATTAAGAATTCGTTCACCCGTTTTAGTAAATCATGGCCACATTGAATGAGTTTTTAAAACGTGCTGATGTATTTTCATTCGTAACCATGACATTTTTTTTTTTATGAATGTCAAATGATAAAATGGGCAAAAAACTGAAGGAAAGACTTGAGCCATTTTATATGAAGGAGATAACAGGCCCATAATAATTGTTCAAAACAACCTAGCAACTGCATAGCAACCTACTAAAAACCACTCAAAACACTTTAGCGACCGAATAGCAACACACTGTCAATTACCCACAACACCACTCACATTTTCTTTAGAAAGCATTGCTTGAAGTCTGAGCTAACCAGAGCTCCAAAGAGACACGTGTGAAGCTCGCCTGGAGCTCAGAGTGTAGCACGGCCCTCCTCTGAGATGACACGGCCACTGGGCTCTGATCACAGCAGGCGGGGGCACAATAAAGACTGCCGTTTTCTATTAGCAGGAGGGCAAGATGAAGGATCACACTTCTCTTTTTCCCCTGCCCTGTGATTGCTCTTCACCCTGAGCCTAGGCAAACATGTATGATGAAAATAAAGACAGTGGAGTTTGAGCAGATAACAGGCCAGTTCGTTGCATATGGAATCACTGGTTTGGTAAATTATTTATGCCCTGAAGCGAGCAGAAGAAAATTACACTAAAAAGAAAAATATTACAAGCTAAAACATTTTTTCATGATTTTGCACATTGTACTGCACACACAGCTCTTCTGCAAGAAAACTAAGACAATAATCCCACGCTTTCATAGAATGTCTCTATTTTTGCTCTCATATGTTGGGAAGTCATTTTAGTGAACCAGTTAGTTCAGACGGTTCATGTAAATGTGGCTGCTCAAAAACACAACTGACTGATTCATTTTTAAATTACTCAAATTTAATTGCTTTCCACCAATTCATCATATATTTTTTTCAGGATTATAAATCATTTAAGGGATAGTTCGCCCAAAAATAAGTTTGAGTTTCTTTATTCTCCTAAACATAAGAGAAGATATTCCATAGTAGGAAAAACATAATATAGAAGTCAATGGGTGCCATGAACTGCCTGGTTACCAACATTCTTTAAAATATCTTCTTTTGTGTTCAATAAGATTCATACAGGTTTGGAACAACATGAGTAAATGATGACAAAATTATTTTGCAATATTTTGTAAAATTCTGGACTTGGACGCTTGAGTTGCCGGTGATCAAATAAGATAATCTGATCTAGCACATCGAGCAAACGGAAAGAGAAAGAGGCAATCAATGAAGCTCAGTGGTGGAAAAACAGAGATTTATCTCAACAAACACACACCTCACTTCTTTTACCTCCCAACATCTGGACTTTTCTGTCATTTTTCCCCATTTAATCACGCTTGAATGAGTATTTGCTGAATCCGCCCTGTTGGGATTAGAGCTGTAATCGTGATAGGAGGGGCCATGGATGGTCAGGAAGACACAAATCAGGTAAAGGACAAATCTTTTCAAGAAAACTCATTTTGTGTCACTATCCTTAAAAGGTCTCACATTTTGCTTGGATTTGCCAAGATACAATCCTGCAATCTAGTCAAAGATCAATAAGCTCTAACATTTTTCATCAAATTCTCCCAAGTCCAAATTATCTCCAATATTATATAATTTGTATCTAAATACCTAAAATTATCTCAGTCTTTTTCTCATTGTGTCTAAATGCCTACATGTGTATGGTGGACGAGAGAGATCTGTATTTGGTTGCTTTGTGAGTATTTGCAGCGCATTTCTGTATTTGGTTGTGTTGTGAGTATTTGCAATGCGTTTCTAAATTTGGTTGCGTTGTGAGTATTTGCAGTGTGTTTCTGTATTTGGTTGTGTTGTGAGTATTTGCAGTGTGTTTCTGTATTTGGTTGTGTTGTGAGTATTTGCAGTGTGCTTCTATATTTGGTTGTGTTGTGAGTATTTGTAGCACGTTTCTGTATTTGGTTGAGTTGTGAGTATTTGCTGTGTGTTTCTTTATATTTGGTTGTGTTGTGAGTATTTGCAGCACATTTCTATATTTGGTTGTGTTGTGAGTATTTGCTGTGTGTTTCTTTATATTTGGTTGTGTTGTGAGTATTTGCAGTGTGTTTCTGTATTTGGTTGTGTTGTGAGTATTTGCAGCACATTTCTATATTTGGTTGTGTTGTGAGTATTTGCAGTGTGTTTCTGTATTTGGTTGTGTTGTGAGTATTTGCAGTGTGTTTCTGTATTTGGTTGTGTTGTGAGTATTTGCAGCACATTTCTATATTTGGTTGTGTTGTGAGTATTTGTAGCACGTTTCTGTATTTGGTTGTGTGTTGAGCATTTGCAGTGTGTTTCTGTTTTTGGTTGTGTTGTGAGTATTTGCAGTGCTTTTCTGTATTTGGTTGTGCTGTGAGTATTTTCCGTGTGTTTCTGTATTTGGTTGTGTGTTGAGTATTTGCAGTGTGTTTCTGTATTTGGTTGTGTTGTGAGTATTTGCAGCACATTTCTATATTTGGTTGTGTTGTGAGTATTTGCAGTGCTTTTCTGTATTTGGTTGTGCTGTGAGTATTTTCTGTGTGTTTCTGTATTTGGTTTGTGTTGTGAGTATTTGCAGTGTGTTTCTGTATTTGGTTGTGTTGTGAGTATTTGCAGCACATTTCTATATTTGGTTGTGTTGTGAGTATTTGTATACGTTTCTGTATTTGGTTGTGTTGTGAGTATTTGCTGTGTGTTTCTGTATTTGGTTGTGTTGTGAGTATTTGTAGCACGTTTCTATATTTGGTTGTGTTGTGAGTATTTGCTGTGTGTTTCTTTATATTTGGTTGTGTTGTGAGTATTTGCAGTGCGTTTCTATATTTGGTTGTGTTGTGAGTATTTGCAGCACATTTCTATATTTGGTTGTGTTGTGAGTATTTGCAGTGTGTTTCTGTATTTGGTTGTGTTGTGAGTATTTGCAGTGTGTTTCTGTATTTGGTTGTGTTGTGAGTATTAGCAGCACATTTCTATATTTGGTTGTGTTGTGAGTATTTGTAGCACGTTTCTGTATTTGGTTGTGTGTTGAGCATTTGCAGTGTGTTTCTGTATTTGGTTGTGTTGTGAGTATTTGCAGTGCTTTTCTGTATTTGGTTGTGCTGTGAGTATTTTCCGTGTGTTTCTGTATTTGGTTGTGTGTTCAGTATTTGCAGTGTGTTTCTGTATTTGGTTGAAATGTGAGTATTTGCAGTGCTTTTCTGTATTTGGTTGTGTTGTGAGTATTTGCCGTGTGTTTCTGTATTTGGTTGCGTTGTGAGTATTTGCAGCATGTGTTGTCAAACTAATGAAGATGTTTTCTTAATTTGCAGGTGTTTTCTTGAGTTGCAGCACATTGACCTTGTTGACCTTGAAGATGTTTTTTAAAGGGTTACTTCAGCGATTAGCATTAAGCTTTGTATCAGTAGAAACCCAGGAGTATATTCGAATTATCGTACTTTCCCCCTCATATGACCCTAAGACGAGAGAATTATGGATTTTATTTCTGTAGTCTTTAGCCTCTGGACAAAAACTCCTCCGATGACGCAAAATGACGATATTTGCATCATCGGAGGAGTTTTTGTCCAGAGGCTAAAGACTACAGCCAGCATGTTTTCAACATCGCACTCACAGCGCTCAGCTCAGGAAGCTGCAGAGATTCATGTAAATGGAGCGGTGGAGAGCAAAGTGAGTGTTTCAACTTTTCAAACGAATTCCTATGAAAGTTAAGCTTCCAAAGACATGAACTGAAAATGCGCCAGACTGATCACGCGCTGTGAATGCAGCCACAGCTGCGAATCCCGCAATTACCTCAGTTCATGTGATGAATGTAATCCGACTCCTGCTGCGTTTGTGCCGTGACGGCTGTGACACTCAATCGACTCACTCATAATATATTGAACAGACACGTTCAGTTTTTAATTGTAGTGTCTATAACCGAACTGATTTTATGAAAATGAACGCGGTGGGCAAGTAAACCATGTTGTGTCTAACGTAGCGCAGCGAAGTGCATTCTGGAAATTGTTGTCTTTCATCTCCATGAGAAAAAAATTAATTTTCTGTGTTTTCTCAGTCTAAAAGGCACCAAATTCAAAAATAATTTCACATTTCTACTACATTAATGACCCAGTTTAAATACAGATTCATCTTCCCAGCGCTGAAGTACCCCTTTAATTTGCTAGTGTGTTCTTCAGTCACAGCGTGTTAAACTCTTTCAGCCATCAAACATTTGTCTAAATGCCTACAATCATCTCAATATTTGTCTAATTTGTCTCCTGGACTTTGAAAGAACAAGCAATAACATTTTCCTCTTGCATAAAATACTATCCATAAGGAAAAGCAGAAATGAAACTAATATCTCAAACGCATCTCAAAGACAGAAATCATTATTTTGCTTAAAATACAAAAGTCAAAAGATCTCAATATGATATTTCTCATTAAATTCTTCAAAAATTTATTATCTGAGCTAATATCCACATTCATTTTATCTTTATAATATTATCCCTATTGTGCTTATTTGTATATCTTCTGAGGAATTTTAGGAGCAACATCTCAGATAAAGATACTTTAATGAAACATGACTGAAAATGCCATAAAGTCTCCTGGGCTATAAAAGCAATAACATTTTCAAAAATATATAACAGCATGAAGTGTAATTACCGGCCTAAAATAATGAAAGTGAAACATGTCTTCCCAGTTTAAGCCTGAAGATCCTGCAGATGATTATGGAGTATTAGCTATTGCCAGGACAGTTTATCTACAGCAGGAGATGGAGCTCATCCGTTCGGTCTCTGGAATTGCTCAGACACAGTTTGTGGAGATTATCTCTAAAGCGAGATGGACTGGTGGATGCGGGCTCGGCTCTGACGGGTCAGCAGACTCACATCCAAAGAGCTTGTGTTCAAAGACCACCCCAGCAGGAAGCACATCAAAAGGACTCAACCGCCGCCCCTGTTCCAAAGAGCATGTTTTCTCCAGATCAGACAGTGACGGACCCTTTAGTCAAAATGAGGCGAATTGGAAAAACATGAAGCTTTATTTTTCTCTTGGTCTGATGTGGGTTGAGTGATGATCGCAATGTAATGTGATGTGAGTAAATGTAACGTAAAATAATGTGAAAAATTTTAATCAAATTTTGTTCAAACAATTTGCCATTTACACACTATGGAACTGCTAAAATTGTTTTCATACACTCCTTCAGGATTCTAACAAGTTTCGCAAAGTTTTTTCTGAGTATGGCCCTGTATGATGTCATAAAGGAAGGAATTCCTTGTATTAGCTCTTCTCCCGGATGAGAGCGCGCACACGCACACACATCAACCAGAGCTTCGTTTGGGTTACGGGAGCTGTCGGCAGCAATGTCACTAAAGAAGTGTGTTTTTGGTTGTGAGGGAAAGATAACCTTGTTCAGCTTCCCAAATAACCCAATGTTAAGGAAACAGTGGATGCAGTTTGTTTTCCTGGAGCATCAACGGAGTTCTGCAAGTGTGTACGTTTGTTCACAGCCATTCGACCCAGAGTCTAAACTGCAGGTGCTGAGTGAAACTGCATCAAATGTCTGTGTTTTGTTGGCAAGCTGCACATAAGTGCATATAATGCAAACAGCACAAATGTACACTCAACTAAAGGATTATAAGGAACACCTGTTCAATTTCTCATTAATGCAATTATCTAATCAGCCAATCACATGGCAGTTGCTTCAATGCATTTAGGGGTGTGGTCCTGGTCAAGACAATCTCCTGAACTCCAAACTGAATGTCAGAATGGAAAAGAAAGGTGATTTAAACAATTTTGAGCGTGGCATGGTTGTTGGTGCCAGACGGGCCGGTCTGAGTATTTCACAATCTCCTCAGTTACTGGGATTTTCACGCACAATCATTTCTAGGGTTTACCAAGAATGGTGTGAAAAGGGAAAAACATCCATCATGGATTTATCATGCCTTGTTACCGCTGTGCAGGCTGGTGGTGGTGGTGTAATGGTGTGGGGGATGTTTTCTTGGTACACTTTAGCCCCCTTAGTGCCAATTGGGCATTGTTTAAATGCCACGGCCTACCTGAGCAATGTTTCTGACCATGTCCATCCCTTTATGACCACCATGTACCCATCCTCTGATGGCTACTTCCAGCAGGATAATGCACCATGTCACAAAGCTCGAATCATTTCAAATTGGTTTCTTGAACATGACAATGAGTTCACTGTACTAAAATGGCCCCCACAGTCACCAGATCTCAACCCAATAGAGCATCTTTGGGATGTGGTGGAACGGGAGCTTCGTGCCCTGGATGCGCATCCCACAAATCTCCATCAACTGCAAGATGCTATCCTATCAATATGGGCCAACATTTCTAAAGAATGCTTTCAGCACCTTGTTGAACCAATGCCACGTAGAATTAAGGCAGTTCTGAAGGCGAAAGGGGTCAAACACAGTATTAGTATGGTGATCCTAATAATCTTATAAATATGATCAAACTAAAGACTCTTCTGAAATATGAAGGATGCAATACTACTCTATAGGTAATCAATAATAACATGAGACTGGCAGAAACTGTTTGGTATGTACCCTTTAAAAAATATATAATTTATTCCTCTGAATTTTCATTTCCTTCAGTGTCACAAGATCTTTCAGAAATCAATCTAAAATGTTTCTGATCAAGAAACATTTATTATTTTTATTAATGTGGAATGTGCCACAATGTGCTCCTTAATGTGGAAACCATAATATGTTTTTCAGGATTCTTTGATGACTAGAAAGTTCAAAAGAACAGCATTTATATGACATAGAAATTGTTTGTAACATTTTAAATGTCTTTACTGCGACATTTGATCAATTTAATGCATCCTTGCTGAACAAATACAGTAATTTCTTTAAAAAACCAAGCAACTTATTTTTAAATGCATAGTGTATCCAATTTGTCAATATGAGGTATAGAGGCTGGTATTGTGCCAAAGACAAAATGTTGGTTTTTACATTTACAAGCCAATAAACACTTCAAGTATGCATTGTACTCCCATAAAACTTCACAGACAAACATTTCTGCATGTGATAGTAGTATGACAAGCTGAATGGACCGATTGAAAAAAATCCTGTCTCGTCCCTCCACATGGTATCGGTTTGCCAATCTTGGATCATGTAAATACCAGCTGCCTAGTTTCTCTGAGCCATGGCAATACACACCCACGCACTCCAAGGCAGTCACATGATGGCAAACTCAAAGCTTTAATGATATTAATATTTCAAAAATATATTACACTTTCCACAAGATAACACAAGGCGAGTGATGCCGTGCAAGACTGAAGGAGGACAGCAAGAGATCGTACTGACCTACATACAGTACAAGCATACACACTCTCACACTCGGGCACATGGCTCCACTACTGCAAATACTCCACGCATTAAAAAAAACACACACACCTAGAGCCATGTGGTTTCATACATGAGCTACAGCATGTTGTCAGGGAAAAACGGAGAGGCCTGGAGCAAACGGGAACAGCAGCCACATTGTTTTCAGCATAACAATGTGCTTCCTCCATGCAAGGAAACTGTAACAGGCTCAGCTTAACAAGAGGATACACTAGTGCAGTATGGATGGCAGGTATACCGTACAGTGGTAGAAATGTGCCAGACAGGTAGATTTCCCTGTAACCGTAACGCCAAAGTTTGCACAGCTATTCATTTATATTTTCATGCATGTAATGTAAATAAACAGAAATAAACAGAGCATTCAAATTCAAATTTAGGGTCAGTGAGATATCTTTTTCTTTTTTTACGAATACTTTTATTCAGCAAGGATGCAATAAATTGATGTTAAAAAAGTGACAGTAAACACAGAATTCTGAAAAAAATATGGACTACAGTTGCCACAAAATATTAAGCAGCACAACACTGATAATAATAAGAAATGTTTCATGTGCAGCAAATCATCATATTAGAATGATTTCTGAAGGACCATGTGAGACTGAAGACTGGAGTAATGATGCTGAAAATACAGCTTTGACATCACAGGAATAAATTACATTTGAAAATATATTCACATAGAAAACGGTTATTTTAAATTGCAGTGTTTTGATTGTATTTTTGATCAAATAAATGTAGCCTTGGTGAACATATTATATATTATATAATGATATTTGCAAAGCAACATACAAAATTCAGAATTGAATGTTTATAATACTACTGTTTACGTTTTTTTTTTATTAGCTACTGTTTTCATAAGTGTTTTATAGCTCAAGTGTTTCACAATATGAATCTTAAATTGATTTCATCACATCTATGGGTTTACAAGTTCCAAATAAAAAGAAAAATGATCAAATTTGATTTTCACTTTCATGCTTGCATTGCATTTAATTAATACACTTCATTAGTTCATGCATTCTATGGAAAACAAACCCATAAACTTGTTGCTATAGCACCACAAACTCAGCTGTGGAATGATTTGTATATCACTATAAAGAGCTATAGAGGTAAAACAACCCTGTTGTGATATGTTACAGTGATATAAAATGACTCACACAAGATTTTAGTCATGCCGCCCACCCGTAATAACAATGTGCTTCCTCCACATAAGGAAACTGTGTGACACGCTCAGTTTAACAGAAGCTCATGTCAGGAATCAGGATACACTGTGGAAACACGCTCAAAGGAAGCAGATTCAGAAGGGTACCAGAAGAAAGAAGCTCAAAACGATGCTATGCTTAATATAAGACCGTCGTCACGGCATGGTTGCTATGGCTGCAGTTGTCAGCATGGCACAGGGGGCTCGTGTCATGACTGACAGCTGTGACAGCGATGTAATCCAATCCCTTTGCTGCAAAAACACAGTCTTCATTGGAGCCCCACTGCACAGAGATCTCGATGTGAACTGAGTGGGAGAGGAGCGCGTGGGCACCACAGTGGAACGACGGCAGTTGCATGGAATAATACTCTGACAGAGGAGAAATTCACACTCGAGTCCTGTATCATCTTCAAGGCGATTAGACAGAGAGGGAATAATCCGGTGGGAAGGTGTGACAGAGCAAAGTATCGAGCTCACCACTATAGGACTCATTTTAAAAACATTAAAACCAAGAAGAATGCATAGAGAAAAGAATAAAGAAAGCAGCATAGAGAATTTTATGCTTGAAGTTAAAATATACCTTTCTTTACTTTCTTGAGACAAGTTTCTGGTCATATTGTGACAAATTTAGCCATTTACTCAACATCTGTATGAATTTATTTCTACTGCTGAACACAAAAAATTGATATGCTGAAGAATATGGGTAACAAAACAGTTGGGCTTCACTGACTTCCATAGTATAGAAAAAAATATTATGGAAGTAAGAGATATCATTCTTTACCGTACAGTGTGTGATGTGAAAACACAGGGTGGATGTCGGGCTTTGCATGGAGTCTTAAACTCTATGCCATGTATTAGTGCTGCAGTGCGTCCAAGATAAATTTGTTCAGTGTTTTTAGTAAATGCTGGTTTGTTATGGGTGTGCATTGGTTTAATCTCTGGAACGAACAGCACGCCAAAACTGACCTGCACGTCTTCATCTGTATAAACACAATATACACTCAGATTCTGCTTTCAGCTTGATGCTTGTTTCTGCACTTGAACTCTCCTTTTTCAAACGCATGTGACAAACTGACCACAACTAAAACAAAAAACAACATTCAGCTGACCTACACAAATACTACTACTTAATTTTGTAATACTTGCTCAAGTCTCAAGCAAGACGTACTCAAAAATGCATTAGCAAGCGGAATCGCACTTCTGTGAAATGCTTTAATAGCTTGATGGTTGTGGAAAAGTTCGCTCAAAAAAATAAACAATCTGTCATTTACTCACCCTCATGTTCTTCCAAACCTGAATGACTTTCTGTCTTCTGTGCAACAAAAACAAAATCTTGACGCTTTTTACTAAACTATTCAGTGACCAGAGGCTGTAATGCCAAAAAAGATTCATAAAAGTGACCCATATGACTATATTTCAAGACATCTACTGTAAGACCAAATGAGGAAAAGTTCGAAGTTCTTTATTGACTGATAGCCTTTACCTCATAGTTCTTAAATCTAATGTGCATTCACATATTAAACCTTAGTGCTTCATTGTTAACATGTATTCATTACTTCAATGACCTCATTTTTTCTGCCTTAATTTTATACATTGTTTAAATGAATACTTTGTTAGCTAACTGCTTACATTTCTGAAATACATAATTTGGACAGTAAGCATTTTCTGTAAAGCTGCTTTGAAACGATATGTATTGAGAAAAGCGCTATACAAACACATGTGAATTGAATTGAATTGAAGTCAATGGGACCCATCAACTCTTTGGTTACTAATCTCCTTTTGTGTTCAGCAGAAGAAAAAAATCATAGAGGTGTACTGTGTGGTCATGAAAGCTTATATTCTGCATGCAGACCATTAAAGTGCATTTAGCAGCGTAAGAGAGCTCATTTCAGAGAGACTCTGAGAGAGTTTCTCAGTGCTGTCTGAGAGACGCACAACATGAGGCCTCTGCTCATAGAGCGCCTGAGAAGTGCTTTTTCACCGCCAACTTGTGCTTGAGCGGTTAAATACACATATCGATGTGTTAATGTGACCGTGTCTTTGCAAGTAAACAGGCATTTATGTGTTCAGTTGAGAAAGTAAACATGAGAAAGCATGAGTATAATGGAACCTCAGTCGGTCTTAAAGTGACAGCATTCAATTTTACCGGCTCTCATTATTAATGCTAAACAAACAACCAAAAAGAGAAAATCTCTCACTGCTCTTGACTTAATCACTATTGTAACTTTAATAAGTATAAATGTACATTTCATTTACACAGTAAAGACTATGCATTTTTTTAATACATTTTATGTAGTATTAGTGATTGAAGTTTTTCAGGTAGGTCTATTTCATTTGTGTCTTTACCACGTTTGTTTTCTTTGATCAAACATTTTGACCATAAAAACCTTATTTAAAGCAATAATAACAATATTGTGATATATATCGTTATCGTGAAATAAAATTACACATATCACAATATAAGATTTGGGTCATGTTGTCCACGCCTAAGTCATATTAGAACTGCATGGGGTTTCGCAAGTTGATGAAAATCATAAAAATCTAAAATTAAATTAAATAAAAAACTTTTTTTTTTATTTACCTGCATTTCGCTTTGACCATTATCCAACATCCGAGAACAGTGAACATACAAATGTGTTTTTAAATAATTAAAATGTTAACTTAATATCTCAAAAGGTACTATTTTTTTTGTTTATTTTTTTAGATCAAAAGGTTTCGGCGAACCGTTTGGGAAAAATCTTATTTTACCACTAATCTTCTTCAGAAGACGTGAGAGTTTTGAATCCATCTACAGAGTAAAGGAAGAAGTGGGTGTCAAAACATCTTCAAAACAAGAAACAACACTGAGGTCCAGAATGATTTGATCTCTGACCCCTGATCTTTCACTTGTCCAAAACACCTCAGAGCTCAAGTTGTATTCAAAATATAAAGGTCCCCAAATAAAATAAGTTAGTTGTTTTGTAGTCCTTGTTGGAGCGTTACAGACTGAATCACTGTTACTGTCTGAAAAAGAGCTGCATGAAAATTCTCCTTTTATGTTCCAATGAACAAAAAAATAACAGCATATGGGTTTGGTATGACATAATGAGTGAGTAAAAAAAAAAGACAGAATTTTCATTCTTGGAAGCTTGAATATGAAGCATATGCCCACCCATATGGGTCACATAGATAATATCCCACAACCCGCACTCGAAAATATCAATAGCTCATCAGCACAAAGCCACCACACTCCTCTGGTGCTCGTGGAACTGTAAGCAGAGAGGCAGGTATCAAGTAATGAAGTTGAGTAATTAGAGAAGATGAAAGGCATATTATTATTGGCATCGTGTCAGTAAATGAAGTGAACTGTAAAGGGAGGTGCGACAGAGATGAAGCTCATGCCCGCTGAGCCTTTATAAAAGATCTGAAGGCGTCAGTGCCTGGGTGTAAATGTGGAGGTGCTGCCACAGTGAGAACTGGCACTACAAACAACACCCACATCACGGAGGAGAGAAGGATGGAGAGAAAAGATACTGCAAAAATTCAGTTTTACACAATGGTACAAAATTGAAAATCGGGGAATCCAAAAAAAAAAAAAAAAATTAAATCCAACAGAAAAATCACAAATGAGATAAAATAGTCATACACAGCCAATACGACTATTTTGCCTGTGGAGATTTAATGGAGATACAGTATTTGTTTAAAGTGTAAAGAAAATGTAAGACTTTCGTTTATCTTCATAAGACAGAGTGCTTTCTGTCCCTCTATTGCTATTGACAGCTATGCAACTACCACTTTGGCGCTTCAATAATTGAATAAAGAGATTGTAAAACTAATGCATATGAATTGAGCGGTTTAGTCTAAATTTTCTGATGAGACTCGATCACATTTTTTGATGAACCGATTTAATTTAGGCTTTTATTCACAAATAAACATTCATCAACTCACATCAGTTGTGGTAAACGGAAGCACAAGCATGTTCAATTGACATGCGAGAACCAGTGAGGTTCATTCTAGTGTTACGCATCATGTTCGAGCTTCCCCAAGAACCAATGAGGTTCATTCTAGTGTTGCGCATCATGTTTAAGCTTCAGCAAGAACCAATGAGGTTCATTCTAGTGTTGCGCATCATGTTCGAGCTTCCCCAAGAACCAATGAGGTTCATTCTAGTGTTACGCATCATGTTCGAGCTTCCCCAAGAACCAATGAGGTTCATTCTAGTGTTGCGCATCATGTTTAAGCTTCAGCAAGAACCAGTGAGGTTCATTCTTGTGTTACGCATCACGTTCGAGCTTCAGCAAGAACCAATGAGGTTCATTCTTGTGTTACGCATCATGTTCGAGCTTCCCCAAGAACCAATGAGGTTCATTCTTGTGTTATGCAGCATTTTTTGAAACGTCAAAGTAATCATTTTTAACATTGATAATAAATGTTTCTTGAGCAGAAAATCAGTATTAGAATGATTATGTGAAACTGATGACTGGAGTAATGATGCTGAAAATTTGATCACAGGAATAAAATATATTTTAAAATACAAATCAAATATTCATATTATATAGTCTTACTGTATTTTTGATCAAGTAAATACAGCAATTGTAAGCATATAAAAGACTGAATGGTAGTGTAAATTCAAGATTACCCAATCATTTCTTATTAAACCAATTATCATAGGACCAAATGATCTGGAGGGACCCACTTTATATTAGGTGTCCTTAACTAATATGTACTAACATTTAAATTAATCATGTGATACAATGCTCTTATTGAGTACATACATGTTTTACATTGCACTTGCATTTAAAAAAATACCTCCATGTAATACATCTGTAATTCATTTCTGTGATTACATTTATAATTACACTGTTGACACTTCCCTTACACCTAACCCTACCCTTAAACTTAGCCATACCACCACACCTGTCCCTAAGTTTACCCATATCCCACCTCAATATCAGCGAAAGTGTTTTGCAATACAATATGAACACAATAACATTGTACTTATTTTTTGATGTAAGTACATAGTAGTTAGGCCACCTAATATAAAGTGGGACCATCTGCTGAATGCGATCCAGAATAATTGTATACCTCTATACTCTTACTGTATGACAAGTATTTAAATGAAACACAAATTAATCCCACTAAGTCTCCCAAGCTATGAACAGGTTATGTGAAATCACATCAAACCAGTACAACAAGCTCCTGGAACAATATAACCTGATAATCCAAACCCTATACCTAACCCTAACCATTAGCTAACACTGACAGGTTGATAGGAAAGCAAAGACATACACTACCATTTAAAAGTTTGGGTTTGGAAGGATTTTTAAATGTTTTGTGCTCACCAAGGCT
Organism: Gobiocypris rarus; assembly: GCA_023029165.1. Taxonomy (NCBI): domain Eukaryota; kingdom Metazoa; phylum Chordata; class Actinopteri; order Cypriniformes; family Gobionidae; genus Gobiocypris; species Gobiocypris rarus. The sequence goes on along the minus strand of CM040926.1, from coordinate 36,288,946 downwards.
TCATTTATTTGATCTTAAAAATACTACTTCCTGTGAGATCCTGAAATGCGCATACGATGGACACTTCACTATCCCATGAGGCTACAGGAGAGGATTTGTGAATGGCAGTGATGCTGGTAGATCACATGATAATGACAACGAGATGAATGTAGTACGTCCAGATTACACAAAATATGTACTTACTCAAAATAACCTACTCGAGAGAGTATGCGATTGGACACAACCTGTGCTCCAAAATATCTGACTGCTGACCTTTCACCTATCCAGAATATCTGAGAGCTCAATTCAAAATTAGTCCCTGAACACTAGTAAAATCCAGTCAATATAACTTATTAAAAGTCAATAATAAGTACAACTATATTTTTACATTTAAGAAAATGTAAGTGGCTTCGGCCTGTGCAAATATCACAACAATGTCAGGGTGTTTCTAACTATGCAATTTGAAGTATCATTCATGCCTGTAGCGCATTTGAAGTTTAATAATGTAGTATTACCATAAAGATATCTCTACAGATAATATCTATAGTATAAGTATGAGCAATGATAATAGGGAGTGATGCTTGCCTTAGCAAACAGTACACTAGTAAGTAACTTCAAATTAAAACGTTGTAGTATTTCAATTCATTCTTCATTGTAAGCTCATTGTATTTTATGAGTATCCAACACCAGAGATACCAAAATGCAGGAAAACTCACAGAATGACTTCCTCTGCTCAGTTATCCACAGGAACAATTGCCATCGGCCAACTAAATGTCACTGCACTCACAAACAGAGTCCATTTCATTGAATTCTATGAAAAGCTGAGTGTTGCTTCACAAAGATGAAAGAAGACCTCTTGAATGTGCATTGTTGAGGTGCTCAGGGTCTGTTTTCTCTAGGTGAACACCGCCGGCCTCATTCATCCTGCTCTAGAGAGTTCAGAAAGACATCCACAGCAGGGATGTTAAGTTAGCTGACCTCTTTCAATTGGTATTGTCAGAGAGTATTAAGTATTTTCATCCTCTTGCTGAAGAGGCGTCTGAAAAGATTTGAGGTCATTCTGTTCGTTCAGCATTAAATATACAAAGCACGGTGTCAGTATGTACACATGCTCTGTACCCTAAAGCTGACATGACTATTTGCCTAATATTGGTAATATGCAAACCTGGCACTGTATATTATGAATATTGCTGTCTCTTTGATTAATTGCTTTTGTTCCTATTTTGGATAAACCCATCTGCTAAATGCATAAATGTAAGCTAACAATTCTAATAAGCATCAAAATACACAACATGCATAAAACTGGGTACAATACACCATTTTAATTTTAATTAATCTATTTTCTAGCTATTCTATAGTTTTGAATGAATTATTGAATCACTATTGAGTCTTTTAGTGTCTATTATGCTACACTATTTTAAAGGTTTCTAATTTTGTTATACATTTTTAATTATCCTACAATAGGTTTACATACATTCAATAAGAACATCACCTCTTTTCTCACAGTGTCTGAAACCGTTTGAGACCTTTCTGAGAGCCTATACTCTGCTCTGATTGGTCAGTTAGCCCAGTCTGATGTGATTGGTCTACTCTGCTCTGATTGGTCAGATGGCCCAGTCTGTTGTGATTGGTCTACTCTGCTCTGATTGGTCAGTTAGCCCAGTCTGATGTGATTGGTCTACTCTGCTCTGATTGGTCAGTTAGCCCAGTCTGATGTGATTGGTCTACTCTGCTCTGATTGGTCAGTTAGCCCAGTCTGATGTGATTGGTCTACTCTGCTCTGATTGGTCAGTTAGCCCAGTCTGTTGTGATTGGTCTACTCTGCTCTGATTGGTCAGATGGCCCAGTCTGTTGTGATTGGTCTACTCTGCTCTGATTGGTCAGTTAGCCCAGTCTGATGTGATTGGTCTACTCTGCTCTGATTGGTCAGTTAGCCCAGTCTGATGTGATTGGTCTACTCTGCTCTGATTGGTCAGTTAGCCCAGTCTGATGTGATTGGTCTACTCTGTTCTGATTAGTCAGATGGCCCAGTCTTATGTGATTGGTCTACTCTGCTCTGATTGGTCAGTTAGCCCAGTCTGATGTGATTGGTCTACTCTGCTCTGATTGGTCAGTTAGCCCAGTCTGTTATGATTGGTCTACTCTGCTCTGATTGGTCAAATAGCCCAGTCTGATGTGATTGGTCAACTCTGCTCTGATTGGTCAGATAGCTCAGTCTGTTGTGATTGGTTTACTCTGCTCTGATTGGTCAGATAGCCCAGTCTGATGTGATTCGTCTACTCTGCTCTGATTGGTCAAATGCCCCAGTCTGATGTGATTGGTCTACTCTGCTCTGATTGGTCAGATAGAACAGTCTGTTGTGATTGGTCAGATAGCTCAGTCTGTTGTGATTGGTTTACTCTGCTCTGATTGGTCAGATAGCCCAGTCTGATGTGATTGGTCTACTCTGCTCTGATTGGTCAGATAGCCCAGTATGTTGTGATTGGTCAACTCTGCTCTGATTGGTCAGATAGCCTAGTATGTTGCGATACTGCTTACAGCACGTTTTAAAAACTTTTTTTGAAGCATGAATTTCAGCTTCGGAGTCTTCCTCAGCACTTGATATGCAGTGATATGAAGATTAATGATGGTGTCTGTTTTGGTGTGCAGAAAACAGCGTCTTCTCAACTTGCCAACAACAAAAACCAGACTTCAGGCCTCAGCTACAACTACAGTGTTTGATGGAGGGTGGCCAAAGTAGACCTGCATGAAGTAAGACTGGAATTACTGTTGAGTCATTTCAGGCAGTTCAGAATCGGTCCTTTCTTTTGGGAGACAATAACTCCATTTGTCATGCACTTTGATATTTTAAACTTTGCAGACCTTTTACATTCACACACAGCTACACGCTACATGAAAGGTATTATACGAAAAAGCATAATAGGGGCACTAAAATGCTGCCTATGTAGGCATAGACATAGAACAATCAGATCTACTCTATAATGCATTATGCAGAATAAATCTGTTTTAGGCTTTCTTTATTACAATTCTTCTCAACCCATTTTCTCCAAAAGGATCCTTATGGGTTTTTCATACAAGATGCTTTGTGAAGTAATAATCATATGTGGTCTAGCACTAAGACATTGTGGAACATGGTGTAAAGGACTAATCCTCTTATGCCACACTAAATAAACTTTATGGATCTAGAATAATCTTTAATCCACACAACACAGCCATATTAGAGATGCCTTGGTCTTAGCGTAAGCCCTGCCATTTAGATTAAACAAACACCATTTTCCCAGCAGGACTGAGACCGCACATGCACGTCCATAAAGGCGACCTATTTCACAAAAAAGCTGATTTAAAAAAAGAAAGAAACTAACACATTTACTGACCTTTTAGGCAAAAAGAACCGGATTATGTAACAACTGTATGCCTTCACTGTAATGTAACAAACACTGGCAAGGAGTTCTTCCTTTGCCGAAATAGAGGGATTAAAAAGCAATACTCCTCAAAAGACTGGATGTTGCAATAGTCTGTTCGTGCTCTACCAGGGTCGAGGTGTGGGTTTAACAGATGCAGTTTTTATTTTAGGCTGAATGATATATGAATATCACAATGAATTTAACATGGTCTTTACTTGTCATTACGTTTCCTAAAGATCATGACACTAATGTCTTATGCTAATATGACAGTGTTAAAAATTCAAAACTTACAACTGTTTTAGTTACAATTATATGGGTTAATATTTCTTGCTTATTTCTATTAAGTGCTTTTTACAAAACAAATTGAATTAATTTTTGAATTAATGAAAATAATTAAATACTCAAAACAACAACTTTTTATTTTAATTTAATTGCCTAAAATGGTGTTTTGGTTTAAATAATAGTGCTTTTGACTGCCTTGGCTCCGCTCTTAAGGGTTGATGTCCCCAAATAAGCAGTGCACAATGACTATACTGAATGTACAGAACACATCATCACATGGACACAAAGAGCTTACAGTTTTGTAAGACTTACACAAATATCATAGACTCTTACTCATTATTCCCTGTGGGAAATTATGAGCAATCGCGGTGAAGAAAGTAAAATGTGACAGCGAGTGGAAATTATGTAATAAACATAATGAAAACGCTTTAGTTTTAAACTCACTGTACATCAGCAGCACTTAAGCACATGCACCCAGGGTCACATTTCACCCCAAAGGAATATGTGCTATAATTCAGTGGTTGAAGTGTGCAGAGAATAGGATGCGCTCCATTTAGTGAATATGAGCACGATCAAACTGCTTCTGGGAAGTTCACACTCTTAATGCGCAGTGCAATTAGGACTGCAGCTTTCTTAAATTAGAGCCAAATTTAGGCACTTCAAAATAAGCAGAAATAAAAATCAATCACACAAGGGAAATGTATTTTCCAAACTGTTGAAATGCCATTAAACATTCTGTGAGAATAACATATTCAGAGAAAACCAGGCTCGTTATGTGCGTCCTAAATTTGAAGCCCTTTACCAGTTTTTCATCCAATTATAGTAGGAAAGTTTGCTTGCCTGTAGGGCCGTATGAAAATCAGGGTCACTTGGTGACATTAAAATGCATTCCCTGAAATGAGTTCAAAATTTCATCGGGCACATTTCCTTATCTGCCTCTCAGAATGAAGGTGACAATTAAGTCACCTACATTTTTCCCCAATGCCATTGTCTTGAAATAACACTTCTGCCTTTAACACGCACACCACTTTCAATAAACCCTCTTGTTTTGAGATGAGGAATCTCTTTAAATGCTACAAAACCTTTTTTTGGAATAAAAGTGACCTTTGATCCCATGCTCTTACTCTGAACTCGATAAACTTCAAAGTATTTGGAAACACAAAAGCTGCATCCGAAATCGTGAGTAGGTACTACATTTGAATTTGAACTTGCATTAACATACTTATTTCAATTCCTAGTATGAATGCGCGTAATGTAATCCGGACATACTATATCCACCACGCTGTCATTATCACATGATCATCCAGTGTAGTTGCGTCACTTCACCTTCCTTCATAGATCCTCTCCTGTAGCCTTAAGGATAGTAAAGTGTGATCAAATGTGCACTTCTGAATCTCGGTGGAAGTAGTAGATCGTCCAGGGACTTTTCGTCTACTGTTTTTTGAATACTATGTATTCGGGCATACTACTCTTTTGACATACTGTATTTCACATACTATATAGTAGGGAAGTACTCAGACGGAGCAAAAGTCCCAGACCTAAAGCATGTACTAAGAGTCTGTGTGTGTGTGTGTGTGTGTGTGTGTGTGTGTGTGTGTGTGTGTGTGTGTGTGTGTGTGTGTGTGTGTGTGGACTGGTAATCCCTACGCTATGGCAACAAAATGTCCCCACAAAGATGGCAATATCCAAAATCCTTGTCCTTGTGGGGACATTTTTTGGTCCCCATGAGGAAAACAGGTCATAAATCACACTAAGAGATGTTTTTTGAGTGTGGGCATGTTTTTGTGAAATATCAGGACACAATGTGTATAATGACATGGGTATGACATAGGTATTACAAAAAGAGGGTGAAATATGAGGACGTTCCCCATGAGGACGTTCCCCATGTCCTCACTTTTCAAAATGCTTATAAATCACACAGGATGAGGTTTTTTCACAGAAAGTAAACTGCACAATCTCCTGGGATGGGTAGGTTTAGGGGCAGGGGCAGTGTAGGGGGATAGAAAATACGGTTTGTACAGTATAAAATGCATTACGCCTATGGAATGTCCCCACATTTCACAAAAACAAACGTGTGTGTGTGTGTGTGTGTGTGTGTGTGTGTGTGTGTGTGTGTGTGTGTGTGTGTGTGTGTGTGTGTGTGAACCTTGTGTGAACGTTGTGTGAACGTTGTGTCTATGGAAAGTCCCCATAACACATGAAAACACAATGTGTGTGTGTGGCGGAGTGAAGATCTTAACAGAATGCAACCTGCATGCTCCTGCTTCATTAACAAGCCTTATTATAGAGGCAACGTGGTGTGAAGTGTGAGAATCTCTGACAGCACAACTTTGTTCTCGAGGGATTGTGTGATCAGGAGACAAGAGGAGAATCCGGCGTAATCTGGGTAATCTCTGCTCTAAGAGTGGATAAACCCTGCTGAGGCATGGGCCACACACAAGCCATTAACCATTCCTACTGGTTGTGAGTATAGCCAATACGTTAGCCTACACCATGTCAGAACTAAGCATAAACCAATACAAGAAATACAATACACTAAGAAAAAACTAAACAAAACACTATAGAAAATTTGGGGTTCACTTGATGATCCCTTTAATACATTCTGTTGACTATACGTTACGTTGCATCTACATGACTACTAACTCTCAGAGTATTAGTAGAGTATTAGTAGACTGGTAGGGTTAGGGTTACAATAAATTGACATGTATTTGCAAAAGTTACTTATAGTCAGTAGAATGTCTGTTAGTGGACCATAACAATAAAGAGTTTGCATATATTAAGCAGTTTACTAATACAGTGTATTCAATTATTAGATCATGAAAACCAACTCAAGAGCATTGTCCTGCTGAATAGACCACAATAGTTTGTTAGCAGATATTTGTTTTGGGCACTGATGTCCATCATCTGATCACCAAAACAATCAACTAGACCAGAACCAAACCCAAATAAACCTGTTTGGGCCAGCTTCGACGATCTTTTCAGCTTAATATAAAGTATTCTTATCTGCAAAATTAAAACACCAGTGTATACCACCTTCATTATGTAAGAGCGCGTATCAATCAGTTCATTATAATGTATAATACTTATGACTCATAGAACATGGTTATTATGCTCATGGATTCATTATAAAACCAGGAGAACATTGCTGTTTATAAGCAGAATACACTGTATGTGGTCTCTAAGTTTGGCAACCTAATGCGTGTCCTAATGTGCACTTTGGATCTTGTGAAATCACATGGGAAAACATGGCTAGAGCTGTGAGCAATGCCTTCAGCAAGTAAAGGGCAGTGCTGTTTTTCTAACAGAAAGAGTACACAGTTTAAAGATCTACTATCCGAAAAGGAAAACACTCAAAACTTCACAACTGTATAGCCTTATTTTATATTTTGAGAAGTCTCTGTTTTTGTGGATACATGCAACATTCTTTAAAATATCTTCATTTGTGCTCCGCAGAATAAAGTAAATGAATACAGTTTTGGAATGACAGATTGTCATTTTTGGGTGGAGTATCACTATGAGTATAGTGAACAATGTGTTTTGGCATATGGAACAAAGAAAAGGAAAACTGATGATATGAAAAAGTCAGTTAGCCAAAGTGCTTTAAAGAAAAGCCAGTCCACTCTGCGACCATCTAGGTAACACCCCAGAACAGCTATGCTGCCCCATCAAAAAAAAGCCACTGTTTGGATTCAAATAGGCATATGCTTAAGAGTCTATGATTGGATCATGCATGTATTAATATGTTTTATGATTATTGTGTTCTTTACAAAGTGCCTGACTCATGTCAATACAAGATCTTGTAAATGTTGAAAGTGATGCGATGTTGTGCATCATTTTTTTGTCATGATCTTGTATTGACAGTGCAAGAGTTCAGCACTCTGTAAAGTCTCCACCAGCACATCCCAAAGATTTTTAATGAATTTAAAGTCTGGACTCTTCATGATTCTTCATGATTCTTCATGCTCCCTCCCAACCATTCTTTCACAATTTGAGGTTCATGAATCTTGACATTGTCACTCTGAAATATGGCCATGATCCGTCTTCCTACATGGTTGTTTAAGAAATGTAAAGCTACACACTCCATCAATGTGGGTAAGAACAAGTGATGCCAAACACATAACATGCTAGAAACATAATCACTGCAATAAGAATCTGATCATAGATCATAGACTTTTCCTTTTCAAGTCCACAGCGACCTTTTTTTGGCCGAACAGTGATCAGTTTAAAATTAAAATTCAGACTCTGTGCGGTAGATCTGACATCCTAACCTCAAAATATAATCCCTCTACAAATCGAATGATGCATTATTAATGCTACTCACTATTTAACCAAGAATACAAGTCAAGGTTGCTGTAACCCAAACAGTCAATTTAGACCAGTAAATACCTTCATTAATTACGAATCCTTCCTGAGTCAATATTAGCTAGGTTTGAGACACATGGGAGCCACAGCTGAGATCTAGAGTGCTGGGGGTCAGCGCAATACTGTATATCGATAAAATAAGAAAAGACTTCTTCTAATTGGAGGCTGAGGCATGGGGAGATGAGGAAAAAATTGCTCTGGTCTTCTCCAGGGATATTTGAACATCAAACCCGTGTTCAGACAGCAAACAGGGAGGGAAATGTACAGAGACCTGCGTGCCATTTAATCCAGCCTGCTTATTAGAAATGAAAGCACCAAGTATGCCAGCAGTATCGATTGCAACAAGAAAAACACAGCCATTAAGAATCACTTAAAGAGAAGCGTGTAGGTTTTAACCATCGTTTCAAGGCACGCTGCTGTATTCCCTTCTAGAGTACTTGTGTTTCCTGGCCTGTTATATGAACATCTCCATCATGGGGGATATCAGCCCTAGACAGCAGATTTATTGCTCTTCTGTGAAGCCAATAAACAGCAGAGATGTGAGCCAATTCCCCCCAGGTTGAAGCCCGAGCTCTTCTACGGTCAGATTCATTATGCATACAGTACATCATACGTCAAAACTAAATTTCCCTCCCCTTGAGCGCTCTAGAAAGCGCAATAACATTATCACACCCGAGCGGTATCACAGTCAAACGGCACAGATATGCTACTATCATGTATTTCCCCATCTAAGATAGACTCTCAACATTTCCATCAGATATTTTTCAATGGAACATGCCAATGATCTGTAATTACTGTGACCTACAGGAGAGAGATATGTAGGTTAAGTTTGCCTGCCGCTCCGCTTCTTTGCACGCATGTACTAGGGATGTTTTCACAGTATAAATCCCAGCAGCTCCTTTAATCTCTTTATGCGGTTACATCCTCTTTAAAAATTCACTAACATAGTAACAACTGCACACACTGACTCGGGACGTCGCTCTGGCCAATAGGAAAATCCAAACTCTCCATTTAGACTTTTGCTGATCAGATACCAGGTTGCAAATAAGATTCAATTTGAATGCTTTGTACAAATTGCAATGAAAGTATATTAACGTTTTATGGGAAAAATCCCTGATTCTCATTACTGGCCTATACTATTTAAATTAGAAAATTGTATTATATGACTATATTTGTTGTGCTGAATTTAATGCACACACATACATATATACATATATATATATATATATATATATATATATATATATATATATATATATATATATATATATATATATATATATATATATATATATATATATATATATATATACATATATACATACATACATATATACATATATATATATATATATATATATTTTTTTATATATATTTTTTATAAAACTCTCCCAATAGAATACTTTTCATTATCATATTACATTAATGAAAAATGAAATTGATTTTTTTAATAACAGTAATGATATCGTTCTTGCATTACGGTAATGAGAATTAAGGGTGAGATGTGTTTTACTATCATGAAATATCACAATGTAAAAAAATTAAATTATTTTAATATTTAAATTAGGCTTAACTTACTTTATGTAAAATATAGTTAAAACCAAAAAAATATTTAATATAATTGAAAACAAAAAGTATATAAAATATTTCATATATTTATAATTACTCATAAAATATAGTATAATGTTTTTAGACCTTTTTTACTTGCTTTTGTGAACAGTAGAGGTGACCGCAAAATGGCCAAATTCACAATGAAAAGTCAAATAACTTTCATTACTTTGTTCCTCGGAGCTGCTTCCCTTATATTGTCAGATTTCATTATAATAATGATATGGCTGTTATCTAGCACAGGAAATCGAACAATCAGCCTGGGAAAATGGAGACAGCCTACTGCGTGGAAACGGGGACAAATTCTCTACTGTGCAGACTTTGAGAATCAGAAATTAGGATGATGAGAAATAATTCAAACACTCTTCGCAGAGCTGTTTTGAAGTGAGAGTGAAGACCTCTACTTGTCCTTATTCATCATCAACAGATAATCAAACAAATTACAATGCAACTTTGTACTGACAGAGGACGTCTGGAACCTTCATATCCCACTGATATCCATCAAGGTACTTATGGAAATAGCCACATACCTGTCTCCCAGAAGTACAGCGACTTCCCGTCTCCTGTCGTTTGGGAGCAAACGGTCCAGATTCCACAGAGCAGTAAAAATAACCTCCATAAACACAGGAACGCTGTCCTTGCACCCCTAACCCCAAGTCCCATGGCTCCCCTGAGTCGGGTAAAATCCACTCGGTCGGGAGGAAAAGAAACCCCAATGAGAGCAGAGAAAGAACTTCAGTCGCACAGACTGAAAGAGTTTGCGTGCCTCTTCAGTTAGTGTTCCCCGAAGGAAAGGTGCATGTGGCGGATCTCCTTGTCTTCTGCTCCTCTGGTTGGCTGGAGCGAAAAGGAGAATGCTTTGGCTGAACAATAGAGAACGGCAGCCACAGTTACCGGCACTGCTGCTTATTGCTGCCGCTGTCCTCTGCCTACTGCAGCTGACTGACGCCGCATCTCCCCTCCCTCTACCTCACACTCTCTCACTCACCCTCTCTCTCTCTCCTTCTCTCTCTCTCTCTCCCGAGCTTAGGGCACAAGGACGCTCCTTCGCCATGCTCCTGTGACGCTAAAGAAGACAAGATAAGAGGGGAGTGCTGTCGCTAAGGGAGGGAGGGAGAAAGAGGGAGATTTATGAACTCCATATTGCACATTTTCTGTGTCTGCGTATTAAGGGACTGGATTTGACGGAGCGAGATGATAAATATGGTATTAATAAAAGATTCTTAGATGTTTTGAGGTGCCCAAAGTGTTAATTGTAAAACTGAAAGCAAATAGTGCATGCAGAAGAAAGTCACACTAAATACCATTTACGTTCTTAACAGAAGTTCCTGGAGGTTTTGTGAACAATGTACATGCTACTTTGAAGAAAATAATATATGTTTGTTTGTAATCTATCTTCAAAATGCAATACTTCAGATATATGGTAAATTCAGGTTGATTGGGACACTTTTTCCAAGTCATCTCAATGACAAAAAGTGTCCTACTCACCCTGAACTCACCCCTACTCTGATACCCTACCTCTTCAAATATGTATTAACTCTATGTATATACCTCTTTCAATATAATAGCAAGAAATATATATTTATTCACAATGTGAATTGTGCAATCTTTGCTCAGGTACACTCAAATCTGAATAACATATAAACACATAAACCTATCATAATTGAAAAGAGTCATGATTGCCATTTGGCCATTTGGCTAAAGAATTTCACTCTTAAATACATCATATGGAAGAAAAATGGTTTGCCAATAGTGTGTAATCTTTTAAACTGCATTTTTACACTACTGTACATTATTTTAAACAACGCATTCCCAATGCATTCTCAGTATATCGTCAGACTACGGCTTGTGATGTCATTCCTCTGGCAAAGATCACTAAATCTTAATGACTGTGCTTGTTAATCCACTTTCCTAAGCTCAATAGCTCAGGTCATGATCTTGAGTGGCAGATTCTGGCATGAGAGGCTCAGGAGTCGAGACACTTTCACACTTTTCCAGTGTGGACCCAAGTCCAATTGAAACCAGAATTCACTTTGTATGGTTGTTAAAGCTAAAACCCAAACTTGGGTGTGAACCAAAAGTGAGTAAGAGTCTGCTTGGAAAAAGCATGTAACAAATTTGACTACATAAAAAGCTACTGAATACATCCAGACACTGCTTGTAGATGCTTAATACTTGATTGAGATATATATTTTCTGCTGTACACAAACAACAGAAAAGCAAAAATATCAAAGTCTTTAATCACTCCATACATATTAGATGCAAAAATAGTCACTAAGGCCCTGTTTACACCAGCTATCAAGATGTGTTTTGGTTTTGGCGTCTCTTCTGTCCGGATTTCTTCAAGGGGAGGGTCTATGGGCCTCTTCAGATCTTTCGATCTAATAAACTAAATAAACTCACACAATTTGCATATGAACGCAAAAGGACAGGATGGAAAAACATACGGAGAACAGCAGCTTTCGTTTCTGCCCTGATAGCCACAAGACCAAGACAAACACGGTAAATCCGTGCCCGAAATCATGAACGGTAAGAAAATATTGTGCTTGGTACATTTATTTCAAACCAAATTTGGGTCTTCAGCCGACAAATTTTAAATCTGGCTACGGCGCTTCCCATAATGATTACACATTAGGTCAGTAGGCGGAGAGTAGGCGTCTTTTGTGGTTGTTTGAACACATTCAACCACATGAGCGTCTACACTACGAAAACAATCCGGTCGAATGTATTTGACTAGCTTGTGTCAAAAGTGGACAAGCTCGTAATGTTTTAGAACCTGTTTACACCTTAATTTAGCATTACCCACTTGTGTCCGATCAACTAAAACACATCTTAATACCAGGTGTAAACAGGGTCTAAATACCCAGAAAATAGATGGGTCCCTAAAAAAAAGTAAAGATACTGCCATTAGAGCAAAAAGAAGTCCTGGAATCTCCCTGTTTATGTTTACAATTAATCCACTACACAACTATTGAACAAAAACAGTTGTAAATCTTAGGTCATGGTTTTAATTTTGTCAAAGAGTCATGATATCAACATGACAGCACAATTCAGACATAAAACATTCAAGAACAAATTATGTTTGATGTCATGTATATTTGATGAACAAGTAAATAATGACAGAATTGTCATTTTTAGATGAACTATTCCTTCAAACAAAGCAGAAGAGCTAAAGTCTGGGGTTACAACATATAGCAAAAAACTGCAATTTAATTAGAAACTTTGATTATTTGGATTATTCAATTATAATACCAGTAGTATACTGAAATGCATGCAAACAAGGCAAACACTAATACATAAAACATTCAGCTCATTCATTAAAAATGTGTCTGGGAGTCTATAGTAGTGTAGTGCTTGATAGTTTTATGAATGACAGTTGAACCCTGCAGGAGATGCTCTTTCTTCCACTCCAATGCTCAGACAGGCTATGAGTGAATCCACTCAAGCATAACCTGACCGGTCAGAGCTAATGTTCACTCGACACTGCTGTGAACCTCCCTGAACAGAGGCACAGCCCGTGCCAACATGAAGATGGACTACAACACTAATCACTTTCCCATTGGCTATATTTAAAAGAGATTGTGGTCTGTTTGTCATTAGCTATGTTTCCATCCACTTATTTTTATGCAAATTTTGGGATATTACATGCAAAAAAGATGGAAAGATGTGCATACAATCTAAAAGGGACAGTTCGCCAAAAAATGAAAATTCTGTCATCACTTACCCTGAAGCTGTTCTAAAAATGTTGAACACAAAAGAAGATATTTTGAAGTCACCCTGTAATCAATAATTTTATCCCTTAAAACTCATCTTTGACCATCAAAAAAGCGTATTTAAACGTTTTCTCCAGTAAATTTCATCATGTCTTAAAAAAGCTTGAAATGTAACTCTACAGCCTTGTTTAATTTAGTATATGTTGAAACATGAATATGCAAAATATACCAGCCTCCACTCACTCATACACTTTCAGAAAAAAAAGATACAGTAGGGGTACAATTTTATTCTTTGGGGAACAAAACGTATAACTGTACCTTTAAAAAGGTACACAATTAGTCCTTAGGGTACAATTATACCATTGTTTTCCTCTACTTATAGCAGGGGTAGGCAAGTTCGGTCCTAGAGAGTCGCCGTCCTGTAGAGTTTGGCTCCAACCCTGAAAGACATCTATAGAATGTTATTGAGCTCTTATTGAGAATTAACAGAGCTTTAGATGTAGATGTTTTATTGAAAATGTTGTGTTCCATGTCAGTGTTTTCTTTAGTTGGGCAGTTTGACTCTTGGCTTTTTATGTGAGTTTGTGGTTTTTGTTGCAGTGTTAACAAAACACATAATCTGTTCTCTGTAACTCAAAAGAAGCCATTAACAAAAATTATCATGAAGAAAACTTTTTGATTAAACTCATCACAGACTAAAAATATTAATAAATAATATTCAATAACAATACTTTCTTGCCACAGACCAGACATTCTGGTGGGTTAGTAGGGTTGAGCTAAACTCTGCAGGACGTCAGCACTCTAGGAAAGAACTTGCCTACCCCTGATTTAGAGGAACAAAAATATACCCTTAAGGGTACCACCCCAGTGATGGCATCTTGTACCTTAAAAGGTACAATTTTGTTCTCTTTTTTTTTTTGACAGTGTACATGCTCAGAGATCCATTCGGTGTACCTTACTGTAGTAAATGCTGCACAATGCTATCACTCTTTACAAAGTCAGACACATAGCCTTTTGCTTGACTATATTATAAAACAGCTAATGTTATTCAAACCATGTCCCTGTTCACCATCTCAGAGTCAGACAGCTGCCTTCAAAAATCAGTATCCTTAGAAACTCTTTAAACAACTTTGAACGTTCAGTTCATCATAACATCATAACATACATCATACATAATTCACCCGGTATTTTGTTAAATGTACACGATTTTTTCATATCAACAGAAAAATATACAGGGATAATCTGACTTCTCTTGAGAATCCCGGGTTTCGCTGCATGGTATGCTAAAGCCGGCACATTGATGTGATTGGTTACGAGGTAGTTTTGTGGTGTAAGAAACATTGGTTTCTATCTGCGTTTTTTGAGACTGTTTTTTGTCTGTTGACTGTCTTTTGTCTGTTAACTTATGAATTTGCACATAGTTTGTCTTAAATCATATTAAAAACACCAAATAGACATATGAACAAGAATATAGATATCCAGACAGTTGATGTTAGCTATTGATTTCCATAGTATTTTTTTTCCTACTATGGAAGTCAATGGCTACCATCAACTGTATGAGTTCTTTAAAATATATTCTTTTGTGTTCAACAGAAGAAAGAAACCATACAGGTTTGAACTATCCCTTTAAAATGCAGATTAATTCCTGTATGCGCAACAAAACAAATTGCATGACTTGCATCAACAGATCATGTGATTAGATAAATGGACTAATTACCGGACCAATCTCATTGCACAATAAAATATTGTTTTAGTCATTCTGAAGTGCCTGAGCCGAAGCCTGTCATTGGTATAATTACCTCCCAGAAGAGTCTTACACGATTGCATTCCCAAACATCAGGCATCCGCCTCTGAACGCAAGACAACATAGAAGCGTTTCTTATTTCGTTTCCTCTGTGTGCAAATAATTTATTACATAGGAAAAAAGAGTCACAATGTTCCCCAGTTGCAGCAACTTTTTACTATTTTATAGAGGGTATGCACTGTCACTTTCCCACCAAAACCGGCCCTCTCAGCCGGGACTGAGTAGCAGAAGAGCTGCTGCATGACTGGAATTAATAGGGGAAACTGCAAAAACACAAGTAAAACAAACGGTGAACGGTTAAACATTGGACTCAATATAAGTGGTCCTTACAACTTAAGATCTAGCTAGTTAGGTCCTGTAAATTGCGAGGTGGGGCCTCCATGGATCGGAAACTCAAACTCGTTGTTGTTCTCCTCAAACCATTTGTTGTTCTCCTGAACCATTTCGCTTTGTGGCAGGGCACATTATCCTGCTGAAAGAGTCCACAGCCACCAGAGAATACGCATGAAAGGTTGTGTATGGTCTGTAACAACGCTTAGGTAGGTGGTACATGTCAAAGTAACATCCACATGGATGGCAAGGTTTCCCAGCAGAACATTTCCCAAAGCATCACCACTGCCTCTGCCGGCTTGCCTTCTTCCCATAGTGCATTCTGGTGCCATGTGTTCCCTAGGTAAGCGACGCACATGCACCCAGCCATTTATAAAATAAAATGTGATTCATCAGACCAGGCAGGGGTCAGCATGGGCACCCTGATTGGTCTGAGGCTATGCAGCCCCATACACAACAAACTGCGATGCACTGTGTATTCTGACACCTTTCTATCAGAACCAGAATTAACTTCTTGAGCAATTTGAGCTACAGTAGCTCGTCTGTTTGATTGGACCACACGGGCCAGCCTTCACCTCCCATGTGCATCAATGAGTCTTAGCCGCCCATGGCCCTGTGGCCGGTTCACCACTGTTAGATAGATACTGACCACTGCAGACCGGGAACACCCCACAAGAGCTGCAGTTTTGGAGATGCTCTGACCCAGTCATCTAGCCATCACAATTGCCTCTGCCGGCTTGCCTTCTTCCCATAGTGCATTCTGGTGCCATATGTTCCCTAGGTAAGAGACGCACACGCACCCGGCCGTCCACATGATGTAAAAGAAAATGTTGCTCAAATCCTTACGCTTGTCCATTTTTCCTGCTTCTAACACATGAACTTAGAGGACAAAGTGTTCACTTGCTGCCTAATATATCCCACCCACTAACAGGTGCCGTGATAAAGAGATAATCAGTGTCATTCACTTAACCTGTCATAATGTTATGCCTGATCAGTGTATCATCATTCCATCCAGCCCTAAAACTTGTATCCTTCTTCCATTTTCACCTCAAAATCTTGGGTAGGCTGTGCCTCCCTTGCCTCCCCTGACGAGCCACTCTGTTAAACAGAATATAAGATGGTAAATATTTCATTGATGAGTTGTCATTGCAATATATAACAATACAATTTACAGGATATGATTTTACAACAAAATTCAACACATTGAGACTAAATGATAAAAGCAAAACCAAGTTTCGCTGCCAGGAGTCCAGTTTCTGTGAATTGCAACGACCCATTTGCTTCTCTTCAGTAGCTTTCGGAAGTCTGTAAAAATACACCTCCGATTTCTTGTCAAATCTGTTTGTACGGTCTCAAAGCTCTTTCCCGTTTTAGATGCGTTTTGCATGTTTTTCGCTGCATTCACACTGAAAATCAATGTTTTGTCTTTTTGCCCCTCAGTGGGCGTAATTGCAGTCACTCCGGCCGATGGTGACGTCACATGCATACCCTCTATTACTGATGCTTTGCACCAGTTTCCTTGTTTATTTTTCATGTTTAATTTGCAACTTGGATAGAAACAGTAACGGAAGATATAATATTAGAGTATCAATTTTGCATGCAAATAATATGGTACATTGACCTCAGTACATATTCTCTTTCTTGTTTTTATTTAAATAGTGAAAAGCAACTGGTCTTTCTTGCATTCGCGTTGTTCCAATCAACTTAAACTTAAGAGCAATACAGTGTCTCTTGACAGGAACAATGTACAATGTTTCCTGGAACGCAACTAATGCTGAAATCTGCAGGTATAATTTCACAGAGCTGTGGGTGCATGACGTTACAAGAACACCCCAAAAGATTAATCAACACAATTAATAATAGACACTTACTTTTAAGCAAAACAAGTTGAAAATCTGAGACATAAAGCAGGAATATCCAACATTTGACTTTGAATGGTATGCAGCATTAGAATCAGGGCTGTACAGTATAAATCCTTCTTTTATGAGTCTGTTCTTTTAATGAATCTCCATGATTCAGGTTCTAATCCAGGTCTTATCGTCCTTGCGGTGTTCACATTGTGTTCTGCATCATTGTTTATAGCATTCTAAGGGAACGTAAATAAAGCCATCCATTTAACCTTATCAAACCTGATGCATAACAACTGAGCTGAAGTCAAAGGTCATGTATGAGATGATTGCACTGAAAACATGCATGGATTTATCTTCCCTACCTTCACCATGAAGTCATCACATTTTTATGGCTTTAAGGTTTAGTGGAGAAAAAAACGAACTAAAGTGATGATAAATGGCTGTATTGCCAAGTCTAAATCCGCATGGGTTGAGAAGTACAGAACACTGCCAGAGGAGGATGACAGTTTGTCTGGCTTCAGTGACAGGCCTGCGATAGATTAGACTGCTGTCCGTGAGTCACAAGGCAAATGCGATGACAGCAGTGGCAAAGTCTTGCAGGACTCGCAGTCCTTAAGTCACCATAGTGATGCCTGAAGCCAGTGACTCATGTTTACAAATGAAGATGAAGAAAGAGTCCAAAATAGACAGCCAATGCTCACGGTTCAAATGACTGAACAATCAGAACACGGATCCTTCCGCCCAGAACACACAACCTGATTACCATATTAATGTACCATGGTATATAAGCGGTATGTCAATGTACATGCCCCCCAAATCATGGTACAAGAATATGGATGCAGTGTTGCAACAAAATATATATTTCTTGTGCAAAAGATAAACAACTTGGAGTTAAGCTTATTCAACAGCATTTCTAGCAATGTTGTTTTACAACATAATAATAATTATTATTATTAATAACAATAAAAATCTTTACAAACAAATCTTGTGAGGCACATACTATGTAAGTGAATGGGATCAAATTTTAAAAAGGCCATAGGGTCAGCCATCAAACATTGAACTGGACTAGATCCACCCATACGGAAATGTAATATATGTACATATATGTCACTATATCAGAGTAGTGATTATATAGCTTGTGCAAATTGTAGCTTCTTTTTCCTATTTGTAGTGGAGATGAGTGGTACCCGGTGGGGTCTTCTGCTGTTGTAGCCCATCCGCCTCAAGGTTGTGCGTGTTGTGGCTTCACAAATGCTTTGCTGCAAAGCTCGGTTGTAACGAGTGGTTATTTCAGTCAAAGTTGCTCTTCTATCAGCTTGAATCAGTCGGCCCATTCTCCTCTAGCATCAACAAGGCATTTTCGCCCACAGCACTGCCGCATACTGGATGTTTTTCCCTTTACACACCATTCTTTGTAAACCCTAGAAATGGTTGTGTGAAAATCCCAGTAACTGAGCAGATTGTGAAATACTCAGACCGGCCCGTCTGGCACCAACAACCATGCCACGCTCAAAATTGCTTAAATCAGTTATTCCCAAACTGTGGTCCGCGGACCACTAGTGGTCCGTGAGGGTACTGCAGGTGGTCCGTGGAAAAGCAAAATAAAATAAAATAATATTTTTTTACCTTCATTTTACCAGGAAATTCCCATAAAAAATAAAAAGTAAAAAGAATATGTAGGCCTATATTGATATAACATTTGTACTAAATTGTCAAGTTATTGTGCGATTACTAAAATAGGCTAGTGGCGCTCGGCCGTGACGTTCAAGTATATAAATCGGTGGATAGCAACAGGTTCTTTGAAGAGAAAAGAGACAAGAGGCAGAAGTTACAAAAAATGAAGATATTGACAGTGAATAAGATATTAATGCATTTATGAGCCAGATTCATCATTAAAAAAAATGAAGAAAAGGAGGGTGAAGAGAAAATACTGCGAAAGCTATTTAGCATTAGGTTTCTGCTACACCGGCCCCGAAGACGGCGCTTGAGTAAATAAATAAATTAAATATGTGGCAGCCGTTGTGTGCAGTAAACTTTCTTTTAACAAGCCTGTTGTACTGATGTGATGACTAGTTATAGTTTTAGTGCTAGTAAGCCTATTTAGAGGTGCGGATTAATTCAGGTAGAACTGTGTGTAGACATATTTTATGTGTGTTATGAGGTGGTCCGCAAAATTTTTTGATTACAAATAGTGGTCCACAGACACAAAAAGTTTGAAAACCCCTGGCTTAAATCACCTTTCTTTCCCATTCTGACATTCAGTTTGGAGTTCAGGAGATTGTCTTGACCAGGACCACACCCCTAAATGCATTGAAGCAACTGCCATGTGATTGGTTGATTAGATAATTGCATTAATGAGAAATTGAACAGGTGTTCCTTATAATCCTTTAGGTGAGTGTAAATGTAGCGGTGACGTATACGATGCTAATGTCACCCCTACACTCTGTCATGGCGACATCTTTACATTCTACGAGAAATCTCGTCACATTTTAATCTCACTAAATCTCTTGTGGTACGAGGTCTCGTCACACCACCGTCAAACAGATTGAATCATTAGCCAATCAGGACATGGCACGTTTACATTTGTTCGCATTAAGGGGTCTCTGTGAACCTGATTTCACCAAGTACAACGTGTTCCTGGATCAACATACAACCCCAAATCAGAAAAAGTTGGGACAGTATGGAAAACGCAAAAAAAGACAAAAATAAGTGATTTCTACATTTACTTTGACTTGTATTTCATTGCAGACAATATGAACAAAAATATTTCATGTTTTGTCTGGTCAACTTCATGTCATTTGTACAGTATTGTTCAAAATAATAGCAGTACAATGTGACTAACCAGAATAATCAAGGTTTTTAGTATATTTTTTTATTGCTACGTGGCAAACAAGTTACCAGTAGGTTCAGTAGATTCTCAGAAAACAAATGAGACCCAGGATTCATGATATGCACGCTCATAAGGCTGTGCAATTAGTTGAATTAGTTGAAAGGGGTGTGTTCAAAAAAATAGCAGTGTGGCATTCAATCACTGAGGTCATCAATTTTGTGAAGAAACAGGTGTGAATCAGGTGGCCCCTATTTAAGGATGAAGCCAACACTTGTTGAACATGCATTTGAAAGCTGAGGAAAATGGGTCGTTCAAGACATTGTTCAGAAGAACAGCGTACTTTGATTAAAAAGTTGATTGGAGAGGGGAAAACCTATAAAGAGGTGCAAAAAATGATAGGCTGTTCAGCTAAAATGATCTCCAATGCCTTAAAATGGAGAGCAAAACCAGGGAGACGTGGAAGAAAACGGAAGACAACCATCAAAATGGATAGAAGAATAACCAGAATGGCAAAGGCTCAGCCAATGATCACCTCCAGGATGATCACAGACAGTCTGGAGTTACCTGTAAGTACTGTGACAGTTAGAAGACGTCTGTGTGAAGCTTATCTATTTTCAAGAATCCCCCGCAAAGTCCCTCTGTTAAAAAAAAGGCATGTGCAGAAGAGGTTACAATTTGCCAAAGAACACATCAACTGGCCTAAAGAGAAATGGAGAAACATTTTGTGGACTGATGAGAGTAAAATTGTTCTTTTTGGGTCCAAGGGCCACAGGCAGTTTGTGAGACGACCCCCAAACTCTGAATTCAAGCCACAGTACACAGTGAAGACAGTGAAGCATGGAGGTGCAAGCATCATGATATGGGCATGTTTCTCCTACTATGGTGTTGGGCCTATTTATCGCATACCAGGGATCATGGATCAGTTTGCATATGTTAAAATACTTGAAGAGGTCATGTTGCCCTATGCTGAAGAGGACATGCCCTTGAAATGGTTGTTTCAACAAGACATTGACTCAAAACACACTAGTAAACGGGCAAAGTCTTGGTTCCAAACCAACAAAATTAATGTTATGGAGTGGCCAGCCCAATCTCCAGACCTTAATCCATTTGAGAACTTGTGGGGTGATATCAAAAATGCTGTTTCTGAAGCAAAACCAAGAAATGTGAATGAATTGTGGAATGTTGTTAAAGAATCATGGAGTGGAATAACAGCTGAGAGGTGCCACAAGTTGGTTGACTCCATGCCACACAGATGTCAAGCAGTTTTAAAAAACTGTGGTCATACAACTAAATATTAGTTTTGTGATTCACAGGATTGCTAAATCCCAGAAAAAAAAAATGTTTGTACCAAATAGTTTTGAGTTTGTACAGTCAAAGGTAGACACTGCTATTTTTTTGAACACACCCTTTTCAACTAATACCCCAATTGCACAGCCTTAAGAGCGTGCATATCATGAATGCTGGGTCTTGTTTGTTTTCTGAGAATCTACTGAACCTACTGGTAACTTGATTGCCACGTAGCAATAAAAAATATACTAAAAACCTTGATTATTCTGGTTAGTCACATTGTACTGCTATTATTTTGAACAATACTGTATATGCATCCTTTCCTGTCATTCAGACCTGCAACACATTTAAAAAAAAAAGTTGGGACAGTAAAGCATTTACCACTTTGTAATGTTGCCATTCCTTTTCATAACACTTAAAAGACGTTTAGGGACTGAAGACACCAAGTGATGAAGTGTTTCAGGTGTAATTTTGTCCCATTCTTCCTGCAAACAAGTCTTAAGGTGGGCAACAGTACGGGGTCTTCGTTGTCGCATTTTGCGCTTCAAAATGCGCCACACATTCTCTATTGGAGACAGGTCGGGACTGCAGGCAGGCCAGTCAAGTACCCGTACCCTCTTCCTCCGCAGCCAGGACTTTGTAATGTGTGCAGAATGCGGTTTTACATTGTCTTGTTGAAATATGCATGGGCGTCCCTGGAAAAGATGTCTTCTTGAAGGCAGCATATTATGCTCCAAAATCTCTATGTACTTTTCAGCATTAATGGTGCCTTCACAGAAGTGCAAGTTACCTTTGCCAAGGGCACTGACACAACCCCATACCATGACAGACCCTGGCATTTGGACTTGTTGCTGGTAACAGTCTGGATGATCCTTTTCTTCTTTGGTCCGGAACACACGGCGTCCATTCCTCCTAAAAATACCTGAAATACTGATTCATCTGACCACAGTACATGTTTCCACTGTGTGATGGTCCATCCCAGATGCCTCCGAGCCCAGAGAAGTCGACGCTTCTGGACACTCTTAACATAGGGCTTCCTTTTGGCACAGTACAGTTTTAACTGGCATTTGTGGATGTAACTGTGTATTGTGGTATTTGACAAAGGTTTGCCAAAGTAGTCCTGAGCCCATGTGTTGATATCGCTTATAGATGAATGACGATTCTTGATGCAGTGCCGCCTGGGGATCGGAGATCATGGTTGTTCAGCTTAGGCTTGAAATCACTTCTTTTTTTTTTTTGCGTTTTCCATACTGTCCCAACTTTTTCTGATTTGGGGTTGTATTTGTTGACCCCTGGAGCAACATTCCAATCAATCAAACATATTTGATGGACAAGTTTACAGTTTATGTCACGTTTAGGCTTACCAGGGTTAGGTGCTTCTACATCAGTGTTATTCACCTATTATTTTCCTCTTATTTTTTAGGGATAAGTTAGGGATATGGTTAGGACTACATTTTCAGACAAAATATGTTGTTGTACATTATCAACAAAATATGTTGACCCAGGACCATGTCTTACTTGGCAAAATCATGATGACCAAGTGGTCTCTGCATCTAGATAACCAGTCGGATTTCTGTTTCCTGCACAATATTTAAATTAGGCCTGTGGTGTGTTTGAAAGGCAGAGCTTCAAATGGATTCACT
This sequence comes from Gobiocypris rarus, assembly GCA_023029165.1. Classification (NCBI taxonomy): domain Eukaryota; kingdom Metazoa; phylum Chordata; class Actinopteri; order Cypriniformes; family Gobionidae; genus Gobiocypris; species Gobiocypris rarus. The sequence goes on along the minus strand of CM040926.1, from coordinate 36,265,854 downwards.
CATAGCATAAAACAACTTTCACTTTAGCCTCTATCAATGGCAGTGCACACATCACAGAACGTATTCAACAAAAGTACAATCGATCACATAGAGTACTTAATCTACCAATTTAGGTTTCCTAACATTTATCTTGAATAAAGAAAAGATTATTTAGACGCATTTCATAATTGAAAGGAGCATGCAAGTATTTACCTATTGTAGAGCACGGCAGAATCTGAACACCTTTGTATTAAAAGAAACATTTCATTAAAGAGAATGAATAGGCCTAGAAACAAGGGTAGGCTATACAACAACAGAATAGGAGGAAAGATGATACAAATTAAACAATTGCCCATTGCTTTCACTCACTTAATTTGATCTGGAGATTGAGTTATTTAAATGAAGAAATACTTCCAGAGTACAAAAATAACAGAGGTTGATGTTAAACAAGTCACATCATCCAGGTTTAAGGTTATAGCATGCAATAATGACAGAAATTAGATATTAATAAACAATAAAAAACATACAACATTAAAAACAAAGTGTATTCCGATTTTTCCTCTGGTAAAGCAGCATGCAGCTCGGCATTAAGATCTCATGACTGATATACATGCAATCGCCTTGTTCAGATAATGTCCATTATTTTCTAAAAGCCACGCAAAGAGAGTTAGCGGGGATTGAAATGACGTCGCCCTCAGAATGTAGATTCGATGGCTGGATTTCGTTTACATTACACTGAGATACGATCACAACGTCTCCTCAACTACCTCTGGACCAGGACACGTTGATCGGATAACCTTCTGATCAGAAGCGTGTTTATACTTGTCTTTTCAATGTGTTTGTGGATAACATCTGGATGCAGGTCGCATGTAAATGCCAAGTGTAAACGCAGCCATAGGCTTCCCCACGTATGTGACAAGGCTTTCGAAATGGATGCATCATCTCACTTTGCAAATAAACGCCCGGACGAGTCGCAGTAAAGAACTCCATCGCACAAGATAAACTCAGCGGCGGAGGAGACTGGTATAAACCATATGTATGAATGTGTGAATACTTCTGCCATTTCTGTCACCAGTTTTGAGAATGTCTTTTTGTGTTCCATTAAGAGCAATGTAAAAGATCATTTGAAATCCGATTTGAGCAGCCCGAGTGTCCAGACATCTGTAAAAATCTCAATGTGGTTTGAATCAGATTTATAAAATAAAAAATTGCTGTCCAGACTTTCAAAAACCTATCTGGATATGCAAAAAAATCTGTTTTTTGCTGGCTGTCTGACCATAGCCTTCACTTGATTAGTGCGAAGGAAGGAAGGAGATTCTGTACTTTTAATTCTAACCTACATTCTCAGGATCAACTGTCTTTACATTAATTCAGAGTTCACATGTGGATATGAAAAAGAGCTACACTTTAACCCTGTACTTTCAGACCAGTGTTCAACTGGGTCACATTTATGTACATGTATCCACTGTCTGTGTGTGTGTGTTGGATTATGAGCTTAAATCATCCAGTTACCTCTCACTGTTGACCTACTCTGAGCTCAAAGAGGGGGAAAACCAATTAATCTGATGAGATTCTTCAAATACGTTTTTTGATCTCCGAAAGTGATAAGAACCACATCACATCACATCTTATCCACATAAATTCATAATTATTCTTTTAACTGATGAGCAGAAACGAACGCAACATACAGACCATCACCACAAACTCTGTCATCTACGCATCTACAACCCAAACAGCATCATGAATCCAGCTTAAGTGTTCGCAGGCACGTGCTTAACTTGATCTTTTCACAAATCCACCAATGCTATCGATGCAGTAATTCCAGTGAAAGCTCAACAGAGCACAGTGGCAACGTGCCCATGTTCCGACAACTGTTCATCAAACACAGACACAAACAGTGCTTTGCTTCCAGCTTTACACGGCTCAAAATGTGCAATTTTTTCAACCACAAGTTACTCATAACTTGTCATACCCTTTTAAAAAGTAATTAGCTGCGAGCTAACAAAATGCCCCTTTTAGATTAAGCATCACTGCATTTGCTAATTCATACATTTTTGAATTAGGCCGACAACTTTAAACTTTATCAATTAAATCCAAACAGTGAACAAAAACATTTACACAAATAATGAGAACAAAAACCCAACATGCATTATTACTGTCTATAAGAATATGGTGTTAAACAGGTTTAGCTCTGGTTGAAAGGTTGAAAATCCAAATGTCAGATTAATATACTAAATGCACTGGTAAAAATCATTTTCTGTATTTTTATCTCCAGCATTTTTGTCTTGTTTTCCAAAGTAAATATCTAAATACGCTTAGAACATAAATAAGACTTGTTTTTAGAGTATATATATCTTAAATTTTTTTTTTTTTTTTAAAGACAAAAATATTGATTACAATTATTTATTGCAGTCTTGTAGAGCATTTATATTTCCAGAAAGATATTTAATCATGTTGCAGGTTCAATACAAGTCTATATCAGTAAAAGTCAATTCAAAGAAATATTAATTAAAAATTTTTTTTTAAATTGAAGCACCTGTAATTGTATAAATAGTATAGGTTTTCTGGTTATGACAGGAGTTTAACAATTTAAGCAATAGTCTCTTTTTAGATGGCTTTGTAATCATTTTCTGTGGTAATCTTATATTAGACATGCATTGATTGTGCTCCTTTAACCCTAAAAAGGCAAGACCATAAAGATACATCAGAAAATGAATTTATTGCTATTTTCTACTTTTTACGAAACAAATAATACAATTGAATTTTTTTAAAACATGACTCTTATTTTTCTATGTCCCAGGATACGTCGCCCCATTGGGGGTATAATTCCTTGAAAAAATGTATCTTTGTTTAGTAATGAATATTACAACATTTTAGCCAAATTTTCAAAATATAAATTTTTCTCTCATAACTTAAACTTATTATTCTTTGTAAAGTTGTGTTGAACATTAAGTATAATGCCTTTTTATATCAGCAAATCAATGATAATTGAGAGATTGACAAATAAATGTTCCGCAAAAGCCTGTTATGTCATATTTGACATTTACATTAACATAAAAATATTAAAACAATTATTAACATTAAAAAATGCTGTTGCTACAGTAAATTGTTATCTTACATTTGCTTTAAAAAAAATTAAGATTTCTTAGCAAAAGGGGCTTTACTTGATTAAAAACAAGTATGAACTATCAATCAGAGGACAGAAGGCATGAAGTAGATTGTGTACAAGAGGTTTCTTCAGCAGTTTTGGTCTTATTGATCATTAGAGATGTGTGTATTAAATATGATACAGTAGGCTAATATATTCATAAATACGCGTTATAATGTACTTATTGTTCAACAAAGTTTTACTAAGAATTTTTGTCTAAAATGTTGTAACACACATTGTCAAACAAGGATTCTTTTTTCAATGAATTTATAGCCCCAAATGGGGAAGGGGGGGACGTATCCTGGGAGATACAAAGAGTTACAGCCAGATTATAAAAAAAATGCACAAATTGAATTCATAAAAGTTCAACATAAACGTAATAAGCTAACACTTGACATCAACTTTTTAAAGGTGCAGTGTGTGGTATTTATGAGGATCTATTGAAGAAATGCAAGATAATATACATAACTATGTTCTCAATGGTGTATAAAGACCTTACATAATGAGCCCTTATGTTTTTATTACCTTAGAACGAGCCATTTCTATCCACACACACACACCGCTAACAGTGAAGTCAACATTTTGCGCCGCCATGTTTGTGACGGCCACTGTGCACCTTTACACACTGCACCTTTAAACATGTAAGTCCCCTCCAAATATTGTAAATATGTGAAATATATCAACTTTTATCTGAAGGTGAGTAGATTTCCCAGTACAGGTGGTGATGTTGTTTTTAAATGCTCCCCGCGAGCTAAAAAAAGATTGTATGACTATAAACAAAGTAACCAGATCTAAATATTCACAACAAATATACCCACACGAAACCAAGAAATGAGCCCTACACTTTCCCTGCCTCTCTAATGTTTGTATCTCCAAGGATACGTCGCCCTTTTAGGGTTAAACAATATTATCAATCTTATTCTACACACATGAGTTGTTAAGACAAATCTCCAGTTAATAGCACTTTTGCTGTGTACATTAAAATAAATTATCAAAAATCGATCCTGTTTTTATGTATAGCATTTGCACAATAAATATTGTTCTAAAACAGTTTCACAGCTGCCCAGTGACGTGACAAGGGAAAACTTCCTAGGATGATTATAGGTAGGATGAAGGAATAAAAAAAAAGTTATACAAAAATAAACACACGCAATGTAGTAAATCTGACCAGATATAATCCAGCCACAAAGAAGAAGAAAAAAACTAAACGAAGCCATTTCAGAAAAAAACGTACATAAATATTGAGATGTTATGAATATTGACTATCATCAATAGGCTGGAACATAGCAAGAGGATTTTTTTGTTATATCCTCCAGACTTAATATTTACTATTTAGCTAGTTGTTTAATTAAATATAATGGTGATAATTAGCTATTATAAAGAAAGAAATGGCATGGTTTAAAAAAAGCTTGGATATTAAGCAGTACAGCTGCATGTAAATAATATGCAAATTCAGTGAAAAGCATCTTGGCATGTCTGAGGTGCAGAGAGGCTTGAGTTCACTCAGAGTATCAGAGTAAATGTGAGTTGACAGTATTAAAGCGAAGCGAGAAAGAAACAGGTCAAATTGAACGCTGCAGTCCTTGGGATTAATCTGTCAAATTAACAGTCAAAGAACCAGCTGCCGATTCTTGTTTTAACAACATTTAACACAGCGTTTCAAAGAGTCAATTCTGGTTTGTCGAACAACAAAAGTGACTGTCGAGATACACGATCCGTGATCAGAAGAGCCTGTGTTTCTTTCTAACTCGCGTCTATTTAAAATGACAAAGAAAGGAAGAAAAATGAATACACATATGACTCATTTTGTCCTTGATGTTCATTTGTTCCGTAAAAGACGAATTTACACTGTCTATCTGGGGACGTGATGAAATTACAGACAACACTCTCTTGCTCTGACCTCTGCTGTAACTCCCTCATTAGGAGATCGCCATTCGTTCCTTGCCATCATTGCCATGGTAACAAACACTGATGCCTCATGACAGGCAGTCATGTGTCATTCATCAAAAGCTTGCTGTCACTCATGGCACTTCAATCAAGGATACAATATCAAATGCTTAATGTCAGCAGACGGCGCTTTCCATGAATACACTTTATTAGAGGCATTAGAGACCCAACGCTAATGTTTTCTATTGTTAGACAAATTATCCAACAATCAATGTATCTAACAATTATATAAATGTTGAATTTTGAGAATATTTTGAAATTAATTTAAGCAAAAATATCCAAAAACCACCAGGCCAGTGTTATATATTTTGTTCAAATGAGTACTTTCAATATCCCAAATATTTGCAACTACATTTCCAACTATTCCTAAATCGTGAGAAAATTGCTATTTTAGCCAATGAACCGGGACGCGTGAGGGAGTCGCCTGTCAATTGCGTCATATCTGCATTACTGTTTTATTTCGCAGAGTGCGCAACAAGTGTCAAAGCAGCCGCGTAGCTGAACGCACAGAGTAACGTCATAATAGGGGTGTGCAATATATATCGTCTGTAATAATATCGTAATTGCTGTTTTAACGATGTGCGATCTGACATTATCACACACACCCTCAGAGTGCACGCACACACTAGCTACATGATGTAGTTTTGTTGAATCGACTAGTGCGGGTGGGCATTAGAGTACACACTTTCACTGCGTGCTATATTTATATCATATAATATAAGATCTCACACAAAGATTGTAGTTTTTCAAATGTGATATTGATATTGATTTTATTCAAGTTTACTAAAAAAGAAGTTAATATTAAGTGACTTACAGTTTTTGCTCTATTTCGCCACCGAAAAATAGTTCAAAACAAAGGCACTGTATCTGCATCTCTGAGCAAAGCACAGCGGTGTTTTCATACTGAACGAATCAGCTTTATGAACGAATCAATGATTCAATGACTACGATAGATTAAGATCAGCTGTTTGAATGAATCGTTTGAATCTCACTCATTAAACGTGATTTGCTGCCACCTACTGGAGGTTTGAATTTCACAGTTAAAGTATCTATTCATGTTTTAAATCACTTCAAATATCAATATTATTCAACATTTTATGTTTTAAACAGCAAAACATTATTTATGCATAACTGCAGGTTTTTAAAGCCACTTCTGAGCTGTGTAACAGTAAACAGTCTGTGTAAATGATCTAAATGCCACTTCAGATGCAGCTTCTGTGTTTCCTCTGCACTGCAAAGATTAATTTTGTTGATACTTTGTTTAATTTGATTGGTAACAGCCCTATTGTGTCTTACTATAATATTTTTTTGTGAAATTGACACAAAAGATGAAAAAAATAAATGTATCAAGGTAAAACAAATATGATTTTCTGTCACTTCTGTGAACTGACCACCGCACAGAATATGAAGAATATCATAAACTTTAGGAGTCAGCTGACCATGGCAGTCCTGAACCTGCCAAAGTACCAGCACAATAGCAAAATATCATCAAATTATCGTTATCGAGAAAATCCCAGAAAATCCCAGTGTTACCTCATACTTATGACTGGAAAAGCAGAAATGGCACCGACAACTTTGGCATAATAAAAGTCCCGCTGCTCACAAAGCGTGTGTTCTCTTATTAACAATCACTCCAGCGGCCTTGCTCAGCTCCCACAACACTCGGCCCTGCTCTGCTTCATACTACAGTAATGTTAACAACCACATCCATGAACTTGATTCTGCCCAAGTCCTATCCCGATTCTTTTCCACTGGCTGTGAGGTGAAGACCACATGTATTAAGATTCTTGCCCTCAAACTTGGCGTCATCAAACTACGCCTTTGTTTTGAATAGGGAACCTCTAGCGGATAGAAAGTTACATATTTCACCCTTAATTCATTTTAATAACTAACATTTAAAATTATATACTGTATTAGGGATGTAACGAACCACTCAACTCACGATGTGATACGATTCACAACATAATTTTCTCACGATTTTTCAAACAAAATTAGATTTAAGACAAATTATAAAAAATAAAGGTTTCCTTTTATTTCTCAGGGAAAAAAAATCTTCATATTTCTTTGTAAAAGTGTAAATATATATTTGATGTTAAATAATTTAAAAATCCTCAAAAAGTCCCTTCAAGGTGATTTTCCAATAGTGTTTTCTTGGGAGGAGGTAAACAAATGGAGATTTTCACATTTAGAGAAAGAGATAGTAAAATAAATACAACACTTGGTTCTGCAACAGAACAGATTTCTCCTTCAGTCTGTGGATTACATCCTCGCGCTGGTCTTTTTCTGGATGAGGAAGGGCCTTGTATCTTTCACTGTAAAAACACAGATGCTTGTGATCTCCATGGCAATCACTCTCGACGCCGCAAGTGGGGCTGCAAATCCACCGGTAAGTGTGGTTTGGCCTGTAATATTTTTACATGCAGACGGAGGTGATTGGAGCCTCTCGCTGAGGATATTACTAGTCGTCAGATCCTTGCCATACTTCCAATTTGAATGAGTGTCAATCAGTGTCACATGATCCTTCAGAAATCATTCTAATAAACTGATTTGCTGCTCAAGAAACATTTCAGGATTCTTTGATGAATAGAACGTTCAATGAACCGCATTCATTTGCATTTATTAAATCATTTATTAAACATAAATCTTTTGTAACAGTATAAATATCTTCACGGTCACAAATCAGCATATTAGAATGATTTCTGAAGGATCATGTGACACTGAAGACTGGAGTAATGATGCTGGAAATTCAGCTTTGATCAAAGGAATAAATTACATTTTAAAATGTATTACAATAGAAAACAATTATGTATAAATTGTAACAATATCTCACAATATTGCCGTTTTTACTGTAGTTTTTACTGCCTTAGTGCGCATAAGAGACATTAAAACATTTGAATGTTTCAAAACTTTTGACACGTACTGTAGGCCTATATGTTATTTGAATATATTTGAATATAAATAATATAATAATAATAATAATATTATTTATCCACATATTCTGTAAACAGTACATATACACATGCACACACACACACACACACATATTTTTTATATTTGTATATTATTATTATTATTATTATTATTATTATATAAAAGTTTTGCTTTAACAATAAAAATCATAACCACAGTTTTATAGATTGTACAGTTTCACAGTTGTGTGTAGACACGCTCAAAACATGAAAACCTAAAAATATAATAGAAATTAAATCACTCATACAATATTCAATTTGACCTCCTGAGTTCGGCATTCAACATTTTATGAATGTTAAATTAAAGTATGCTAAAGTATGAGCTCATACACTACATGCGGTCAGTCTACTCCACTGGACCACCAACAAGGATGCTGCGTCTCGTAGCATGTCTGCCTCCAACAATCTGACCTACAAGCAGCCACTGCTTTACAAGCCTGCCAGCTCAATGTCCCTCGTCACCATCAAGCCATGGAGCAATCTGATAAATTAAAGGGTTATTTTGGAGATCAGAGTCGGTAGACCATAATTCAATCAGATTTTCTCATGCTTTGACTACTGCCATGGAAAAACAAGGCATACATGAGAAATATAGCTACACTTCATAACTGACAACTAAACTAAAATGTGTTTGAGACTGTATTAGCATAATGGCAGCTTACGCATCTGGCCCAGACGTTCTACACAAAAAGATGTTCGTCCTTTATTACAAATGATACAAACCAAAAGATAATTGCATAATTTAATCGACTTCTTTTTAGAATTGCTGCCATAAAGCTGATTACAAAAATGAATGAACAAACAGGCATCGCTTTCAACAAGCCACAAGTTACTTTTGTAAATTCAATTTTGACAAGGTATTGCAAAACTTTTAATCAATATACATAATCAGCGCAACAAAATCCTAACCTTAAAGGGATAGTTCACCCAAAAATTTACAAAAATTACCCCATGATTTACTCGCCCTCAGGCCGTCCTAGATGTACATGACATTCTTCTTTCAGACGAATACAACCGGAGTTATATAAAAAATGTCCTGGTTAATCCAAGCTTTATAATGGCAGTGAATGGGAGCCCAAAATTTGAAGCCCAAAAAAGTGCATCCATCCATTATAAAAGTAATCCACACGGCTCAGTGGAGTTAATAAAGGCCTTCTGAAGCGAATTGATGGGTTTGTGAAAGAAAAATATCCATATTTAACACGTTATAAAGTAAAATATTCAACCAGACATTCTTCCGTATTTAAATATAGGTGAATAAACAATAACAGAAGCTTGACAGGTGGCAAATTATTTTAACAGGGTGCTTCAGAATAATGAAAACCACATATGAGACAGTACAAAACAAGCACTATATTAATATTAATTACTAATCCAGTAGCTCAAGCTACCAAAGATGTGGTTCAAAATTAAAACAGGCTTCATATAAGCAAAACAATTTCACTTCAGTACAATGCTGCCATCTGTTGGTTTCAACATTGGACTCAAAAAAGCGGGGCTGGCTGTGTGTGTGTGTGTGTGTGTGTGTGTGTGTGTGTGTGTGTGTGTGTGTGTGTGTGTGTGTGTGTGTGTGTGTGTGTGTGTGTGTGTGTGTGTGTGTGTGTGTGTGTGTGTGTGTGTGTGTGTGTGTGTGTGTGTATATATATGCTTTTCTATCCCTCTTCAACCTGAATGTACACTGACTCATGGGGACCCCATGTGGAAACAAGCTTATAAACTATACAGAACGAGCTTCTTTTTTTATGTAAAAATGCAGAACGTTTTTTGTGATGAGTAAGTTTAGGGGTAGGGTTAATGTAAGGGGATATAATATATACAGTTTATACAGTATAAAAACCATTACATCTATTAAGAGACTCCCCACAAATATACAGGTCCTTCTAAAAAAAATTAGCATATTGTGATAAAAGTTCATTATTTTCCATAATGTAATGATAAAGATTAAACTTTCATATATTTTAGATTCATTGCACACCAACTGAAATATTTCAGGTCTTTTATTGTTTTAATACTGATGATTTTGGCATACAGCTCATGAAAACCCAAAATTCCTATCTCAAAATATTAGCATATTTCATCCGACCAATAAAAGAAAAGTGTTTTTAATACAAAAAAAGTCAACCTTCAAATAATTATGTTCAGTTATGCACTCAATACTTGGTCGGGAATCCTTTTGCAGAAATGACTGCTTCAATGCGGCGTGGCATGGAGGCGATCAGCCTGTGGCACTGCTGAGGTGTTATGGAGGCCCAGGATGCTTCGATAGCGGCCTTAAGCTCATCCAGAGTGTTGGGTCTTGCGTCTCTCAACTTTCTCTTCACAATATCCCACAGATTCTCTATGGGGTTCAGGTCAGGAGAGTTGGCAGGCCAATTGAGCACAGTAATACCATGGTCAGTAAACCATTTACCAGTGGTTTTGGCACTGTGAGCAGGTGCCAGGTCGTGCTGAAAAAGAAATCTTCATCTCCATAAAACTTTTCAGCAGATGGAAGCATGAAGTGCTCCAAAATCTCCTGATAGCTAGCTGCATTGACCCTGCCCTTGATAAAACACAGTGGACCAACACCAGCAGCTGACATGGCACCCCAGACCATCACTGACTGTGGGTACTTGACACTGGACTTCAGTTATTTTGGCATTTCCTTCTTCCCAGTTTTCCTCCAGACTCTGGTACCTTGATTTCGAATGACATGCAAAATTTGAGCGACAGTCCAGTGCTGCTTCTCTGTAGCCCAGGTCAGGCGCTTCTGCCGCTGTTTCTGGTTCAAAAGTGGCTTGACCTGGGAATGCGGCACCTGTAGCCCATTTCCTGCACACGCCTGTGCACGGTGGCTCTGGATGTTTCTACTCCAGACTCAGTCCACTGCAGGTCCCCCAAGGTCTGGAATCGGTCCTTCTCCACAATCTTCCTCAGGGTCCAGTCACCTCTTCTCGTTGTGCAGCGTTTTTGCCACACTTTTCCTTCCCACAGACTTCCCACTGAGGTGCCTTGATACAGCACTCTGGGAACAGCCTATTCGTTCAGAAATGTCTTTCTGTGTCGTACCCTCTCGCTTGAGGGTGTCAATGATGGCCTTCTGGACAGCAGTCAGGTCGGCAGTCTTACCCATGATTGCGGTTTTGATTAATGAACCAGGCTGGGAGTTTTTAAAAGCCTCAGGAATCTTTTGCAGGTGTTTAGAGTTAATTAGTTGATTCAGATGATTAGGTTAATAGCTCGTTTAGAGAACCTTTTCCTGATATGCTAATTTTTTGAGATAGGAATTTTGGGTTTTCATGAGCTGTATGCCAAAATCATCAGTATTAAAACAATAAAAGACCTGAAATATTTCAGTTGGTGTGCAATGAATCTAAAATATATGAAAGTTTAATTTTTATCATTACATTATGGAAAATAATGAACTTTTATCACAATATGCAATTTTTTTTAGAAGGACCTGTAGTAAACCAGACGCTTGTGTAACTGTTATTGGTTTGACCTACATTGAGGACCCAGAGTCCTAAATAAATAATACTAAACAAACTACTAAATAAATTAACATAGCCTACTAAGCGCTGTGAAGTATATATTATATATATATTATCGTTTAGTATGTTTAATTTATTTATTAGCTATGTTTATTTTGTTATATTTTAGGCTATATTTTTGTAATAAATAATCAATTCGTATGTTTATTTTGTTATATTACACCAACTCCAGTGTGGTGACGAATCTGTTTAAACTAAAGAGCATTAATGTCTGTATTAGTCAGCATGGCATTCAGATTTTAGCCTGATAGCTTAGATTTATACTTACGCATTTGCACTTACTCTAAATGTATTCAAAATCATATGTAATGTAATTATGTGTTAATTTATACACTTAATATGCTATTATTATTATTATTATTATTATAATCAATAATCAATAACTGACAGTTAGTTGATGGAGAACCGATTTCGAGGGAGGACCCTATTCGTCATGACACCGGACAAACAATGACACAAACAATGACACTAAAATCCAAAATTACTTACGAATTGCGCAGAAACAAGGCGACCTCTGCGTCCGTTTTCAGGCCTTCTTCCTGCTTCCCGCTTTTGGTTTCTCCAGCGTTTGCTTTTCTAATATTAACACGTGTCCTAAAGCTCTTGCCTGATCATAACCTTTTTGTTCCAGTGTATCCTTTGACCTTTTCTCTTCTGTAATGTCTCTCAGACATCTCTCTTTCTGCACTCTTTTCTTCAAATCTCCATCTTACTCACTCTCTGCTCCCTCATCATGAGTGACACGCCCCCTTCTGCTGATTGGCTAGTGTGTTGTGGCGCTCGGTTTGATCAACTTTCAACACTTGATTCCAAACTGATTTATTATCAAACATATTTCTGTAACTATTTGATGGATTAATTAAAGGAACACTCCACTTTTTTTGAAAATAGGCTCGTTTTCCAAGTCCCCTAGAGTTGTTGAGTTTTACTGTTTTTGAATCCATTCAGCCGATCTTTGTACGGCCGCGAAGATCCGAGACTATTACGCAGGAATGAGAAAGTAGTTCCTAGCCATATAGGTGAAGAAAATCGCAACTTTTCATTTTCAGTTGGTCTTAGCACAAGATGTAACTGTAGAAGAGACAAGTTTTAAATAGAAAAAATATTAAAAAAGTGTCTTTGGTCATTTTTTGAATTCTATGCTAATGGACTGATTAGAATCAATGATGTATGCTAAGCTATGCTAAAAGTGCTACCGCCAGATACAATGATCGGCTGAATGGATTCAAAAACGGTAAAACTACTCAACTATTTAACTCTAAGGGACTTGGAAAATAAGCCTATTTTCTAAAAAAAGTGGAGTGTTCCTTTAACTAAAACCACAAAACATCAGAGAGCTCATCAAAAACCGATTGGAAATATGTTTTGGTGTTGTTGTTTTCCCTTCCAAAAGGGAAAACATCTTTATTTAGATGGATTTTACAAAAGAATAACAGGATGGAAAGGGCTATTGAGGGCACAGTGGGTTTTCCCCACTGTATAAAATGACAAATTAATTTAATACACACAGGGAAATATGTTTTGTTTGAAAGATGAAGGAAAATGATTAAGTTAAATCGGTAGGCTACTTTTGGCGATCTAGCGGTTAATAACAAAGACTGCAAAAAAGATGGACGATGGACTTTCCATTGTAGTAAAGTTAAGCCATCAATGTACAAATATGGCACTGACATCATGCGCTGATTTGGACCTGTGCCTGCACAGAAGTGACCTTGGGACCTGAGTCTGCGCATAAAGAGCAGGAAGTAGAACAGATACAATTCCAAACATGGTTTAATCTCAAATAAAGGCCAGATCAGGCAGCCGGGTAGCAGCACAACACACTTAAACATAACTGAGATCAGACAAGGACAGAGTGAACAGGAGGAACTTAAAAAGCAAATACAACCGAGGATAATTAACAGATCACAGCTGACACAAATGAACTAATGATGAAGGTAACCAGGTAGACAGACTAGTGGCGGGAAAATGAACAAAGGAACATGTGACATATAAAAACAAACTGAACACAGTTGTGACACCTGCAGTATCTGTTAGTAGCTATACTGCAGGACAACTCATTATGTCGGTGTGAAATAGACAGTTGTGGAAATGTAGAAGGTAAAGCTAAAGCTCCAATCTCCTCCCGAAAATCCTGAAAAAAGTCTGTTGGTGCCTCAGTGACAACTTCGCTCAGAGAAGCTGTCAATCATGATGTCACACCCCTGTTTTTATAGCATCAAATAACTAACTGAACTAACACTTGAACTAACATCAGCGTGATTAAAAACTACCTAAAATCATACATTTAAGTGTAATTTGATTGTTTGTCTCACTTCCCATTAGAATTCATGTAGGGGGCGGGGTTTATGAGCTATACTGGGACCAAACAACCTGGAGGAGTGTTTTTACACTTTCAGGACGCGTGGGGCACCCTTGGGCTGTCCAAAATCGACCCCATACCCTTAAATAGGGCACTATTTGAGGGGACAGCCATTTGTCCGAAACCACAGTGGACGTTATTGAGAACACTCATTCAATCCCACAATGCACTGCAAATACAACTGTACAACTGATGTACGTTCAAAGGCTGGAGAATACCCATAATGCACTGTGAGAATCGCTTGCTCAATGGCTGCGTCCGAAACCTGGAAAATAATGCCTTCGGAGGACACATTTCAAGGCAGGAAGGAACCAAGGCAGGTCCGAATCTAAAGTTAGCTTCACTTTCTGTCTCATTAGATACCTTCATCTGATCGATTTTTGAAGGCAGCATTTATGTAGGCCTATCCTTCACTGCCTTTGATATCCCACAATCCTGTGCTTTCCATTGTGTGACAGTTGAGATGGGGGAAAAAGATGGCGTCCGAAAATTGCGTTTGCTGGTCAGTTTGTGTGTAAAAGCACTTTTTTACCAACATTTTCCACTGTGTCATTTCTAGCGAGAAATTACTAATGTAGTAATTAAATATTTGTTTAGTTCTCACCAACGCTCTCTCTATTTTGCTGTAGATCATTAAACTGTAACACTGCCTTAGAAGTCTGTCCGAAATTAGTTTTGTGAGTTGCCTTCATGCACAAACGTTGCGTTACAAGCCATTGTCTCGTAAGACAGCGAGGCAACGAGTCAGCTTCCTGGTTTTCGGACGCAGCCAATGAAATCCCGCACCTCACCAGAAGATGGCGCCCGCAGCTGAGACCAGTGTAAACTCATACAGGTAGAAATTCCTTGTTAATTGATTAAACAGAGTTTATACAAGTTAGATTTTCCAAGTCCCTTAGATTTAAATAGTTGAGTTTTACCATTTTTTTATCCATTCAGCCGATCTTTGTATCTGGCGGTAGCACTTTTAGCATAGCTTAGCATACATCATTGAATCGGATGAGACCATTATCATCGCGCTCAAAAATGACCAAAGACTTACAATATTTTTCCTATTTAAAACTTGACTCTTCTATAGTTGCATCCTGTACTAAGACCAACGGAAAATGAAAAGTTGCGATTTTTTAGACTGATGCGACTAGGGACTATTTTCTCATTCCTGCATAATAATCACGGAACTTTGAAGCCATCCCATGGGTGCAGCGGGGCAATGATATTACGCACCTGAAGGTAGTCCTCAGATAGGTAACTTCCAATGTGACCGGGACTAAGAACTTTGTTCAGCTAAATGTCAGCCACATGTCTGCATCTCGAGAGATTGCAGAATTCAAGCGAAAATTCTGTTTTATAAACAAAGTTTGTTAGGAGCACATTCAAATGGTTTATCTAATCAACGCAAGAGGAGGTACTAGGTAGGCCTATAGCCAGCTCACAAAGTTACCTCAACAGTTTCCTGCATCCCTAAGCCACCCCGTTCCTCACTCACGGTCTGCGATATGTCTGCGATATGGGGCAGAACTCTGGGTTTGAGCTAAATTCCAAGCTCAGAACCCTCAATCCCTCGGACAGTGCACCTAATATGCTTATATTTACTCTATTCGTTCATTTATACGTGTAAACTTGTAAAAACAACTACCACAGGTAATCTGACATTATTTTTTATTAAAGATACATTTATTATCACTTTTGCCTCAACGTTGTATAGCCTAGTGATTTGGTCTTAGTGACTTAGGAGTCCTTGCCTACTCCTAGCATTTCATGGATTTAGGAGCTAGTTTTAGCGCTAAAATGCTTTGTGAATTACTCTTAGAGCAAAAATGTAGGAGTCCTAAAATTAGGACTGACACGGCCATTATTTTTAAGAATTTCTCCTAAATCGGCGAGTTAAGAGCTACTTTTAGCCTTAAGATGTTTCGTGAATACGGGCCCAGAACTGCATGCATCTTTTGTAAAAACGTTGTAGCCGCCGGAGCAACTTCTCTCTGTTTATGTCTATGGCGAGTCAATCAAGAGGTACTGCGCTACTCTGCAGTGGTGCGACCCGAACCAGTCTAAAATTGTCAAAATATAAACACTTATTATATGTGTACTGTAGTGATTCAGGACAAGACAAAAACACGGTTTGGAAAATGGATTTATGATGTACTCGCTCATTATATACATTTTGTAAATTTTGAGCAAAAAAAGTTACAGACTGCAGCTTTAATTAATATTTCTTATATTCCTTAATAAACGTACCTAATATAAGCTCCTACTTGGTTGGCTACCACCAGACCAAGCTCAATCTTTTAAGATCTTAATCTTTTAAGATTGAACATTGGTCTGGTCTGGGGAGCCTGCTCTGTATTTTCTACTGCTGTGCACAAGAGGCGTGATCAACGAGCATAGCTCAAATGACACTGTATGCAATTTGATAGTATTTCAACCAATCAGACCACAAGAGGCATGATCGACGGGCATTGAGCCATCCTTCTCTATCCATCATTATGTTAAACCCGCCAGTAGCACCCCAGGTGGATAAGCCAGTCGTGATTGGTTCCCGCAAAAGTGTAACAGAAGCAGCATAAATTAATGTACAGGTTTCCAGCCTGAGCTGCAGGGTGAAATCAAATCGCTGGCAGATCAGGCTGGGTTTGCCCAGTCTAAGCTACTACAGTATATACATGATATAAGCATGAACATGTAATGCATAGAAGGAATGATCTACAATATAATAATACCCAGAGAGACAGAGATGTCTAGACACAATTCCCAATATACGTATTTATATGTACATCTATGCAAAATAACTAAATCAGTCATGATTCCACACTGAGAGTTTTAGTCCTAATGTCACAAACAGAACTGTTTCAAGCTGATCTTTGAGAACAGTCTGTTCTTGCTTAACACTGTCTTGTTCTGACTTGACTGGCATGATTTTTCTTTCAAGAGGATGTAATGTTTTAGTTCAACCATAAAAACCTATTGCAATTTGCACGTCTCCTCTGGACACACTGTGAAAACAGAAAAAGGAGATATATAAGAGACATTCCTATGTATATTTTATATAAAAGACTTACTAACTATACAGGCACTTTATTTCAATATACATATACATCTCACAGAGACACAAAACATAAGGTTTTTCCCCCTGTCTGACTGGTTACGTCATCTTCAAATGTCCTTCCAGTGTTGAAATGAGGGTGTGGTTATAAGGAAGGTAATTAGGAAGAACTGTTCCTTGTCTATTTGAGCACATTCAGAGCCATCAGCCACATAACCTGCTGATACAGGTAAGAAAATTCAGTGAACCAAACTTTTATTGTGTTGTGTTATAATGAAGGCCAGCGATTACAGCTGTTTCATTACAATGAAAGTGATGAAAGGGTTGATGTTACAGTTTCTTCTCGTTTGTAGTTATCAAGGAACCACGTATTTTGTCTGTGTAATTGTTATAATGTATTTTTGATGATTAGACATAACAAAACACTGAGGGTTTGAGCGGAAACTAGAGGGTGAAGGTGAAGGTGGGGTGGGGGTAGGTTGGGGGTTGGTAGGAAGTAATCAAGGCCACCAAATATTCAGCCATAAAAGAAAAGATTACACCCTGAATATGAATTATTTCTTTTGAGATTCAGAACTTGTTTGACAACATTTTCCCAGCAGCATGTACAGGCTCAATACAAGCCTTTTTGCCTAAAGGCATTCCAGCAAAACTCCCTGTGTTAATGAGTCTTTTAGCTGTAAAATCAAGTTTTTCTACATCATGTGAGGGTTTGTATTCATTGTGATGATAAAAATGTCAGGTAATAAAGCTGTATGACTTTATAGCTTTACAACTATGTAGACATTTCGAAACTGATCCACGTGGTTATATAAGTTGACTAATGGTGGGGATTTCCAGTAAACATACCTAGGTGACCCATATTACATTTTATGTGGTGATGTGTATTTCAAGACAATCCTGTTTTGAATACATTTCACATGCATATAAAAATGAACAATGACTGGCAAAATGACTAGATAGATAGATAGATAGATAGATAGATAGATAGATAGATAGATAGATAGATAGATAGATAGATAGATAGATAGATAGATTTTGAGGAGTGTAGATAGACAGAGCTCATGTGAAATATTTTTGGAAGTCTGAAGACAAGAGTTTAAACACTGAAAACATTTGCGTTTGGAGGGTTTACAGTTTCTCATACTGCTGTGTATTAACAGCATCACTAGATGGCGTACTCCACACAAACTCTCGCTGGAGGCTGCTTTGGGAAAATATACAAGGAAAAGTATGGAGACACTTGGGCTGCTGTGAAGAGAGTTCCTCTTGGCCTCATCAGCAAACAACAGCTGGAGAGAGAATGCAAAGTCTATCAGTATGTATATATATTTTACATTTCTTCATTTTTAAATACTGAGCTTCAAAGTATAACCAAGAAACACTTTTTAACAGTAATGCTCGGCATACAAACGTGGTTAAGCTTCTCGGTGATCCTTGGCTGAAAGACTCAAAGTGGAACATTCCTTTAGAGTTCATCTTTGGGGAAGATCTTGAGACAACCATCTTCAAAGTTCAGCTTTCTAAAATACAGGTAAATATATGTGAAACAGCGCAAATTAAAACGCTGTCATCCTTTTACTCATCCTTATAGATATCAGGATTTGTACTAGGATGAGGATGAAATGAGTGACATGAGTTCTGTTTAGTTTATGTATTAGTGGAGCCAAAACTCAACAGTGCCTTTGTGTGTCTTCTACAGCTGACGCCAACAGTGAGAGCCACATTCATCACTGGTATGTGTGAGGGTTTGCTTTATCTGCACAGTAAAGACATCGTCCACCAAGACCTCAAACCTGACAACATCATGGTGAGCCAGACACAAACAGTTTTTATTTGTTATTTGAGGTTACTTTTTTGGTGCTCTCAACTAGGTTTCATAAACAAAGGTTCTCTGTTGACATCTATGGTTCCATGCAGATCCTTTAACATCCATGGAATCTTTCCATAGTGTTCACATTATAAGAAAAAAAAGTTCTTCTATGGCATCAATGCAAAAACACCCTTTCGGAATCTTTATTTTTAAGAGTATCAACTTTGTCTTGGATTTTACTCCATGAAGTTCAATTTAAGAATTAACTGAGCAATCTTTTAAGTTCATAATGGGATCAAAAGTCTTTGCATTTAATCTACTAAACAGTGTGGTATAGACCAGTGGCGTAGGCAGAAAGTGGATGATGGGTGGTACTCTAAATAGTGTGGGTGGGCCGCCAGAATTATTTGCATTACCCCTTAATTTGGAAGAAAAAAAATCCCCAAATTCTATTGAAACATAGCAACACAGCTAAAAGTAGGCTATTCCTTATATGTTGGACCTTTTATTGTCTATTGTCTTTTCATATAGTCTACTTCTACATGTTGATGCCTTCTGAAGTACGAGCTGTGTTTGTGATGTTTGAGCGCGGCGCATGGCAGGACCGGTTGCAAGGTTGCTTTATTTTTTAATAAACTACTGTGCTACAAGTGTGGTACTAGTCTAATACTTAATATTAGAATATAGTTCTAATGCATGATAAAATAAATCACATCTAAAATAATTATTGAAGAATTGTTAAAGTCATCATGAAACCAAAATTGACCCTATTTACCTTGTTAGCACATATTACAGGTTTTAGGATGAACAATTAATCTGTGCAAGGTAATACACAGAAAAAAACTATTTGTCGCGGTAATCTTTAATCAAAATCTGAAAAGTTACTTCCGGTCGGCGTCCCTTCTCAGATGATGTCAGTTTGACGGCTTAGGTTTGAAAATGTGTAACCACTCCGTTAGTCTGCTATGAGCGCGAGATGGAGAGGAGGAGCACTGGAGTAAAACCCTACCCACTATTCAATATTCTGTTTCACTTGGAAATATGTCACAGCACTGAAGACAACTCACTTGCTACTTCCGGTTCAGTGGGACTTTAAACATTAGGAAATTGTATTACTTAAAAAATTTGATTTCCCTGGATCTGACAGGACGGGCGAGCTGTCCTTCCCAGGCCCACCCGTAGTGGTATAGACAGAATAACTGAATTGGTCTCAATTGATTGGTTTCATTCCGAGGAGTAACTTATCTTGTCCCATTTCAGGTGGAGCATCAAACCCATCGTGCTGTGATCATTGATTTGGGACTGGCTAAATTTATTAGAAACGGACTCAGCTCTGCGGTAAACTTGGGCAATGAAGCGTACTCGGCTCCAGAGATCCTGCAGATGAGTGGAGTTAGGGACAAGAGATCAGACGTTTGGGCCATGGGTAAAATCATAGCTGAACTCTGCGCCAGGGTCAGGTTACCCACCCAATCTGTGTCTGCCTTCAAGATTCGTGAAACCCTCAAAGACCAGCCATTCTGTAGTGCTGTGTCCAAAATGGTGGAAGTCAATCCCATTAACAGAGCTACTATGGCTGGAGTCATCGCAGACATTAGGAGAGCTGGTTCAGTTCACCAGACAGACATCAGACCAAGAGACATCCAAAGAGACATTCCAAGAGACATTCCAAGAGACATCCAAAGAGATGTTCCACATGGAATTGAAATCAGGGCAAATCAAAAGTTGTATCCATCAGCAGCTCATGTTCCTAAAATGGAGGGAAGAAAATCTCCTGTGTTATATTATCGACAGGATCCACCTCCACAGAGAGAGATGGGAAAAGGATTAGTCCCGTTTAAAGGTCAGGCCTTAAACCATCAGCTGTCCCTGATGTCATTTCCTTGCCCTCTCCCAGAAACTGGAAAAGTGACTCAGGAACGCTACATTGAGGAGAAAGGAGCTCTAGAATATAAAGAGATTGTCACGAGAGGAGGGAAAATCATTAAATATGAGAAAGTGCAAATAACCAAAGATTCTTAAAAATAACACTTGTGTTTGGAAAAATGTTGAGTTTCTGAACATGCTTTCAATTTACACAGGTGATGTGTTTTGTTTTTTTGAAGAAAGCACAGGTTGGTGACACTATCAGATTTTTATTTTAGGAGTTTGTCATTGTTAATATCCTGCTTATGTTCATTCAGCAACATTTTTCTAATTTGCCACTGATGTAAAGTACAAACCAGTTAAATGAGTGTTTATCAAAAAGACCAGGAGTGCTTATTCTAATCTATTACACCCTAGTAAGACTACACACCTTTAATAGTACCTATTCAGAGCTCTGTCCCAGAGGTAAAGTGAGCTCTTTTACACATGCCGTGGTCTTGTCCTGACCTAGAGATATAATGGGAAGAGGTCTTAGAGGTCATTGCAATAGTTGTTGGCACTAATATGCCAGTGCTTTTAGCAGCCATAAAATGTATATCGTTGAGGTGGAAGCCTCCTAAATCTCTTTCTACTTCTAATTTGACTAAAGTTTCTACTTCTAATTTGACTAAACTATGTACCTCTTGAAAGAATATAATTCCCCTTGACGAAACATCAGAATCTGTTTGTAAAACACTGGGAAGCTTCCTTTCTTATCTGAGAATGACAACATGACTGAATACATAAACCTCACATAACTTTCTGTCTTCTTGTTTAATTTGTTTATGAGTTTTTTGTGGCACTGTGAAATGGACGTGTGTTAGGGTTGTGTGTATGGGAAAGGTCTGCGCAGACTAATTTGTATTTTGTACTGACATCATACGTTAAAACCCAATAAATATGTAAAAATAGTGTCTGACATGTTTTTGTACTTTTTCTATGACTAATAATTTGTAGTATAGGCCTATCACATTTTACTGAAGATGCTGAACTTGGCATGTTACAATGAACAACAAAGAATACACAACTCAAAATGTTTTTTATTGTTGTTTTTTTACCAACATTTTCCACTTCTGATGTAATTTCTAGCGAGTAATTACTAATGTAGGACATAAATATTTGTTTAGTTCTCACCAACGCTCTCTCTATTTTGCTGTAGATCATTAAACTGTTACACTGCCTCAGTAGTCTGTCTGAAATCAGTTTTGTGAGGTGCCTTCAGGCACAAACGCTGCCTGCCTTACAAGTCATTGTCTGAAAAGGCAGTGAGGCAACGAGTCAGCTGCATAGGTTCTCGGGTGCAGCCATCAACTTTGAGGACAAAGTGTTCACTTGCTGCCTAATATATCCCACCCACTAACAGGTGCCGTGATGAAGAGATAATCAGTGTTATTCACTTCACCTGTCATGATCGGTATGACCTTATGCCTGATTGGTGTATTTAATTTTAAGTTATCTTGCGGCCCCTCTAGAGGATCACTGAGGGCCTCAGGTTGAAAACCACTTGATCTCCTGCCTGTTTTCATGGGTTTCCCTGTTTGTCTGTGTCTTCGACTCCATCATTGCTTGTATTGCTTGCCTTGGTTTTGACCCTCTTTTTGCCTTTCACATGGATTATGATTTTTTTAATTGCCCCAATTAAACTGCAATTGGATCTTCAACCAGTGTTTCAGAGCAGTTCGTGACAGTGAGTCATTTATAACTTAAGTTTTGTTTTAGGGTGTGCAATCCTGCTAATATACTTGTATAAAAATTAACATGAATGACAGATAAGATCATGCCAGTGAGGAGCATATTCTTGTATACCACATGCCTTAATCATTTACAATATTAGATGAAACTGTTTGCCATATTGTCAAAAATGATCAAATACAAAACATATTTGTAATTGCCTTAAGTTTCTCCTTCATCTCTGTTTCTTTCTTGGCTGCCTTCTGAACATTCCGATTGACGGATGGGCGGAGATTCCATTTCTATATAGATCTCTGTGAGAAACAAGTTTCACTTTGCCAAGAAGTCACTGTGCCTTCACAACTTTGAAGAGGAACATTACCAAATAAAATGGTAAGGAAAGAGCGAATTACATTTATATGAACCCCAATGAATTTACATATTAATCCTTTGCTATATAAAATCTTATCTTAAATATTCAATTTTTTGTTTTTTGTTTAATTCAATCAATAAGACATTTCTGTTTCATTAAAAACTAAATAAAATAAAAGGTAAAAAGTTAATACATTAATACATTCGTAATCTAAAATAAAGTTAGATAAAGTTAGAATATCAAAAAGAGATACTGTTGAACTACATGAAAATATGTGACAAAAGGCATATTCTTCTCATCACACCTTAGGCTACACAATCCTGTAAGAACTGTGGGTTGATGAAAAACTACAATGGAACATTGCCGTATGTATTTATTTCAAATTAATTAGTGCTTTTTAATGTGCATAGGAAGATTTGTTTTTTACCTGTGAAAATATTTCTAAATGTTACTTCAAGTGGCATCAATTCTTCTTACATGATCCACTTTTAAACTTAAGGTATAGATGTAAGTGTGACCCTGAGGAACAGCCCAACCCTTTTCTCTGGTAAGAGTGTCATCAAATTCCCCAAATATTTCTTTACAAGCAATGAAGTGCAAATGAACTGAAAGGACACAGGGTTTACTGTATACCAAATAAACAAAAGGGTTCAGCCAGTAGCTAAGTTACAACATTTATAGAAACACATTTATTTTATATTTTCTCTTAAATGCAGGCATTGCTTCAGTTCAACAGTAACAACAGCCTCCATGCCACCAAACGGGACAATGACTCGACATCACAACAACATTGAGCAAGGTGTTCAAACGTTTCAACGTATAGTCATGAGGAACGGCCAGGCTGTTGAAACTGATGAGATCAAGTATTACTCAAATAATTAAAGGCAGATTAAGTCACCACATCAATGTCATGATTTGTGTAATGAAATTCTAAATACTTGTGAGGGTTTATAAGTTATATGCTGTATTCTCGATGATTTCTTCTGTCAATAAACTGAGTTGGAAATCTTTAATGTATTGACATGTTGCCATTAAAACTTAATTGAACTTTCAGAAAGCAGTTGAGCTGCCTGATAGTCAAAGAAACTGATCTCAGGGCTCCAGACTGCATAAAAGCAAGTGTTAGCAGTGTTTGTGGCCAGCGACACCAGTTATAAAATACTTTGGTTCTGCATTGTGTAGCTTTTAGTGATGTGTCATTCATGAAAATTAATCCAAAATGAACAAACAATGAACAGCTGGATTTTTTTTACTAACGTTTACAAAGATGAACAAATACAGTAACAAATGAACTGCTCATGGTTAGTTAATGTTAGTTAATACATTAACTAATGTTAACTAATGACCATTATTCTAAAGTGTTACAGAAATTTGTTAAAATATTATATCCTCTACAGTGTTAGGGGTTGACAGTTTAGACTCAGACACCAGTAGCGAAGAATGAAGACCAATAGTCAGGAGTACGACTAATTAAGGAAAATTTGACTGAAGAATAGTTTGCAGTTTCATCAGCAGAAGCCAGCTTCAAGTATGTGTGTGTGTGTGTGTGTGTGTGTGGACTGGTAATCCCTACGGTATGGGGACAAAATGTCCCCACAAAGATAGCAATATCCAAATTTTTGTCCTTGTGGGGACATTTTTTTGGTCCCCATGAGGAAAACATCTTATAAATCACACTAAGTGATGTTTTTGAAAAAGTAAAAATGCAGCATGTCTCCTGTGATGGGTAGGTTTAGGGGCTGGGGCAGTGTGTGTGTGTGTGATGGGTAGGTTTAGGGGCAGGGGCTGTGTGTGTGTGTGTGTGTGATGGGTAGGTTTTGGGGCAGGGGCAGTGTAGGGGATAGAAAATACGGTTTGTACAGTATAAAATGCATTACGCCTATGGAATGTCCCCATAAAACATGGAAACACAACATGTGTGTGTGTTGTGTGTGTGTGTGTGTGTGTGTGTGTGTGTGTGTGTGTGTGTGTGTGTGTGTGTGTGTGTGTGTGTGTGTGTGTGTGTGTGTGTGTGTGTGTGTGTGTGTGTGTGTTGTGTGTGTTTGTGTGTGTGTGTGTGTGTGTGTGTGTGTGTGTGTGTGTGTGTGTGTGTGTGTGTGTGTGTGTGTGTGTGTGTGTGTGTGTGTGTGTGTGTGTGTGTGTGTGTGTGTGTGTGTGTTGTGTGTGGCACTGTGTGTGTGTGTGTGTGTGTGTGTGTGTGTGTGTGTGTGTGTGTGTGTGTGTGTGTGTGTGTGTGTGTGTGTGTGTGGACTGGTAATCCCTACGTTATCCCTAGATGGCAATATCCAAAATCCTTGTCCTTGTGGGAACATTTTTTGGTCCCCATGAGGAAAACATCTTATAAATCACACTAAGTGATGTTTTGGGAAAATGTAAAAATGCAGAATGTTTCCTGTGATGGGTAGGTTTAGGGGCAGGGGCAGTGTAAGGGGTTAGAAAATACGGTTTGTACAGTATAAAATGCATTACGCCTATGGAATGTCCCCATAAAACATGGAAACACAACATGTGTGTGTGTTTGTGTGTGTGTGTGTGAGAGAGAGAGAAACAGCGCTCCCTCAAAGCGGCGGAGAGTTGTGCACCTTCACACTAGAGTTTACAGTACGTCAAATACAGGTGCGCACGGATACGTTGAGCTGAACTGAAATAGACAGATCGCTTGACGGAGAGTGAAACTGTTTCTCTGAGTGTTCAGCGAGTGAATATATATCTATGCAAAATGTATTCTTAGCCTCTAACACACACACTGGCGAGAAAAATCTAAGCATTTATTGGCCAATGGCTAATGATAGATATTGTTTAGTCGCCCAGAGTGAAATATACTCACATATGCGAGTGTTTTAGAGGGTTGCCCATAGTGAGTGACCTTCCAGTTCTGAAGCAGGCGCAAGCTTGTCCAGAAAAACAAATCCACCCATCTCTTAGGATGCCTGTATTGTAATCCACCTCCAATACTGATCTGTACCACAGAATATTGCTCACATACACAGATACAAAGTCTCTTCAAGGTTGGAGCTGGCTGAGCTCCAATCCAAAATGTTCCATAAACATACTGATAGCATGTGCTTTCTCTCAGAAAGAGGTACAGACAATAGTACAGGCAATATTCATCTTGATTCTTTAGTTTCAGTTAAAGGAAATATAAAAATAATAAAATATAATAAGAATAAAAGACAAATCCATATTTGATCTCTGGAAGCTCGGTCACTACTCAGAGACCAAACACAAACTTTAGAAAAATAAAAGAAGAACCAGTGGTTCTATTGATTAAGTAAAATATATGCACATCTGACTGAACCAATAATGTTTTCATGTTTTCTCCATATTATATTTACTGATTAAAAATGAATCAAAAGCAAAAGTAAAATAGTATTTAGACTTTGAACTCAGATTAACATCATGATATGGTGACAAGGTATCCCAAAAGACAATAACAAAAACATGTTTACTGTAATGCCTGTTTGACAAAGAAGTGATGACCAGAATGATATTTGCATTACTTAGCTTTAGGTCACGTCACACTTATGTACTTATATATGTGTATATGCCTATATATTTATGTATCTATTATAAACACTGTCTGTTATTGCTCAATTACTTTTCATTCTCATTTATACTTCTGACATCATCATCAACATCATAAAATCTGTAAATTATTTACTGAAATATTAAGCGGTCTGCCTAACGTTCATATCATGTGTATTTTGAGCTCTGATCTCACAATATTTATAAAATGCTTGCATGAAATTGTGTAAAATATTCTCATTCTTGTACCTCATCTCTTTGTTTCCCTTTTGACTAGTTTTCCCTTCATTCTTACTGACAGATGGGTGGAGATATTGTTATTTGAGAATTACTTAGAACTCTGGGACACAAGTCAAGTGACTTTGCATTTAGAATTTTGTTTTACTGTCATGTAATTTGTGTAATGAAATTCTAAGTACTTGTGATGGTTTATGTGTTACAAGGAATTCGAGAGGCGTGTGAGGAATTAGGGATACGAATGGGTGCACGTTTGTGTTACTAAAGATTGCACCAAAAGATCAGTCAATGATGAAGACAGGTTATTAGATCAGTAACCAACAGTGTTGGGGAAAGTTACTTTGAAAAGTAATGCATTACAATATTATGTTATGCCCTTAAAAAGTAACCAATCGCATGAACTAGTTACTTTTAAGAAATGTAATGCGCTACTTTACTTTTGCGTTACTTTTTCTCACCTGGGGCGGGGCTTGTTTGTTTGTTTGTTTTTTATAACAAAAAAGTTCTGTTTTTGGGCAAATGTAAAGGCCTTTACACATCTAAGTTGAAATAATAAGGCTAAAGGAAATGCAAATTCACGCGTGGACAGTAGAGGGCGCAGCTCAAACCAACCTTTCAGCTGTACTGCCATTCTGGACCGCAGACGAATAGGATGCAGAAGAAGAAAGTTGAAACACTTACTTCACCAATAAAAAATAATCTAAAGTAATTTTTGCTTAAAGTGAGATTAAATGCATAAAAATATAATAATACACAAGGCCTCTGAATTTACTGCTGATTTCTCTCAACATGGGGACAAGAGAGCTGTCTGTCAATAAATGTGAAAAAGTAACTTGCGTTACTTTGAAAAACGTTGAAAAGATACTTTGAAAAAGTAACTCAGATATTATGTTGTAAATTTAAAAGTAATACGTTACTTTACTAGTAACTTGAAAAAAGTAATCTGATTACATAACTCAAGTTACTTGTAATGCGTTACTCCCAACGATGGTTACCAAATACTAAAATGTTCCCCAGTTCAAATGAAGAAATATATTGAAAAACTGGAAATCTTTGAATTTTGTTTAACATTATGACATGGTGAAAAGGTTTCCGGAAAAACAATAACAAAAACATGTTTACTGTAATGCCTGTTTGACATGAAAGAAGTGGGTAACCAGAATGATATTTGCATTACTTAGCTTTAGGTCACATGTCACACTTATGTACTTATATATGGCCTATATATTTCTGTATTTATAAACACTGTTTATACTCATGACATCATCATCAACATCATAAAATCTGTAAGTATACTAACTGAAATATTAGTGCTCTTAGTGGCCTAAGACTTGGAATTAGCTATACATAATTTGAGTGTAAATAATTTGTCATGACATGTTGATGATATATAGGAAAATTATTGAATGATCAGTTAATGATACGGGAGCCACGCTACATTTGAATGCACGATCTCAAAAATCAGCTACCTATCAGTCATTTTTTATATCAGCCGATGAACAACAACACAATGATAACTTAATATTCATATCTTGTATTTTTAATGGTGCTCTCTGATTACAATGAACTCACAATATACAAAATTCTTACATGAAAATGTGTCTGCCATTGCCTATGATGCCGATCTGATTAAAAAAAAATTGTAACAGCTGTTATGTTTTGCCTGGTCAAGTTCATGGTATTATGTTAACATTCTTGTACCGCATCTCTTTCAGTTTCCCTTTTGACTAGTTTTCCCTTCATTCTTACTGACAGATGGGTGGAGATATTGTTATTTGAGAATTACTTACAACTCTGGGACACAAGTCAAGTGACTTTGCATTTAGAATTTTGTTTTACTGTCATGTAAATATGCAACCTCACCCTAACCTTACCCACAACTCTATCCCTCCACCAACTATGGATTGGGGCTAAAATTCGGCCCTTGGCAAATCCAGCCCACAAGTTCCTCCATTAATGTTTTTGCTAGGGTCAGGGCCTTAAATTAAAGATACATTATTAAATAAAACTAGGACAGGGACCTTTGTCACATAGAAATGCACTTGACAGTAAAGCACTGATTTTGAGCTAGGATGGCATAAAGTAAATGTACTGATATTAAATGCTGTCATCATTTTCTCAGCCTCATGTCATTCCACTCGTACCTGTTTGACTGACTTTCATCTGTGAAACACAAAAGAAGATATCTTGAAGGATGTTGGCAGCTAAACCATTTTGGTTATCCTTGACTCAAATGATTATGTTCCACAGAAATAAAGATTTTCAGGTTTGGAATGACAGGGTGAGTAAACAATGTCATTTTGGGTTAAACTATCCCTTTAAAAATGTTTAAAGAGTTAACACCTAATTTATGTAAGAAACTTACAATATATACATGACATCTTTCATGAGGCTCTCGCTGAATTTACAATTTACTTCAATAAAAATTAATTAGAACTATTAAAATGTTACATATTTAAAAACAGAAAATCTTTGTCCTTAATTCATGGGATGCAGGCTTTAAAGCTGATAAAGCAAATATGATATCTTTTAATTTAATTGCCCTAATGAAATGGCCATCTTTCTTGAATATAATCCATAGAATCCTGGCATAGAGTTTAACTGTAGTTTTATTTAGGTGTCAAGTCAAGTCAAGTCAAGTCAACTTTATTCATATAGCGCTTTTAACAATGCAGATTGTTTCAAAGCAGCTTCACAGTGTTAAACAGAAAAATAATGCAACAGAATATATTTTGATTATCATACAGTAACAATGTGGGCTTTAGATCAGTAATTAGATCAGTAATTTGGTTTATATGGTTAATTTAGTTTAATAATTAGATTTATTTTGAAATATATTTGAAAAATAGTTTTTTCCCAAAATGAGCAAGCCAAGCCAGAGGCGACAGTGGCAAGGAAACCAAAACCCCATCGGGAGACCTAATGGAGAAAAATAAACCTTGGGAGAAACCAGGCTCAGTTGGGGTGCCAGTTCTCCTCTGGCCAAATAACATACAGCGTATTATTATTATTACAATTATTATTTTAAAGGTCAGAGGTCATAATCAATCTGAATATTCGAAAAATCGGCAGCAACACGCTGGAGACGGGTTTTTTTGAGGATGACATCGATTTAAAGAATTATTAACAAGGAATATTCAAACAATCGGAGTCATCCCGCCGGAGACAGGTTTATTGAGGATGCCGTGTCGATGAGGCAGCTTAAGGGGGAGTCTAAATGACACGGACTCTGCAGACACTTCAGGGTCATGTGTTGGTCACATCTAAACCATTTAGTGCTTTGTAAGTAATAAGCAAGATTTTAAAATGTATGCAATGTTTAATAGGGAGCCAGTGCAGTGTTGACAGAACCGGGCGAATGTGTTCATACTTCCTGGTTCTAGTAAGAACTCGAGCTGCTGCGTTTTGGACCAGCTGGAGTTTGTTTATTAAGCGAGCAGGGCAACCACCCAGTAGAGCATTACAATAATCTAGCCTTGAGCTCATGAACGCATGTATTAACTGTTCAGCATTTTGCATTGAGAGCATGTGCTGTAATTTAGATATATTTTTAAGATGGTAGAATGCAGTTTTACAGATGCTAGAAACATGGCTTTCAAACGAAAGATTGGTATCAAAGAGCACACCCAGGTTCTCACTGACGACGCAGGACTTGACAGAGCAGCCATCGAGGGTTAGACAGTATTCTAGGTTACTTCTTGTGGAGCTTTTTTGTCCAATGATTAAAAATTCTGTTTTTTCTGAATTAAGTTGCAGGAAATTACTGATCATCCAATTTTTTATATCATCTATACATTCCGTTAATCTTGTAAATTGGTTAGTTTCTTCAGGGTGTGAGCTGAGTATCATCAGCATAACAATGAAATCTAACGCCATGCTTCCTAATAATATCTCCCAGTGGTAGCATGTACAGGGTGAAGAGCAATGGCCTAGCACTGAGCTCCTGCGGTACACCATACTGAACTTGTGATCGGTGTGACGTCTCTTCATTTACTGCTACAAATTGATAACGGTCAGATAGGTATGATTTAAACCATGCCAATGCAGGTCCACTAATGCCTACATAATTTTCGAGTCTATTCAAAAGAATGTTGTGGTCGATAGTGTCGAATGCAGCGCTAAGATCGAGTAACACTAACAAAGAGATACAACCACGATCGGATGATAAGAGTAAATCATTTGTAACTCTGATGAGCGCAGTCTCAGTACTATGATACGGTCTAAATCCTGACTGAAAATCCTCACAGATACCATTTCTTTCTAAAAAAGGAACATAATTTTAAAGACACTGCCTTTTCAAGTATTTTTGAAAGAAAGGGTAGATTTGAGATTGGCCTGTAATTGACTAATTCTGTAGGATCAAGTTGCGTTTTTTTAATAAGTGGTTTAATAATAGCCAACTTAAAAGTTTTCGGTACATGACAAAGATAAATTAATGATATTAAGAAGAGGATCCATGACCTCTGGTAGCATCTCTGTTAATAGCCTAGTCGGTATAGGGTCAAGCATACATGTTGTTGATTTAGATGAATTAAAGAGTTTAGCCAATTCTTCCTCTCCTATAGCAGTGAATGAGTATAATTTTTCCTCAGTGACACTACGATGTGATACTGTAGTAGACAGCTGCATGGTTATAATTTTCTTCCTAATATTGTCAATCTTACATGTAAAGAAGTTCATAAAGTCATTACTGCTGTGCTGTTTACAAACATCAGAAGTTGAAGCTTTATTCTTGGTTAATTTAGCCACTGTATCGAATAAATACCTATATGTTTGTGTTTGTTTTCTTCTAAGAGAGTCGAGAAATAAGGTGTAAGATCATGGTAGACACAGGTAAAACCATGCTCCTCATTACCTTGGTAAGGATTATAAATGTTTTTAAATAAATACATATATAAATATAGAATATAGAATTTATAATAAAAATAGTGTAAACATGTAGAAAATAAGAAAACAGCCTCTAAAAAGATTTATATTCCGCAATATGTAATGTAAGTAATAATAGCAAAAACATAACATGACAAGAAACACTTAGGCTATCTTACAGAAGGTGTATAAGCCATGTTGAATGCCAGCCAGGGCCTTGTCTCTATACCGACTGTCTTTGCTGCCATCTAACGACGTTATGATGTAACTTTCACTGAACTCCTTTCTCAATACCAAATACGGCATTATCGGCATATTATACAACAAAAAATTATTTATTGAACAATAATGTCCAAATGAACAATAATAGCCATTAATAAAGTAGTTTGTAGGCCTACAATAGGAAATAGACAAGCAAAAACTTAGTTCAATATAGCCTACAAAAGCAAGACTCTAGGCCTAGTTAAAATACAGGATTTTAGTTAAATAAAAATATAAAGTAATGAAACTTAAACTGCTCCTTGTGTGAATGTACTCATTTCTTAACATGCACGCGGCGTGACCGCGGAGCGGGACATTGAGCAGTTTAGACAAGCCTACTTTAGTTTTTTAGTTTTATTTTATTAAACACCTAGCCTGACGTGGTCATACTCAATTCTATTCAGAATATTCCGAATTGCCCGACCTAATATGTTGTGGGCGGGGCTAAATTCGGCTGGCATCCAGGCACCATTTCATTCAAACTGAATAGGTAATTAAAAACAAGTTTAAAAACAATATTTATTTTGTCCATCAAAAGTTTACTTTCACTTAAATTAAACTAGCCTACTCCCTGTGTGAATGTAGGCTACTCTGATAACATGCATGGCGAAAAGAATATGTGCTGCGCGCACATAAGGTAATGAAACTCAAACTGCTCCTTGTATGAATGTACTCATTTCTTAACATGCACGCGGCGTGACCGCGGAGCGTGAAATTAATATTTAATTTCAGTTATGTATTATTATTATTTATTATTCAGTTCTTGTTAAAACACACTATTATCCTGTGCATAGTGATGAGTGATGCGATACTGATCTAGAACAATTTAATAAAATAAATTAATATTGTTTTGTTTTAGACACAATATTGTCTGTTTTGCCCAGTTTAGCCACCGAAAATAAAAAGATCAAGCATAACAGTTTTGAACGATGATTCATGGACCATAAAGGGAACCATTACTGAATGAATGAATCAACCGTTTGAGCGAACCGAATGAATGAATGACTCAATTAGACATTTACCGCCACCTACTGGCAGTTTAGTTTCTTACTTAGAGTATAATTTCATATTTCCATATTAATAAAAACAAAGGTAGGTAGTTTCTTAAAAATGGGTAGGCCTATAGTTCACCCAAAAATATTTATTTATGAAACTACTTTTTGTAATGTCTATTTGACAACTTTATACTTATATTATCTTTTGTGATTAATTTCTCTGCCAAATTTGATTTGCAATTAATTTGCCATTAATTAGATTAAACATTTTAATTGCTTATACACACACACACACACACACACACACACACACACACACACACACACACACACACACACACACATATATATATATATATATATATATATATATATATATATATATATATATATATATATATATATATATATATATATATATATATATATATATATATATATACACACACACACACAGACATTCAAAAACTAACCAAGCCTCCCTTTAGATCACATGCCCTAATCACATGCCACATGCCTTAGATCTAAGTCCTTGAAAGTTAAGGTTAGGTTAGGTTTACTTTCTGTTTTACATCAGATTACTGATGACGGGTAGAGGGTGGCGATCATATGGTGATGTTTTTTTGTTTTTTTCCCCTGTTTTAAAGACTGAACAACTGCAGTGGTAAGTCACACCAACTGCTATTTTTATAACACATTACATTTAGTAAATGTAATGTCTTGATCCATATAGAAATTGTTATTGTGTGATTTTAGAATTTAATTTATTACTCATATATTTTTGAGGTTCTATTATTGGTTATAATTGGCTATTACTGGCTCTTGATTGCATACTGATCATTTAAAATTCTGTAAAGAACCATTCAATTGTTATTTTTTACAGTAGGTAGTACTTAGTGTCTTAAAGATGACAAAATTACAAAAGACACTGATTTGAGGCTTGTCTTAGTGGATAAGGAAAGCAAAATTAAAAATCGCGCTGTTCGGAATTCAAGAACAAGAGGGACAACATTTTTTACATTTTTTCCTGTAACTGGTGCTTGAAGTTGAACACAAAGATGCTCTGATAACCAGAGGGGTTAAAAACTATAATGTGCCACTTTAAATGGAAATGAATATGTAAAGAATGTAGAAATATCTAAAATATTTTTTTTCATTTAAAGATAAATAATTGTAGCATTAAAGAAAATAAATAAATTAATATGCACACACACCTTCTATATACCCCGTTTCTTTGAATAAATGAACACTTGTTCACATGGTCTTTGATATAGATTATAATGTAACTGGGTGATACATTCCTCAGCAGGAATACAATTAATGTAATTAAAACCAATTATTAAACAACAAATGAATCAGAATTTTTAATTGTTTTTCCAGATGGCTTTTTCAGCTGCCACTTATGGTAAAGGAAACTTTGGAAAGGTGTATAAGGTAACCTTTGGAACTACCCGTTCAGCTCTTAAGAAGGTGCCCTGTACTGTTGAAGAAATTCAGAAAGAGAAAAATATATATCGGTGAGTATTTGTATATATATATACACTGATTATCTCTTCATCACGGCAACTGTTAGAGGGTTGATGTGTTAGAAGCAGGAAAAATGGGCAAGGGTAAAAGGCTTTGAGCGAGTTTGACAAGGGCCAAATTGTAATGGCTAGACAACTTAGTCAGAGCATCTCCAAAACTTCAGCTCAAATGCTGATTTTGATAGAAAGGTGTCAGAACACACAGTGCATTGCATTTGCACATGGGGCTTGTTACAATAGCAGGGCTGGGTCATAAAGGCTGCATAGCCGCAGAGCAGACCAGTCATGCTAACCCATGCTGACCCCTGTCCACCACCGAAAGCGGCAACAGTGGGCACGTGAGCAACAGAACTGCACAACGGAGCAATGGAAGAAGGTGACCTGGTCTGATGAATCACGTTTTTTTTTTTTTACATCACGCGGATGGGCGGGTGGGAGTGCATCGCTTACCTGGGGAACACATGGCACCAGCATGCACTATGGGAAGAAGGCAAGCCGGTGGAGGCAGTGTGATGCTTTGGGCATTGTTCTGCAGGGAAACCTTGGGTTACTTTGGGTTTACTTTGACACGTACCACCTATCTAAGCATTGTTGCAGACCATGTACACCCTTTCATGGAAATGGTATTCCCTGGTGGCTGTGGCCTCTTTCAGCAGGATAATGCACCCTGCCACAAAGTAAAAATGGTTCAGGAATGGTTTGAGGAGCTCAACAAGAAGTTTGAGGTGTTGACTTGGCCTCCAAATTCCCCAGATCTCAATCCAATCAAGCATCTGTGGGATGTGCTGAACAAACAAGTCCGATCCATGGAGACCCCATCTCACAACTTTTCGCAACTTACAGGACTTCAGAGGTCTAGTGGAGTCCATGCCTTGACATTTGCATTTCAATTTTCTAGTCTTTTCAGTCAGGTTCCATATTCTGGATACTGCCTTTTTGTGATATTTCTTATTTTGCACATTTCTTATTGTAGGTCACTGCATCATTCCAATGTGGTGAAGCTCCTGGCAGATCCCTGGCTCGACTCTAAGGGCATGTGGAATATTCCTTTGGAATTCATCTCTGGTAAAACTCTGGAAAAACTTATGTTCAGCTCACAGTCATACATGGAGGTACAATTACATTTTATTTATTTATTTAAATTTTAGTAAAAAATATAAAGATTCATTCATTTTTAACTGATAACAATATTTTCTTAAAGGTACTCTATGTAATTTTTGGCCCATTAGCGGTTAAACAAAACTGCATGCATTTTATGGAAGAACATTGTTTTGGGTGTGCTTTGGCTCTGCTTGACATTGTGGATGAATATGACTCATCACAATATATGCCTTACAATGAATTCTATTAGAGAGCTACATATGGCAATTTATCTCTTCAATAAAATACTCAACTTTCCTATTGAGTAATAAAAACAACAAGTTTTTACAACATTTCAAGTCCGTTAGTTCCAGTGTTGGGAGTTACTATAATTCCACTACTTTTGGTAACGCGCGTGTAACTAAATCTTTTTAAATAAAGTAACGCAATTAAAGTTACTGAAATTTACATGAGTTCGTTTCTCTCTTTTGTGAAAAATGAACGTTTGCAGACAAGACGCTCATTCTCGCTGTAGTAGGCTATTGTGCCGCCCGCGCCGCCATGTCTACTTTGTTTGGCCTTCCAAAAGAGGGGACAATTAGAAAACAGTGGCTAAGCTATAGATATAACACTGTTCCAGAACAGTACAACCCAAATATTCGACTGTATGCTGCGCATTTTTTGGAGGACTGTTTCTAGCACCTGGGAGAGCACAGCCCGTTTCTTTGTCTTTGTCGCTTCTATGATAACAAATGCAAATTTACCAATCTGATACTTTCTGGTCCAGTCGCGCTGGCAAAGCTGATTGATCAGCTTGGTCATCTGCATTATCCAGATCAGATTCGGGCTTGAAATTGACAAAATAGAACTGACATTATCATCTCTCAATATTGCTTTGCTTTGGGACTTGGGAGATGATGTTCCAAATATGGTAAGAAGCGTGACATTTCTGTCAGACGCATTAGGTATTCGGCTCAATCACAATGCACTGGATCAATGGCCAATCAGAGCACACCGCGCTTTTCAGATCGATGAGCTTTGAGAGATGAGACTTGTTAGCCCGTTTTAACGTTTTGTTAAGAATATCATCTCTTATCTCTATTTAGCTTTGCCTTAGTAGGCATGTTTGTTAAACCATTTAATTAAGCTTTTGTTAAATCACATATTCAGTTATATGCAGCACCTCAAGGCACCTTTGTTTTCTCATTTACTTAGTGTTAATACTGTAGGCCAATCACTTTTATTTCATTGGGCCTAATGTGGTAAAAACACTGTTAAATGACAGTTGTTATTTCGTTTCAAGTATTAAAAGGGACTTTTGTACTACTGCTTGATTTGAAGACCTGTTGCCTTGTTGATTACAATAAATAGGTAAAAATTATGTTTGTGTTTGACTGTTCAGTACTGTTCATATTTACATTTAATTAGCAGACATAAAAGTTACTTTCCCAAGTAACTAATTACTTTTGATATAGTAATTGGTAAAGTAATTCAATTACTTTTAAAAGAAGTAACTAGTAACTGTAACTAATTACTAATTTTCAGCAACTTGCCAAACACTGATCAGTTCTCGCCATCTCCAAAAAGCCAAGCCAGTGTTGATTCATGTTATATTATGAGCTCTGTAGCGTTTTCTTTTTTTGCCAGCAGGCTCTACTCTGTTGAGCGTATTTTTAAATTCCCTGGAGGTTAGACACTT
This sequence comes from Gobiocypris rarus, assembly GCA_023029165.1. NCBI lineage: Eukaryota > Metazoa > Chordata > Actinopteri > Cypriniformes > Gobionidae > Gobiocypris > Gobiocypris rarus. The sequence goes on along the minus strand of CM040926.1, from coordinate 36,228,925 downwards.
GGTGTGCTCCATGTTAGTGTTGCCAAATATATAGTTGTTTTAATGGGTATCAATACAGGAATATCCTAAACGTGTGTGCTTTGCATGCGATGGCCGTCCTGCAGGCCAAAATACTCATAATGCATGAGGGTAGTTCTGAGCTGGGGTTGATGCAAGAACTGCTCATAGCGACTGACCTCGCCCACTGGCCGACGAAACTCACAACGCTGGCCCTCAGCCAGACGATGTCTACCTTGGTGGTCCAGAAGTCTTTCAGAGATACAAATGCACTTTCTCAACACTCCCATCTCACAAGGCGGCCTCTTCAGTGACAGAGAGCTCCCTTTGAGCCCCTGGAGTCACGTGAGCTTAAGATCCTGTCTCTAAAGACAGTGCTCCTAACCGAGCTCACATCCTTCAAGAGGGTGGGGGACCTGCAGGCATTTTTGGTCAGCGAATCGTGCCTTGAGTTCCCACCACTCCCTTTAGGTACCAGGCGAACTTGCAAGCACTGCCCCTGGAGGAGGCAGATGCAGCCCTTGCGTTGCTGTGTCCCGTTCACTTTTACCGTTTACAAAACCAAAACCATCCCAACAGAAAATATAAATACTTATAATAGGCTTATCATAGTGACTCAGGGTAAGACAAAAACACCTTTTGGAAAAAGGATTGATAATGTATTGACTCGTTATTTAAATGTTGCTACTTTTGAACAAAACAAAGTTACATAAAACTTACAACCTAACAATCTCCCCCAAAAGGTCCAAAACGAGTTTTTTTCACTATGCAGATGAACCATTTTGGGATCCCTAAAGAACATTTATGTGAATATTTTTCCTAAGTGTGAAGAATATTTAAATAATCTGAGGAACCCTTTTCCATTATAAAGAACCTCTTGCGCAATGGAAATGTTGCATGGATGTTAGCGGTTCTTCGAGGAGTATATATATTTATGCAATCAGAGGTAATATCTTTTTATTTTCTTTCTCTACAGCTAACAAAGCCTGTCATAATCACTATTATCAATGGCATGTGTGAAGGCCTTGCTTACATGCACAGCAGGAGTATCGTCCACCAGGACCTCAAGCCTGACAACATCATGGTGAGATGCTTTGTGTTGAGTTTTTTCCCCCAAACAAATGTCCTGAGGACAATTAGCTCTATATTCTGAAGATTTTACTGTATCACAATGAGAAGAGTTATAAATGAACTTCACTCATTTGAAATGGTTTTTCAGTGCATATACTGGTTGACTCATAAACTAAGAAAGCAAATATTTGAACTTTTATCAGATAATACAGCTCAGTCGTTACAGCGTGTCTCATTCACAGGTGGAACACAGCACTTATCGAGCCGTCATAATTGACTTAGGACTCGCCAGATTTCAAAAGAACGGCCTTTGCTTTGGCAGTGAAGGAGGAAATTGGTGTTACTCTGCTCCGGAGATTTTCCAAGGAAAATACAGAGACCAGTACTCTGATGTGTGGGCGATGGGGAAAATCATAGCAGAGCTCCTGATCGTGCCCAGGGCGAGACTCCCTCCGACCATCACCCCTGTTCATGTGGTTGCAGCCATGAATATGAATCCATATAAACTTATGGTCTCTAGAATGGTAAACAGACTTGTTTTATTCAGACCTACAATGGCGCAGATCTTAAGACAGATTGTTCAGACAGGGAGAATGTGGCTTGGGTTTTCTTTATTTTTAGGGAATGTAGGAATGGCTATTTAATTTAGATTTGATATTAAATTAATTTGGCTAATAATTTATTACTGACTGACTGACAAACTTCAGTAAAACATTTGCTGTGTTCATTATGAACTTGTTGAAGTGTAAATCTCAAGATAGTAAATGACTACAATTACTAAAAAAATGTGGCTGTCTCCAGTGGTTCAACCTTCATTTTAAGAAGCGACGAGAATACTTTTTGTGTACAAAAACAAACAAAAATAACAACTTTATTAAAGAATTTCATTCTAGCCTGTGTCAGTCTCCTACACAGTTTCTGTTGTAAATACTTTTTCAATATTTATTTTTTATTTATTTTTTTCGCACAAAAAGTATTCTCGTTGCTTCGTAACATTAAAGTTGAACTGGAGTCACATGGATTATTTTATCGATGTCTTTAATACCTTTCTGGGCCTTGAAAGTGTTCATTAAATTGTTGTCTATGGAGGGTGTTCAATTGTCTTCTGAAGATGAACGAAGGGTTACAGGTTTGGAACGACATGAGGATAAGTAGGTAATGACAGAATTTTCATTTTTGGGTGAACTGTTCCTTTAAGAAACATCTTTCAGATTGTGCCTGCATGGGAAATGTCATGTTATGGTCAACAATCAAATGTTTTTTAAGTGTATTTTTGGATGTTAAGAATAATTGAGTTCTGCTGTACTTTTTTTAGAGATTATATGTGATGTAGCAAACAGTTATGTGTTGTTAATTTTAATATATTGGTTGGTTAATACCATACTAGATGACATACTAGATGTTTCACTTTCAGAAACTATTCTGAGATGTTCCCAGATGATAATGTTACAGCTCAGAAGTTGCTCTTTATGCCTCAGACTTAATGGAGCTCTCGTGTGTGTTTCAGATTTTTCTCTTAAAACAAAGTGGCAGTTAGTTTCAGTTTGTAGTTCAACCACTAGAGGGTGTGTTTGATCACAGAATTTCCGACTGCAGCAAATTGGTTTAATAATTGTAGATAGTGCTGTTAATAATAGACAAATAAAATAAAAGGTTTTGAAAATGTGTGATTTGAACATTATATGTATGCTAACATTAATCATAAGTACGAAAATGGTAGGAAAAAATAAATAAATAAATAGTTTCCAAGGCAATTTCTGGGTGTGTTATTCTCTTGAAATGTTAAAGAAACTTGTCATTTTTCTGAAGAAATACATTCTTATGTACATTCTTGGACGTTTCTTGTGTCTCCAAACCTGTTTGATAACATTTCCCAGAAGTAAAAGCAGGAGCTAACATGTAGGAAGACTTACAGCAGGGGTGTCCAAAATCGGTCCTGGAGGGCCGCTGTCCTGCAGAGTTTAGCTCCAGCTTGCCTCAACACACCTGCTGGACGTTTCTAGTATGCCTGTAGTAAGACCTTGATTAGCTTGTCCAGGTGTTTTTCATTGGGGTTGGAGCTAAACTCTGCAGGACAGTGGCCCTCCAGGAGCAGGATTGGACAGCCCTGACTTACTTTTTATAACATAATGATGAGTGTGTAATGAAAAGGCTACTTTATAAATAGTCTAAATATACTTTTCTGTCAGTATAAGTCAAGTATAGGCACTTAAGTGTAATTTAAATTTCTGAGAAGGACATCCAAAGTAGACTTTTTATTTTTAGTTTAAAAGAAGCATACTAATAGCACACTTATGTACAGGGTAGATTCAACATTAATTTAAGATATAAATGTTACATTAAATATGACAAGACAGTTTAAGTCAGTCAAGTTTAAAGACAAAATCATATGCAGTGATCTACTCTAAATGTCTTCTGCATTGGCAGCTTATTTGCAGTTCGTTATTCCAACCACCAGAGGGAGTGTGTGATCGCTTATATCTACAACAGCGAAACTTCTTCCAGTTAAAGGTGCATTGCTGTGAACGAAAAGGTGTTTTTGGGAAATATCGTATAAATTGATTTTAAATTCACACATATATTTATGTGTGAATAGTTGATGATCGTTTCACCTAAATTGATAGATAAAACTGATCACATTTATTAACACAATAAATCGTCTACAAAAAACAATAAGCCAACCTTCAACCTAAACCTTGCTGTGTGACAAAAATAATTTATTTGTACCGGACAGTGTGTCCGGTACAAATAAATTATTTTTGTCACACAGCAAGGTTTTTGCATTTATACTTCTCGCACTCTTAAAAAAACATTTTGATACTAAGGCTTCTGCCTAAATGTATGAGAATAGTTTTAAAACACTTATTAATAAATAATTGAAACATACAATTATGAACTAATAATAAAATAATAATACGAATATGAATAAATTCAACATAAACTTTTTAAAGAATGGACCATAAACATGTGTTGTATTGCAGCGGGCAGTGGTTTCCATCAGTGCAGTGAGATCACCTGAGGGTGTGAGCATCATGTGACAGTGAGAATCTGAATCATCATCACTGGGGTGTGTCAGCGGTGAAGCACCTCTAATGATTGGCTCACAGAGGAGAAAGAGTGCCAGAGAGATACATTACCTCATAGCAGAGGAAAAAGAGATGAGCTCATGCTCACCTGACTCATATTCCCAGCTCAGAGAAGCATTTACACTCAATGTAAAGCCCAAGTGTTTATGTGAGAGAGAGAGAGAGAGAGAGAGAGAGAGGGAGGGGGGGAAGGGTCAGTCATTGCGTTCAATAGCAGGAAGACCTGAGTGCATAGTAATATCTCTTGATGATAAAGCAAGCAATTGCAAAATAACGAAATAAAAGGCCTTCTCTTAGAACAAATATTCGTATTATTATTATTTACAAATATATAAACACAAATAGCATAACTCATATTAAGTGTGATTTATTAATTAATATTGAATTTATATGATATAATGTAATATCAGTATCAGAACAAATACTGAAATTCTTATTCCACATGCTTGCATTATTACTTTTTAATAATATAATATAAAAATAAGTAATTAGACATAATTAGTTCACAATACATTAATTTTTTTTTTCTACTTAAAATTACAGTTTCATCAAGGAAGCGTGTGTGTGTGTGTGTGTGTGTGTGTGTGTTCTATTATGTATAAATTAAGTTTAAGATAATGCTGACTGATTCATTTCATTGTTATGTGACACCACATTACGGCATGGCATGTGTACTGACAAATGCTCTACTGGATGATGTCATATTAGGTCATCATTTACAGTATGTGGGTGTAGTAAGTACAATATGAGTACATGCAAACATATCGCTTCTGCAAGGAGAGGGAATCTTCAGCACAGACTTCAAAAGATGTTTCCAGTGACTAAACACTTGCAGGTTCTGAGTTTAAAGACAAAAGGGGGACTTTATAAACAAAAGACCCAGGCCCACAGACAGACTGGGCAGGCAGGGAAACATGATCTGTTATCCATAGCTGATATTGATTTAGGCCTTGGGCTCCCAGTAGACACCATTAATGGAGGCAAATGACCTTTTGGACATACTGACTGTCACTATGGTGCTGGCACTGATCCAGAATGTGTGAGAAAGACCCGTCCTGTACATCTCATATTAGTCTTGCCATATGATCGACTGATGCTGCGATGATCTCCTTGGAAACTTTGACCAAACTGTTTGACTGGCCGATTAAAAATACCGGAAACTGTTGATGCAAAGGATAAGAGATAGAGTGCAGACGATGTCTAGAGCTGCATCTTTTAGAAGAAATTATTTGAGCTTGCCTTTGATGGTAAAGAAAGATGGCCTTCTGTGATTCTGTGGAGTCAATGTGCATGTAAATGAGCTGCAAGATTTAGCAAATTACACTACAGTCTCATGTTGTCAGTACAACCACAATTTTGTTCACAGCTGATGCATTGCATGTATTTGTAAGTCTACAACTGCACATCATCCATGTATATATATATGTAACATGTCACACATTATATAATTGTGTGTGTTGCAATTTTACAGCATGTGTTGTTCTGTTGACCAAAACATTGGTGTGTTATTAGTGTTTGAAGTGTCGTACCTAACCCTATTGCATATAAATAATATTTGATGGGTTCCACTGACATCTTACCCCATATAGTAGTGTCATAACGTGCCCACTTTAAGGTTTACTTCAAAATGCACATAGTAAAAAAAAAAAAACTATTTTGTGTGTGTGTGTGTGTGTGTTTTATGTCCAAAATCTTTTGTTGTATACATATGTGTCAGTACAGGACTGATTTAAATATATATAAATGAAGATATTCACTGGGGTACAAAGTGTGACGAGTGTTATCAATTTGCATAATATTATAAAATGTTTTTGTATCAGCTCTACAATTCAAGCTACAGTAATAATATTGATTATTATTATAGCTGCTGTTGTTGTTGTTGTTCCAGATTTCATCTTTGCCGCCAGGCGTGGCATCATGAGGACAGTGGCGTCTGAGGTGGAAACACGAACGGTCTTTGTTCAAGGTTTGCCTGCGATGTTGCTAGACACGTGCTTGCGCTCTCTCTCTCTCTCTCTCTCTCTCTCTCTCTCTCTCTCTCTCTCTCTCTATCGACCATAAATGTGCAGTGCAGATCCTGCAACGTCTGTCTGATAACTCTCCCCATGTCTTCTTCTCGCTGCCCGTGTGCTCTTCCTCTCAGTGTAACAGCACTCCATGCGCAACGGTAGTCCAAACAACAACTCAGTGACCCGCTGCAACCAACGGCAAACAGGGTGGGCGGACCCCCAAATTATGTCAGTTTAACTCTTTCGGTTTGGGGAAATATTGGGGACAGATGTCTCAGTTCCTCTGCTTAAAACCCCCGAATATTCACCGCAAAATTTCAGTCATGTTATGACAGTCCATTGATCAAGAATCATAACAGAACTGATGTTGTTGGAAATGTAGAAAGCAGCTGGACGGTGTTGTTTTCAGGCGCACATGTGTTATCATACCGTCACGCCTCTCCTCTCAACAGAATACGATGAACTGTGATGTTGAAGCCTAATATTTACGCATAAAATTATGTTTTGGATTATTCATTAGGAGTCTGTTGTGGGTTGCTACAAAGGAGTCTGAAATGCAACGGGATGGATGGATGGGTGGATGGATAGATGGATGGATGGTGACTGTCTCAGTGAGGCAGAGCATGGCAAGCTGTTTGAACATTTATTTATATTTCTCAAACTGCATCAAATTGCGCTAGTAATACTGACACAATAGTATAAAACTATACATAGGACTAAACTAATTTATATTTAACAAACATTTTTCACGTTACAAACGTAATCTTCTATGTGTAATGCTGCAATCCTAAATTGGTGTTCACATTAATATTTGTGGGAATGATGGTGACTCACTTGCTGGGGAGATAATTGTTGAGCTTTGATAATAATAATTATATTATACATGCAAAACAATTTAAATATAAATACGAATGACCTTTTTTAATGTCCCATGAATGTAACTGGATAAATAGTACAACTACTAACACAAAATTAAAGTAGTAAAATAATAATACAAAATGGTAAAATATGTATAATGTATATCGTCTTTATTGTTAAAATAGTTATATTTGATTTTTACAAACAACATTTTTGTTTAAGTAACAAAAAACTAAATTGCAATTACCTGTTTTAATTTAGGCTACAGTGTCTCTTGTATTACAAAATGTGACATTTAAAAGTGTAAAAGTCACTTATTTTTCTAAAGTAACAGTGTCCAACAGCGACACCCGCAGGTGAAGTTACAGCATCTCTCCTGCCCCCTCTGAGCCCATTGCCTTAAAACAGACCCCACACTGGGTTTAGTCGTGGGTAATTGAGAATAAATTTGGGAAAGTCACGTGTGTCGCCACGCTAAGATTGGTTATGATATGTGTTTTGTTATAAAATATTGCATTAGGCTACATCATGCATTAGGCTATGCTTCTGTTTTGCTGACAGTAAAACAGAAATAATTCCAACATTTCGACTTGACGTTTTTCTTGATCACCAATTGCTTGCAAAATGATGGAAAACAATTCACATTTTGCATGTGTAATTTCCCGTGTTAATAAAATTAAGTAAATTATTAAATACATAAGTAAATAAGTTAACAAGTAGGCTATATGTAAACACTCAATTATATATTTTGAAATTAACACAAACTAATTACCCCCCACCCCACCCCCACACCCAATTAAATAATAAATAATAATAATAAATAAATAACTGGTTAAATAATACTACTGCTACTAAAAGATACAAAACAATTAAAAGAATTTAAAAAAATCACAATATGTACATATTTGAGACATGTGTTTTTTTAATAATTGAAAAAGTGGAACAAAAACAATTACCATTTTTATTTCTTTATTGTTAGTTAATCATAAAGATTAAACAATATTGTAAAATAAAACAACAAAATAACATGTCTCAGTCTTAGTACAAGTGTTATAAAAATAGATTGATTCTAGGAATAAATGCTGAACCGGCTTGCCATAGGCGGGGACTGAGTGAACCAGACGGGGTGGAGCATCGCTTAGCCTGGCCCTTCTCGGCGCAGACATCCTTGTGTCCCGTTCGCCTTCTGCGTATCGGAACCGGAGAGGGGGCTGGTCTGTGGGAGGGACTAGCGCAAAGGGGGGACTTGGACCAGGAGGGGGCGGGGTGGCGGCTAGGGTGCTGTTTCTCCAGTCTCTTACCAGTGTCTTTGTCTCACACTCTTTTGTTAGCCATGCCTAGCTTGCTGGTTCTAGCAGGGATCATGGAGAAAAATGGGGGCTACGGCGGGGATTTGGCCGGCTCCGGCTTCGGTAGCGAAGGTCTCCTAGTGCCACCCGAGGAGGAGGAGGATGATTCCCGTGCCCTTAGAGTTGCGCTGGGCCAACTGTCGCTGCTGGGTCTTGGAGAGGGCGAGGACGGGGCTCCTGCGGGTGGTGGTGGAGGAGTTCAAGACAGGAGTAACAATAACCACCACAATCACATCCCATCTGAATCAGGGATGTTACAAGGGAAAAACAAGTTGTGCGCCCTGTACGAGAGCTCGCCGACCGAAACCAAAGGACGGGGCTGCAACATAACGGAGTGCGTCCCTGTGCCAAGCTCCGAACATGTGGCCGAAATAGTGGGGAGGCAAGGTAAATACAACGATGCGCACTTTCACATGCTTTCAAACTCGTTCTCCAGGGTGTGCGGCTCAAACTAAGTGTGGAACTGTCTTAACAAAGAAAAAGGGAGTGGTAATGCTTTTTAACATGTCTGTTTTTGCCAAACTGTGCCACTATTTCAGCGCGTAGATGCCGTATACATGGGCATTTCCTCTTAGCTTTAAGCAAAGTTACCAACGGGTACGAGAACAAAGGCGTTATTCCACATCCACGCCTTCAATGTCAGCACGCTGCTTTCCCTTTGTCGTCTGAGGGCGCGTAATTCTGTTTTTTTGAAACAGAAAATGGAACGCGTGTGCGCTCGCTGGATACAATGTAACAGTCAACGGTCTTTGTTGACTGGATACATTGTGTCATTCGCTCCTTCGCGCGCCTCTGTAGTTCCTGGGGGCTTTCATATGCAGCAGCAGCACCACGTTGTTTTTGTTAGGCAACCTCAGACAAAGAGGACTTGTCGGGTAACTTAAGTCCACCGCTTATGTCCACAGTATCGCGAAGCTCATAAAAGTGGGTCTCGTGAACACCTAAAAGTGCTGAAATCCTGACAGCGTTGCCAGACAAAGAAGTGAAAGTCCTTGTGTGCGTTGAGGGCAAAGCTCGTGCGGGGGAAAAATGGGAAGATAGCTACAAACGTGACTTGGCGGAAAAGTTATATTTTGAACGTGTGATGATATCTGGATTAAGTTGAGGAGGCAATCTCGTGTTGTTGACCCCGTTGTCTCATTGTGATTAACAAGTCACTTCATGATACATTGAAAGCACAGTATGCAGTATTCTGGAAAGCCATGTTGCATTTGGTCCTGGAGAGACAGACTATAAAGACTGTATTAGAGTCACGCCCCGTCTACCAGTACAACAGCCCTGCACTCAAAGCAGGGGGTCAGGAAGCCTCTATGGAGCACACTGTCCATTCATTAAGAGCCTAATATCTTACCCAGATGAGATATGCACTAATAAACGTCCACAGCAAGCGGGTTCCCTGCATATAACGACTTTGTCTAGTTGTAAAGTGGCCTGCGTGTGTCTGAAGTGAACGCTCAAATCCAACTTGGGATGCAGTGAGCGCGTGGATTGGAAGTTGCTGATTAAGAGGATTTCAAATGGGGTCTTTACTTCATTAGTTACTGATATTACGGCCACATCCTGTGCTGAATAACTGGACATTTGTTTGGCCTTTATTAGGTTAATTTAATTGTATTTTTCTATGAATAGATAGGTGCATTTAGCCTGATTATAACAAGCGAGAGTGATGGCGAAAAAAGCAGCACACTTGTGTATTTTTGTTATCGCCATTAGTTGGAATTTGAGCTGTAAGGTTCTAGTGCTTTGTTCACCTGCAGTGGCTGCCATGCCTGTTAGGAGATGTGCTCCTGCAGCGGGAGGGACGATTCAGTGGCGGGAGGGAATCTGTGCTCCCCGCTGTCAGTGCTAGACAGTCCATCCAGGTTATTTTTTTAGCTTCTGCTCTACACAATGAGGCATGAAACCAGTGTGCAGAGATCTATCCACTGAACAGGCCCCTGGGCGGAGAAAGCCACCTCACTCTTGATAAGACACCACTGAGGTGCTAATAAATACTCTGGTGCTGTACACGAGGCAGATGCCGTGGAGCACCACACCTTGTTATGAATTTGTATCTCAACAATAACTTTATGGGTGATTTAGCTTGCTTGCTTTGTCCTCGAGCGAACTCCGTCTGCAGATGCGAGGGAATAGTTATGGAATTTACATCTGAAAACACATTTTACAATTTGTGTTTCAGTGCTGGATATCATAGTAACTGTAACTGTCAGTTAGCACATGGCACTCTTGCAGAGGAGACGTCATTCAGGCATCGGTGATTTTTAAGAGCTATTGCAATCACAGGTTTGTTTTTTCTGCATTCTAATAGGGTACGTCAACACAGACTGCAATTTTTTAATATGCTAAATGGGATTTATTATGGTAAATACTTAAGATAATTTAAAGCCAACACATTTCTTTCTATATTTTGAAAACAGCAAAAATATTACTGAGACAGTCTGTAATGCAGCAAAAAACAAAGCCATTGTTTTAATCGATTTGTACGTTTACCACAACAGGAACAGCAATTTCTAAATTCACTTTAGGCCTCATTCATTAAAAACGAGCAGAAGAAATTTTAGTGCACATTTTTTAATCATTAAACAGACATTTTTTTGTTCTGTTTATGAATAAGGTCCAGTGGATTTAATCAAATACAAATAATTGCAAGACAATCCTCATTTTACTATAAAAATGATATTTTAGTACACTGTGTACAAAAATTAAGACATTGCTCATTTTTATCACCACAATTTTAATATATTGTGTACTAAAAAAAGACAACACTAATAAAGACAACGCAAATTTTTATCATGAAAAATTGGTATATTTGGTATAATAGTTACAGTAGAAAAAGCAAGGACAGGCCTAGACTGAATCTGCTGACTGGATCTGGATGGATCTGCAGAATATTGTATATTCAAGCATGGTAAAATGATAAAACATGGTCAATAAATTGCGTTAAACTTTTATTGAGAACTGAAAACACAATCAAAATATCCAAAATGTTTAAATAAATTAGACTTAAGAGATGGAGAACATGAAGAACTTTGTGATTGAGTTCTACTGCAGATTCTGAGAATGGGTGACCTTTTGACCTGGAAACAAACAAGAAAATGATGTATTAACTGAAAGATATTGGTAATACCACTACTATAATACTGCTTCTCCACTCAACAGGTTGCAAAATCAAAGCTTTGCGTGCAAAGACAAACACCTACATCAAGACCCCCGTCAGAGGCGAAGAACCAGTCTTCCTCATCACCGGCCGCAAAGAGGACGTGGCCCTGGCCAGACGCGAAATCATCTCTGCTGCAGAGCACTTCTCCATGCTGCGGGCCTCCAGGAACAAGTTGGGCGTCTCATTCAGTGGCTCGCCTCCTGCACCGCTACCTGGCCAGACCACCATACAGGTGCGGGTTCCCTACCGCGTCGTGGGTTTGGTGGTCGGACCGAAAGGCTCTACTATAAAACGCATCCAGCAGCAAACGTGCACTTATATCGTGACCCCGAGCCGCGACCGCGACCCCGTCTTCGAGATCACCGGCTCCCCCGGGAACGCCGAACGGGCCCGGGAGGAAATCGAGGCGCACATTGCTTTCCGCACGGGTGGCCTGCACGACCACAACAATGAGAACGACTGCTTGGGCCCTGACAGTGGCAACGGGGGTCTGGAGAGCCGCCTGCAGCAGGTGTGGGGGCTACAGGGGGCCCCGCGCAAACCGCTTGCCAGCAGCTACCGCCAGAATTTCTCAGACACCATGGTCGGAAGTAGCGGAGGAGGAGGAGTTGGGATTTACAGTAAAGGTGACTTTACCAACCACGGCAATGGAGACAAGCCGTGCTCGTACTTCGGCTCGGAGGGCACTCAAAGCTGGGGCGATCCCGACTATCCCAAACAGGTGGCTTACTATGCCCAGCAGCGCTCCAAAAGCTTTGGAGGCCTGCCTCTCCCTCTGACCAGACTGTCGCCGGGTCTGCCCGAACCGTGCGGCAACAACAACTCCAACGCCGTCGGGTCTCCTCACGCCCAGGCACGCCGCGCCCACAGCGAGCCCACCACCACCACGGCCGCATTCACCGGACGTCTCCCTGTGCCGGATTCACCGCCCGCCGTGGCTCGGGACTGCATGACCTGTTTTGAGAGCAAAGTGACGGCCGCTCTGGTCCCGTGCGGTCATAACCTCTTCTGCATGGAGTGCGCCATCCGAATTTGTGAGCTAAACCATCCAGAGTGCCCTGTCTGCCACACCCTGGTTACACAGGCCATCCGAATATTCTCTTAAAGAGTTGTTTTTCCTTCTTTTGTGCTTTGTTTTTACTCTGTAGAATCAGTTTACTTTTAATCTTTTTTTATTTGGCCAGTATTCACTTTTTTATTTTTCAGAAAACACAAAACCAAAACAAGCAGATATTTTAGAACACACTGCTTGCTTTACTAAAAAAAGAGGAAGAAGTATTTTCAGATTTTTCTTTTATATGTACACATATATACATATATATTTTATAAAAGTTTTTTTAAAAATGGAAAGAACGTAGTTCTTAGCATGTTCATTTTGTTTTTACTTTATTTTATTTAATTTTTTAACTGGTGCTGTTTTTTCCACATGCTGCGTGGACAGCAACAGGAGAAATAATGTGAACATTTTACACTTTTCCTTTGCTGGGGAGGTATTAAAAAAAAAAAATTTCATTACGAGTTTATTTCCTAAGATTGGAGTATAGTTTTTCATCCCAGCATCTTCTGCAAATGAGCTAGTATTCTTTTTTTAAGGCAAACTAGAATCTTAAATCTTTGCACCTTAAAATTGATGTAAAGTGATTGTCAAAAAAACATTACATTGCTAGATGTCTATGCGAAATAGATGGTATAGAAATGGCCGATATGGGCTGATATATATACGACCTGATGTCGTTGTGGCTTTAAATTTGGATCATGTTCTAAACAACACAATTACACAATTAGTATCTGCTTTGCTAATCAATATTTGAACGGGTAATTGACGAGTAAAACAGGGAGTTTCTCTTTTCTGGTTTGGTTTTGTTTCTGCACCAGTCAGCCTATTATGTGATGCATCTAAAAAGGTCTTATTAGGTACAATACAAGAAAAGAAAAAACTGTTTTCAGAGCACATTGATTGGTCAGTTTAAAAAACTTTGGAATTCATCCAGCATTCTGTTGTTCAAAAGGTCTTTCCCAGGTTCCTTTTAATAACGTTTTTAATTCTCATTTCCTTATGATTTTTTTCAATTGCCACACATTTATTTTGTATAACGCCGATTATGAGCATGGGGCATGAGATGAAGTACAAAAAAAAGAAAAAAGCTGAGGGGGCGATTGAGGGGAGGGGGCCTGTAATCTGATCCTGAATAGACCAAATAGACAAAAGCAAGCAAGTCTCCGAGCTACAGTACAATGTAAATCACCCACTCCCGAGGTCCTGCATTTGAGTTGCAAAGCTGTCTGTACTGAGGCAGGTGTTGCATATCGTACTTTAGATTAAGTTTTTTTTTTCTTTCTAAAGGGTCGGGCTGTCAGGGGGGGGAATTATGCTCTAATTCTACTCACTGCTCCGTGCATACGCTGTAAAGACTACAGAGCTCCGGAGCTCCTCCCAGAGAGTATATTGTTTTGTCGCAGTGGTGGTACAATCCCCGGAGCGCCCCGACATGGCCTGCCCTAGGAGGAGCTGATAATTAGCCATACATCAGAGTCCAGGTGCAAAGCAACTGCTGTTGGAAGGAGGGGCGGCGTACAGTGGCGTGAATGAGGATGGACGAGACGCCGCGCAGGGGGCTAAACTAGGTGCAGCTGGGGCCCCTCCTGTCGATCGCTCGCTCCTCTCTCTCCCGTTCTGCTATTCCCAATGGGGAGAAAGGGGGCCTCTTTTGTCCTGCCATGGGGTGAAAAAAAAATTCAAGAGCAGATTTTATTTCAAAGAGAAATCCTGGCGTTCTGGGTAGAGAGTGATGAGATAGACCCAAAGCATTTTTTAATTCAACTTACCGAATTCCTCGTTTAATGTGCACGAGAGGAAGGCCGTTGAAGTTTCCATGGAGTCTTCCTTCATGAGCGGGACATCCTGCCGTGACCCCCTCGAGACAGCCCTGCCAGTGCACGGTCACAAGCAGCCAATCGGAGAACAACCCTGAACTCCACAATGAAATCAGACAATTGTAATTGACAAGAAAGCAGGGGGGGGAAACGCCCAATTTGGTGGCCGCTCATGCTGAATCAAATTACACACCCACTGCCTGTCTCATTGCAGGCTAGGGGATTTCGGGATAGGGGATTAGAGCATTCTGAGGTTGGGAAACTGTCTTTTTCCCCTCTCGGTAGAAGGCCACTACAAAAGAATGGAGCCACTGAAAATGTACTCTGTTTGAAATGGGTCGCTTTTTCCCCCCATCAAGCCTCTCTGCGCCATTGCCACATGTGCGTGGTATTAGAAGATATGCTAGGGTAAGCTTGTGATTGTATTTAACTTACTATAATGATTTACTTTTGAGCCATTAGCATCTTAAATATTAGTTCGGAAAAGTTGACGCTTAGTTGACTGTTACAGTAGTTTTTATGCCTCTGATTTTATGTATTACGGCCGCATTAGCGCCTGACAGTGTTTTTGTTTAAGAGAATAAGTACTTTCTATAAGTGTCAATGTAATAAGGTACTTTCTTTAATCGAAATATATTTCAAGTCCCTTTAAGTAACTCTCAGATTTGAGAAACAAACTTAAATGAAAGCTCTTAAAAGCACCTTATTGTTAAGAACTCAAACAGCATTTGCAATCGAAAAGCAGTGCATTTCTCGACAGCGAACTGGCAAATATTATCGTTATTATTGCACTTCGGTTATACTTTGGGTTAGTTGGTTGTATTTGCACGGATAGCGCATTTTGAACAAGTCACTTATTTCTAAATATCGCAGTCTTTAGAAATAGCATCTTCATTTCCTTACACAATACGACGGCATCGAGGTTTTTCTTACCTTCTTTTCTGGTTCTTCAAATCCCCAGCACTGATCAGGGACAGACGCTCGTCCATTGAAGGAATGTATGATTGTGCATTTCGGTCATTTATACTATATATATAAAAACCAAAACCATTTTGAAAAAAAATAATTGATTATGCAAACCGTAATAGCAAGGATTTTAGAATGGGATTCAGAATATTTGTCTGTCAATAAACCACATTTGGTTCTCCTGCCTCTTTTAAGGTCACCAGGTCAGCGTACGCAGGAAACAGCAATAACTGTCTTAATACTTAATAAAACAAGATATCAGTTCATCTTTATGGAAAAATGCACTGTTACAAAAATGCTTTGCAGTGGTTGATAACCCTAAGAGTCGTTTAAAGCCATGCACGTTGTATTTACACAATAAAAGCCCTTTTTGAGAGCAAAACAAAAGCAGTGACGACTTTCCCGATTTGAAAATGCAGCACTTCAAAAGTTTAGTTTCTTAATCAAACGTTGCAACTTCAGAGTGATGATATTGTTCAAAGAATGTAGCCTGAATCAACGGAGAAGGTGCTGTTTAGGTATTCAGAGCCAGATATTATTCAATGCAGGCTTTGAAAGGGAGACATTTTAACTGTTAAAGACTTTATACAGCCAATCACAGCAAAACCTTTTTTGAGTATTATTTATTTGATAGGAATAAGACTATATTTATTGACATTTAGGGAGATATATAATAAAGACTGACTACCATAGGCATATCATTAAATATATTTCACTATATAGGCAATTGTAATAGTCTCTAATAGCCTACTTGCTAGTTTGTAAAATTATTACGTAAGGCATCATCCCAATAGAAATTAAATAAATAAATGAAAATGAAGTGTGAAGGTTATGATGCCCCAAAATCTGAAAGCTCTTCAGAAAACACATAACCAAAAAAATAGGGTTATCACAATCAATAGGGGAATTAATTCATATATAGTTTAGTTTGTACAGCATTTGCTTTGCCTATACTGAATGCATACGGTTATGACAATATAATACAAATCTCTCACACCCTATTGACAGGATATACTGCATGTAAGAGCAGATCAGAAGAAATAAAAAAAAAGATATATTTAAAATGCATATCAGAACGATCTAATCAACTGGCAAATTCCATCATAATTTTACAATGACAAGGGCACTACTCCTGTGCCTATTCCAAAATAATAACTGCTCATGCAAAAAGCCATTCTGATCGAGAGGGGGGGGTGGTCACAACGTACGACAACAGATTCACAAGGAAAAGTGGTCCAGTTTAGAGTCGAACAGGTTTAACAAGAATGTGTTGTCTAACGTGAAGCTTAACTTTAAGAACCACTGTGAATCGTTTCTGCTTTTTTTCCCTCAGTAATTACGTGGTGTTGTTAAATATAGTTGCAATTCAACAGCTTCTCTTGCTTCTTTTTGGTTGTGCATGCTGGAAAATTATTTTACAGAGCATTATTTACCTTTGAACAGCCTGTGTAGATAAAATATAACAGAGCCACTACTACAGAGAACTTTAGTGAGGACTACAGCTGGTGTTTAAATGTAATGCTGTACAATGATACCAGTTTATTTTTCCAAACATATTTCTGAAGTATCTAATGCACAAATACCCGAATTTGTACGGTTTCCTTTGCTCATATGTTTACACACCCCTAGCAGAATCTGTTTAGGTGCATTTTAAAGATTTATTTTTTATTTTTTTAGTACTTCCCTGATGATGCCATATACAAAATAATTCACACTAATTATTCCGTTGTGAATCTTTTCTCCTTGAGCATCAATGATTGTGTGCAGCCTTTTGTGAAAGCTGCACGAGTCCCTCGATTGTCCCGAGTGTCAAAGCTGAAGAGCAACATCGTACAGCCACTGTGGGGGAAAATTCAAACGTGCAGAGCATGCTGGGAAACCAAAGAACTTGGGGGATGTTTGTCAAGAACAGAGGGTTGTGTCTCCGCTCAGGACAAGCAAGAGACTCGAAACTTTCACTTAAGATTACAAACACTCATTGATGCTACACAAAGGCATGCAAACATTTTTGTCTTGTGGAATATTTTTTTAAATATCTGCATTAGGGATGTGCTAAAAAAAATGCAATGTAAAAATTCTTCAAGGGGTTTGCAAATGTATGAGCTGAACTGTACCTGCATTCCCTTAACGGTTTTCTATACGCCCGACAAGGCGAACAGTATATACTCTTATATGTTCTTACATAGCAGATAGCGAAGCTGCATGTATTTATCTGTAACCACTGCAGCGTCTGTTCCATAGAATCACCAGAGAACATATACATGATGCACTTAAGCAATTATAATGCCTTTCAGTATAGTACAAAGGGCAAATAATGTATTTGAATGTAAAAAAGGCCACCCAACCAATGTCTAATTTTGCCTTTTGTTTGTTTATCAAAAGTGAGCTTTAAGTTGAAATTCATGGCTAGAGAAATACCACCATATCTGTTTAGGTTCTTCCTCACAGCATTTATACAAAGCAACTTAAAAGGGAAAAATGTCTTATAGCTGTTTCGTAAGATTCTATTTTGCTAACATGCATTATTATTTCATAGACAGAGGAAGAGGTCAGTATCTGGATGTTATTTATGAATATCTTTAATGAAGCAAACATATTTATAAGTAACTTCAAGACGTTTTGTTTTTTAATTAATAAATTAAAAAAGTTAATATATTTCTAAAACGCATGAAGTTGATTTCTACTAAAATGATTAAAACTATAGAATTTTTATTTATGAAAGTTAGAAAAATCCTTCACACTTCTGACAGCATAAAACGAGTGGGGTGGGGTTTCAAAGGCTTATATTTTAAAACGTGCCGTTTTAACGTGTGCATTAACGGCAGAAATATTTTATAGCATTCGGGGAATTTTAGTCACTTCAACTTTGTGCCTCAATACCGCGTTTTTGCATACTAGAAGCACTCAGAAGTGTTGTGTACTCGTCCATAGCTGAGTGAACAAAGGGTCCCTTCCTTTTTTTATTATTAAATTGCTTTGTTTTTAAATGCAATTGTTACGAAGCGATAACAGGCTTAAGTATAACAGGGTGAAATAGAAAAACGATTGTGCATAGTAATACAAGCAAAAATCAACTACATGTAACGACGTTCCAATTTCCAATCGTTTCAAAATATGCATGACAAAACTTAAAAAAAACAAAAATGAACAAAAAAACTAAAACAAATCACACTTTTTTTCTGCAAATCAGACATTCCGTTATCATATTTGTTCTCAGATTATGTGAACGGAATGCAGGTTTCGAGCACACTCACAGTAATACCGTTATTTGCATGTAACTTGTATCATCTCTTAACTGGCAAATGTTTTGTCACATACAAATGAGGCTTATGTACAAAGTACACTCAAGGGCTGATGATTACGTTTCATTATTTCCGAGAGTGTCTCAAACATGTCAAAGCGGTGAACTATTGTTTACAAGATTACACGAGAGAAGCATAGTCTCTCAATACTTACTTCATGGTGAACACGCATCTCGACTTTGTTTTGGCTCTGTGGTGGCAATGATAGTTGTGTAGTGGTTTCAATTTCAGTCAGACAGGAACATGGGGGGGGGTTAGGATGGTCATTGACGTGACCTCGCTTGGGATGAGTTACTCCAGTCCGACAGTCTGTATTTGGTAGCTTCCAGCACAGTAGAAGTGTTTCATACAGCTCTCATAGTGGTCTTAGTGCATTAGTTTGGTCAAGCATCTCCTGGTACTAGTGTTCAATTTATTGTTGATAAACGAGGGGTTTGCCATATCATAGACGAGGCTAGCCGATACTCCACGAGTCGTTTTAATTTCATAATTCAGTGTCGTGTCTACACGGGCACGCAAACTGCAGGTTATTTCCTTAGAACATGTTCTTTGTGACCTTCATTTTTGATATTTGATCAATGTATCTATGCCATACTAGTTTGGATTTTTTGGTTATTTTCAAGAAATTGTATTGTAAATGTTTCTAATAAAACAAACTGAATAATCACTGCTACCCTGATTTCTGTTGGTCGTACACCTGATGATTTGAAACAAAACTGATTTTATTCATGAATGTCATTTAAATACACAGAAAACTGCAAAAGAAAAGAAATCACCAAATACTTAAAAAATAAAAGTGTTCCTGGGTTCCCACGTTCATGGAAATATCTAGAAGTATCAGGGCATTTTAAAATTACCAGGAAAAAGTCATCGAAATTAATAACGTTTCAAAAAAGCTCATAAATATTTAATCAACTAGAAATTGCTCCTTGTGAGTGCAATCTCTCTATACCATGATTTCCCTTATCCAGTATTCAGGAACGACCGGAAAGGTCATCTGGAAGTCACTGGTCAAAAGATGTGGGAACCCTGAAAAAAAAAAATTGCGTCTATGTAAACCCAAGTAAAAAAAAAACCCGACAGCTGATAAACATCCATGTTCACTGAAAACGTATAAATGTATTTGCAGTATTCAGAGCCTTTGTTCAGAAGTCCCACTGGGAAAAGAACAGGCACGATGACAGAATCTTCCCAAAGCAGTAATTATCAACGACTCCAGCTAAACGGCTGATATTCAGCATAACAGATTGATGGCATTAGCATAAATCTTTCAGGCAAGGCATTTAGGGAAACACCTCGTGTCGTGTAGTTAAACAAATTACAACACTACTATAAAAATAAAGCCAGAAGCACGACCCCGGCCTCCCCATCCTGAGGCGAGGAGAATCTGAACGCCACAGCAAACGTACGCAAAGATAAAACCACACCAAAAGCGTAGAAGACAGAAAAGCTGGGACAGTGAGTGAGATCTCAAGAGACATGCTGCTCTTCGGGTTACATGTAGCAGATAACAAGGGTGGCCAGAGAGGAATTCGCTTCCAGTAAGAAAACCTCAGCAGTACATCACAAGCCATCAGTTCCCCTGCCTTGCAATATAATATGGTCAATGTACCCAATGATAGAAGCTCTTCTTAGAGAACCGAATCCCACCTACCGCTCGTTTTGCAAGCAGGAAAAAAGACTATTAGGTCAAAGACAACACACAGAAACCAGCTAAAGCAATAGTAATCATGCAAATGTGCCACAGAAAGTACAACAAAACGATATAAAAGCAGAAAAAAAAATGTCTGACCCGCATCTGTTCTCTGAGTAGGGATAGGTATTTAAAGAAATAGTTCACACAAAATCAAAAATTGTATCATAATTTGAGAACAATTTTCATTTATAGATGAACTCTTCCTTGTGATTCTGGTTCTTTTTTAGTAATTCTGAGGAAAATCAAAGAATGAACAATGTTTTGAAAAATCATATTCCATTCTTTACCCTCATAACAAGTCTGTAGTGAAATTATGAGAATTGAATAAAATAGAATAATAATAATAATTAATAATAATATTTTTATAAACCACAAAAGGTGAGTTTCCAAACTTTTTTTTAAACGTAGGAAACAAAAATCATGTGCCTGAAAGTTTACTGCTGATTTTAATGCACAGCTGACAAGAAATGAGATGCATAAGGACAAGTTTAATGCATGGTGTATATATTATTCATAATTTTTATGCCCATGCAAAATGATGCATACATACAAAAATTGATAACAGACATCATGAATATAATTTGGTATGTTTTGTTTTTTGAGAACCAGATAATTCCCAACCCTAAATCAGAATAGACTCTTATACTCAAACACTACATCACGCTCATCTGCCTATTAGCTCAACTTATGAAGATTGCTCTGATCCACAGAAAACACTCCCAGCGCCATGACTAGAAGGAGAAACCCATGAGAAATTCTTATAAAAAAAAACGGTTCACAGAAGCATGACAAAAGAAAGCAAAAATACCACAGTATAACAAGATCATATTTGCATTCAATAAATACAAAAGAGCCGTTACAGCGACGTCTGTGTAAGAATTGACAGAACAGGCGGCTACGATGACCACAAAGTTGTCAGACTAACGTTACTTCTGCGGTGGCACACTAAAGGAAAAAAAAAATAATAATTTCACAAGCGAATCCCTATTGTGATCAGAAAGCGGAGTTATTTTAAGGTAGCGTTACACCTTCTAAGCACTTTTCCTCGTTCTTCCTGCCCATTGTTTGTAAGCAGGCAAAAAGTGCGGGAAATAAAAAAAGAGCAGCCATGTCTGAGCGCCCCAGCTAACTGCTCATTTCTAATTAGTCTGAAACAAGAAGCATGGCCTCTTAGTTCTGAGAAAATGCTTGATCCATTGAATTTCAACATCTCTTATTGTCCTATTTTTAAGATTATTGCTCACTGATTCTGGGCATAACTAAGTAAGTCCGTTACATACATTAACCACACCACATGCAGGGAATACAACGCATTCGGGCGGTCACGGTCAACATCGCAGCCCAGCCCAACAAAGTTGTTGATTTTCCCCGGATCCCACGGTGGCGCTGTGGCAGCTCAGTTATTCTGACAGCAGACGCCCTGCTTGCCAGAATTCTGTGTAGGCTGTACAGTAATGGGAACCACTTTGGAGCTGGGGGAGAAGCTGTCTTCGCCACGCCCTGACATCTGCCTCTGGGACACGATACGGTAGATTTCTGTGTGAGAGAGTCGGGCAGAGATTCCGGCATTACGGAGGGTTACCTGATAAAAGTCATCACTCAGGAATGTCACTGACAGTTCAGCTGCGCTTCATTGTCACACAGAAATGAACAGTGTAACTGTCAAACACTGTTTGGCTGAATAGAGGCATTTCCCAGGCCGACCAACAAAATAAACATAAACAAAAGAAAAACTGCAAAAAGCAAACCACTATTTCTGTGAGGTCAAACTTTTAAAGTTTGACCTCAAAACACAGTATCACTCATTTACAGGAAATTCAGAGCATTTCTGTGGCTTGTAGTTTGCCGCCATCTAGAGGCAATAGTTCATAACATACACAAGTGCTCTACTTTTAAATTGCATACTACTTCTGAATATTACAAAAACTGTCAAATAAATACCCCGGCCCCTTTATTTTAATTAAAGAAAAACATTCCCTGTTAGTTTGTTTTTGAAAGTTTCATGGCTAAGCAGAAGGTATCTGTATTTGGTTAATGCAATGTGAACTAACATCAAGGACTATTTTTATTAACTAACATTAACAAAGATTAATAAATAAATACAGTAACAAATGTATTGCTCATGGTTAGTTCAAGTTAGTTAATACATTAACTAATGTTAAAAAATGAGACCTTATTGTAAAGTGTTACCGAAATTAACTAAACAGATTCCCTTAACCCCAAATTCTCATTACTGTAATGTGACAAAATAATTATGTTATTTAAAACATAAATTACATTTGTAAAGTAGCCAGTTGTATTCATCACAGTTTATTATTTTTGATTAAAAGCTTTTCTGGATGATTTTCATTTATGTACTACAACAATGAGATTTTTTTTTCCCTCACAATATAAGGACAATACATCTATGCCACATTTCACCCTAAAACGAATAATAATAATAATAATAATAATAATAATAATAATACATTTTAAAAAATTACAACATTTGAAAATACCCCCAAATTCTCATTATGGCAATGCATCTGGATGTTTCACTTTTGAGTTTTTTTTAATGCCCATTATTCATGGGGTTCCTTTGAAAAAATCTGTAATACAGTACAAATTACTGTAACTTTTTTGTTTTTCAATCAGCTTAAATGAAAAGCCAGCACAAAAAACTATGCATTAATACGCTTTCATTTAAATACTACTTTTCGCATTACAGTAATGAGAACGTCTTAAAGAAACATATCAGCTTTAATGAGATTCACCATTTTCAATGATTTGCTCAGGACTGACCTGTAAGAATGGTCTGAAAGGCAAGTTCAACATTAGAAGAGTCCAGCGCTGAGGTCTCCAGGAAAGAAAGTCCATGCTTCTCTGTAACACACACACACACACACACACACACATGTTGTGTTTCCATGTTTTATGGGGACATTCCATAGGCGTAATGCATTTTATACTGTACAAACCGTATTTTCTATCCCCCTACACTGCCCCTGCCCCTAAACCTACCCATCACAGGAGACATGCTGCATTTTTACATTTTCAAAAAACATCACTTAGTGTGATTTATAAGATGTTTTCCTCATGGGGACCAAAAAAATGTCCCCACAAGGACAAAAATTTGGATATTGCCATCTTTGTGGGGACATTTTGTCCCCATACCGTAGGGATTACCAGTCCACACACACACACACAGACACACAGACACACAGACACACAGACACACAGACACACACACAGACACACAGACACAGACACAGACACACAGACACAGACACAGACACAGACACAGACACAGACACACAGACACAGACACAGACACACAGACACAGACACAGACACACACTTCAACAGAGCACTTGACATCTCCTAAATGCACACAAATATACTTTATATCTAGTTTCTCAAAAACAATATCAAAGAAAACATGGTGTAAATATCTAACCAGAACATACACCGGCTACCACACACTAATTCTGAGATAAAGCATACAACATGAATAAAAATCATTACTAGAAAAAGGTTAATAGTTTAGAGGCCCACTGAAGTGCCTTGAAACGCAAAGCATTATTCAATGTGATGACTTAATTTCCAGTGAAACAGGAAGACAGGGAGGGACTGCCCATTTCTTAAAACAGCCAATAGCGCTTCATTTATATCACAGTTTGACTAAAGCCTTTCAGCTCGGTAAAGCCACAGTTTCCTCCTAATCTCTAACCGTTTCTTATCATAATCTCCTCCATATTGTTTTGAAATACAGCATTCTGTGCAGAATTCAAACGGGTCCAAAATGTTGTTTTCTGCGCCGACTCACGCATGTGATCCACTCTGAGCTCTCGTGGCTCTAGACTGGAGCAGACTGTGTGTGTGTGTGTGTTTGTGTGAGTAACTAACGTGAAACCAGACTTCATTCGCCTCAACTGAAAGCATATTTACATTGTCTGAATCTCCCTATCCCCTGTATAGTCCACTATGCGCCATTTACCATGTAGAAAATAGTAAACGTGTAAACAAGTGACCGATTTCAGCCGCAGCTTCAGCATCTATTTCGGGAGTGGGACGCTTCAGATTCTAGAGAGCATTTAATTGGACAGAAGATGTGATGAGAGGGTGAAGTCCACGGTGATGTCATAAAAATCTGTGGTCTATTTTAGCGGAAGTGAGAGACTAAGATTTGAATGCTTGTATCTCCTAAATGCGAATTTTGTTATGGTTTTGGAACACACCAGCTTATCCATAACCTTAAAGCTAACATATTCATACTAAAAGCTAAAAACCTTCAATTTCCAGGGGGCCTTTAAGAGTATGGATCTAGCAACACAAATTTCATGGATTCAATTCCTTGCAACACAAGTATTTGAAAATATATGAAGTTAATAAAACAGCACCTGTGTCTTCAGTGTCACATGATCCTTCAGAAATCATTCTTATATGCTGATTAGCTCAAGGAACATTTATTATCATCAATGTTGAAAACTGCTTCATATTTTTGCAGAAACTGATGCATTTTTTAAAGGAGAGAAAGTTTAAAAGAACAGCTATCCTTTATTTGAATATGTTCTCACTGACCCCAAACTTTTGAACGGTAGTGTACATGAAATATGAATATGAAATATTAAATTAAAAGCTACCATTTATTAATATGTATTTTGGGTGTAGTTTTATTCTAACTGTATTAAGGTGTAACTTAATAAATTATACATTTGATTTGCCAGAAAAAATGACTCAACAGAAACTCTCAATATGAGTAGCATGAGAATTAAAGTTCAAGCTAGCTTCCCCAACACTAACCTGCAAATGCCTTAGCTTCATCCATAGGAACAGCCCTCAAATGGCGCAAGTCGCTTTTGTTCCCTACTAACATGATGACAATATTGCTGTCAGCATGATCCTGCAGCTCCTTCAGCCAGCGCTCGGCGTTCTCATAGGTCAGATGCTTG
This sequence comes from Gobiocypris rarus, assembly GCA_023029165.1. Classification (NCBI taxonomy): domain Eukaryota; kingdom Metazoa; phylum Chordata; class Actinopteri; order Cypriniformes; family Gobionidae; genus Gobiocypris; species Gobiocypris rarus. Next base: position 36,203,626 of record CM040926.1, on the reverse strand, counting down.
GCGATGTCATACACCAGCAGGGCTCCTACGGCACCTCTGTAATACCTTTGAATTCACACATTTAAAAAGATGCATTTATTAGATGCAGTTTTACAATATACACAATTTATTCCACAACCTAAAGTGCACAATAATACCTAAAGTGTGTATGATCACGTGATTATTACTGATTATTATAAGCTCATTCAGCTGCCCCTTACTTCTTAGGAGTCTATGGCCTCCTATAGTATTACACGGTTAGAATGTAAGAGTGGATACAGACATTTTTACCTTGAATGTGCAAGGCCTTTGGTGTCAGTCGCTTACAGCTATATTAGTCTCAGTCTTTTTATGCTGCTCGATGTTGCAAAGTGTTTTTTGTTAAATTAAATTTGAATGGTTTTACTGTTTATTGCACTTTGTTATTATTTACATATAATAGGAAATCTTGTATACATACACAGAAAATAGCTTCTATGCTGAAAAATAAGGTGGAGATGGCAGGCCCTGAAATACCATGTGTAAATTTACAGCTTTTTTTTTTAACTGAAAGGCCTAGAAACTGAACACAAAATTAATTAAAATTATTTATATAGCACACAAAAGAATTTGACATCAAGGATGCCAAATGGGAAATAACGTTGTATCTTTATAGATAATAAAAGCGCCACAGAAATGGGTATAAATCATTAAAACCTGTAACTTGCTTTTTGTCTCCAAATATTTGTGTATACTTCCCAAATGTTATATAAACTTTTTTAAGGTTCGGCACATACATTCCCACAGATGTTTGTCAGGTGTTATTTTTCAGGACACCAAATTTCAAGATATCTCTCAGGTAATAGGGACAAGGTTATTATATTATATTATATTATATTATATTATATTATATTATATTATATTATATATACACACACACACGTTATTATGTTAGACACATACATACATTTTATATATATAAATATAAATATATATATATATATATATATATATATATATATATATATATAAATATAAATATATAAGCTATGTATGTATGTATGTAAATGGACATAAATTAGCTGATGTCTTGATCGATTTTATGAAGACACTTACGCTGATGTGATGGCCCTGTATCTCTCCTGTCCAGCCGTATCCCAGATCTGGGCCTTGACGGTCTTGCCCTCCACATGGATACTGCGTGTGGCAAACTCCACCCCGATGGTGCTCTTGCTCTCCAGGTTGAACTCATTGCGGGTGAAGCGAGAGAGCAGGTTACTCTTGCCCACACCAGAGTCGCCAATCAGAACCACTGCGGATGACAAGGACAACGTTGTGTGAGATCAACTGGTTCAACTTTATGGTGGTTTTATATGCTATTGTGTGTGCTACTATTGACCCTGGAGACACACGTGACACTCAGAGCTCTTTCAAGCAGATTCCATTTGTGCACTGGCAAAAACCGGCATCCCTTCACCGCACAATAGCAATTACAGTCGAATGTTTCACACACAGAGGGTGTGTTTCCACAAAGCTTTTAACAATGAGTGAAAAGGGCAAGACCAAAGAGCAACTCCCTTTTTCACCCACACAGGCAGAGTTATGAAATACTGGGAATGTCTTTCTTCCGCTGATAGAGGCAAAAATGGAACAGATATTATTGAGAAATTATATTTACAGATTTTTTTTTTAAGAAACTAAATCTTTGGACCCACTTTATATTGGGTGGCCTTAACCACACCTGTCCCTAACTTTACTCGTATCCCACCTCAATATCAGCAAAAGTGTTCTGCAATACAATATGAGCACAATAAGTACATTGTACTAATGTTTTGATGCAAGTACATAGTAGTTAAGGCTGCCTAATATAAAGTGGGACCAATGATTTTATTTACCAATGTTGCATTAAATAGATCAAAAGTGAGTGACATTAAAGATTTTTACATTATTCGACAAATTTTTCAAATAAATGCTGTTCTTTTGAACTTTCTATTCATTAATGAATACTGTAAAAAAACATGTTACAGTTTCCACAAAAAAAATATGAAGCAACTGTTTCAACATTAATAACGATTACAAATGTTTCTTGAGCAGCAAATCCTCATATTAGAATATTTCTGAAGGATCATGTGACACTGAAGCCTGGAGTAATGATGCTGGAAATACAGCTTTGATCACAGGAATACATTGCAGTTCAAAAAATATTCAAATAGAAAAGATTTATCTTAAATTATAATATGAATAATATGAAAATTTAGCTATTATTTTTTGCAGCCTTGGTGAGCAATAGAGACTTCTTTCTTAAACATTTAAAAATCGTCCCGACCTGTTTGATGGGTAGTTTATAATTTGTGCCTGAGTTTTCTGAACTTAAATGTATTTACTGACCCACATGTCCTTCCAAACCTGTCTGTAAAACACAAAGAGAATCTTAATCTTATTTCTTATATTAAGTCTTATTTAAAACTGGTGGCCAAAAAAGACACAGACACAGACACACACACACACGGACACACATAGACAGACACACACACACACCCCACACAGAGAGACACACAGACACAGACTCTAATCTAATCTCTGAATTGTTTATATCTGAACATGGAAGTCAATAAGATTTCAAAGCTTCAGCAGATGTAAGGGCTATCAATGAATAACAACTTGCATTTCAGTCTGTTCTTCACACAAAGTTATTGTTTAACATCAAAAGACATGAATATGACAAATGGCAATTTTCATTTTCATTTAATTTAAATCTAAAACAATCTTGGCTAATGTTGTCAATTCATCAACATGAAAGAATACATTCTACCAACACACACCTCAGCTATATTTGTTATAATGATAACTGTTAAACACACAGGAATGCACTTTGACAAAGACTTTGCTTGTTTTAAAGCTAGTGGAAGGGAATGTTTAAAGAGCAGAGCGGGGATTGAACAGCACAGATTGATTCATGATCAAACAGCAAAAGGTGCACGGACATCTTAAACACACACGGAGGTCGAGGGCAGAACTATGACTAATGGAAGTGTCAAATCCAAGGACATAAAAACCGCAGACATTAACGAGGTCAAAATCATGATTAGTACCCTATTCACATTAGTCCATCTCTTTAGGAGAAATTCTTAAACAAGACAAATGGATGATCCGAGTGATCTAATATTCCAGAGTTTTCCCTGGATCAGGAAACAAATGGGCAAGATTTAATGTCCTCCGTGAGTTTTAAAAACCTCATGAATGCAAACCCATCCTGAGAAAGACCTGATTTATACAGGTCCTACCAGTTTAACTGTCCTTTTATTGCTGACACTATTGAATGAAACCTCAAAATCAGTTTTACACACAAAAGACTAAATGGTTTTTTCCCCCTATTTTCATGTGACAATTGCATTAAATGTTTAAATTGTCTGTTTCCATTTCATAAGATCAAATGCCTGATCTATATATATATATATATAACTATAAAACAAGACACATTAAGAGAAGCCAATCATGGTGTGTATTATCCTCTTAAAACCCAGGGAAAAAAGTTTTGAATTTAGTATTTTTTTATGTCATTACATTGTTTGACTGAGCATAAGAAACAAATGGAAAATGTTTAATCATGTCAAGCTTTGTCCTTGTAAGTGGACACTGGGACTGTGTTTTAACCAAACTTTGTTTAAAGATGATTCTCAACTATGTTATGAAAGATATTATAGAATTAATTGATATACCATTTTACTTTATGAAATATGTGGGTAAAATGGCCATAAATGGGTTTTCACATTCAATGCAATGTCTCTAAACACTGTCTATAATTTGCATATTAATGTGTTTTTGGAGCAATACGTAATGAAAAAAGAAGGGTAGTAATAGTAACAATATCTAATATTTAATAGGAACATTGATAAATATAAGTACTCTACAATCAATTTTGTAACAGAAAGTCATATTTTGATTAGAAACCCCATAAAATATTCCTGAGATATTGATTTATAACAAACAATCTGAAAATGTGTCAGATGTAAAAGATAATTAAAAATATATATCCATAAGAGTGCTAAATTTGATCATTCAGTCGTTTTAAAGACAGAGGTTGTCCTGGTGAAACCTCAAAACAAATGGTATCTCTGAAAAGCCCTGAATGTGCTCTTTACAGGACACCCAGACCTTAAACTGTGACATGTATGTTGTCAGAGAAATTCACTAAAATATAATGTCCAGGAGGAAGCGACACTTAGAAATGATTAAAATGTTTGCCTTTTATGTATTTGCCCTGAATATCCATTTTAACATGATAGTGGACAGCTAACTTGCTTCTAATCGACCTGCTCTAAGATGAACATTAGATGATTGACCTGCCACCATGTCCCAAAAACCAGCTTGTCCACCTTGAGCTGTAGCTCGTTTTTCCTGGTCCAAGGTGGTCTACCAGCTATTCAACAACTTGAAACAGTTACCATGTTGCTAACCTGTGTTTTAGAATAGACATCCTTTAACAAAATAGAGACATGCAGCATATGGAGACGACATGCAGGAGCTCATCTGAAAGTCAGCTGTTCAGGAAGTGTAGTAGCGTGGTAACGTTACTCACCTTTAAAGAGATAGTCATACTCGTCCTCTCTACCCGTCATGACTTTAATCTTCTTACCGGCTTAATAAGAACTCCGTGTTTTCAAATATTAAGACGTTATGCTCTTCCGGAGAACCACAAGGTGCTCTTATATTTATTACAAAGCCCAAAAAAACTTTGTTTATGAGACGCATCAGCTGATCACGAGCACTTCATTACGCGCGCACTTCATACGTTAAAGAATCAAAAACAAAACCATATAATATATATCTCCTTCTCTCGACAGGTATATATAAAGTAATCGTTAAACAAAATAGGTCCCGAGTGAGTATAAATTACACTTTGATACGATGTTGCTGTGCTACGTCAACCAAGTTTCGCCCTGCTGTCTCATCTTAAGGCAAACACTTACGTCATTGTGCTGCGATTATAGCCCCGCCTTTCCGGCGATCTGATTGGCCAGAAACACTTTCAATCACACGAGTGTGCCTCTGTCACCCAATCAAATGCGTGACGGGGCTTCCGCACAGGTGTGTAACGTCACAGGTGTGTCTTGGTCTTTTATAGTTGTCAGTAGATATAAACACAAAGAATAATAATTAAAATATAACAAATATACATGTTTGATCAAAAACACACGAGGCAGCCTGTCAATAGAGTAGAAAAACAGCTTAAGAGAAAGCAGAGGATCGCAGGTGTATGTAAGATGAGCTCTTCCACATTCCACAGCGTGACTTCACTCATGCTGAGTGGATGATGGGGCCTGAAAATGCCACGTAGGAGGTAATGAGGAGGCAGGGCAGCACAACACCATTCAGTGACTTTTAATTTCCAGTTCATTTATTATAATTAAATTGAATTAAAGTAGTATCTTATTTTTTATGGGTGTAAATTATATATATATATATATAGTTATAAATAGCTATAAATACACACACGCATGCATATACTGTGTATATATATATATATATATATATATATATATATATATATATATATATATATATATATATTTTTTTAATTATAATAATAATGTATATATATATACACACATGCATGTTTGAGTATTTACATATACATAATTATACACAGTACACACACATATATTATGTAAAAACAAACTTTCATTTTGAATGCAATTAATTATGATTAATTTTTCCCCAGCACTAATATATATAAATATTTCAGACACCATATAAACAGGTCCTTCTCAAAAAATTATTATATGCTAATTTTTTGAGATAGGAATTTTGGGTTTTCATGAGCTGTATGCCAAAATCATCAGTATTAAAACAATAAAAGACCTAAAATATTTCAGTTGGTGTGCAATGAATCTAAAATATATGAAATTTTAATTTTATCATTACATTATGGAAAATAATTGATATGCTAATTTTTTGAGAAGGACCTGTAATTTTTCCTAGTGGGTGCAGGACACTAGTTAATTTGAAGTGAGGACAGCAAAATAAAGTAAACTGTGAAATATTATACCTCAAAATTCGTCAGTGACTACCAGTAAAATTGATAAAGATTTGTGACCAAAATTATCCAGACACTTTGACCTGATTTTCTTTAATTGCTAATGTGACCTTTTACACAACAGACTGAACAAAATGAAGCTTTGCTTGGTCATTGGTTGACCAAAATTGGTATTGTCTAATTGTGTACTTAGATTTAACAGCTGACAGCTGATTGGTTGATTGTAATTCATAACATAACTTTATATCAAAGTTATCTGACATTATAAAGATGAATTGTTCTGACACAGTTTAACTCTCTGTTTAAGTTCCTGTAATATTTTATTACCATTCTCTAAACTATAGCGAATAAACTGTGATAATGTGAGAATTTTGGTTTGATTGTGTGAGTGTTTTACAGTTTTATGCAAAGGTTTGGGCACAATTTTGGAACAGTTTTGGATATAATTTATACCTTATGAAAACAGTAACATTTCAGTTCTGAAATAACATTTATTGAATCAACAGAAACAATACAATTTGAGTCATAATAAAAACAGACAGGTGCAAAAATGTGGGCACCCCAATGGAATTATCATATTAATATTTAGTAGAGCCCCCTTTCGCTGAAATAACAGCCTGTAGTCGCTTTGTATTGTATTTTATCGCATTGTATCTGTGTCTGTGCATGAATTCCTTGGTAGATTTGGAGCAATGCTTTGGATCATATTCCTGCTGAAATAACCAAACCCTCATGGCGTAACTTCAACTGATTCTTGAACATTACATCTTAAGAATCTGCTGATACTGGATGGAATCCATGCAACCCTCAACACAAGGTTTCCAGTGCCTGTGCTTGCCACACAGCCCCATAGCATGAGGGACCCACCACCAAATCTTAGGGAACAGATTCTTCTCCTGGAACGCAGTTCTCTTTCCGCCCTACAAAGCGCTGCTGGTTGTGACCAAATAGCTCTATCTTAGTTTCATCTGTCCACAGCACATTATTCCAAAATGATTCTGGCTTGTCCAGGTGAGCCTTTGCATACCTCAAACGACTCTGCTTATTGGCAGTACACAGAAAAGGCTTTCCCTGCATCACCCTTCCATTGAGCTTATCTATGTGCAAAGTACGCTGTACTGTGGAACGATGTACAATGACACCATAAGCAGCAAGATGTTCTTTGAGCTCTTTGGAGGTGGTCTTTGGTTTCTAACCATTCTTCGCCTTTGCCTTTCAGAAATCTTTCTTGGCCTGCCACATCTTTCCTTCACAAGGACTGTTCCTGTGGCCCTCCATTTTCTAACTATATTTCTGACTGTGGAGACAGAGATCATGATAACTTTTTGTATCCTTCTCCTGATTCATATTCATGAATTATCCTAGTTTTTAAGTCATTAGGGATGTCTTTTGAGGTTCCAATGTTGCTACTTTCCAGTAGAGAATCAAAGATAAGCACAACTAGCAATTAGCTACCTTGAATATCCTTTTTCATGTTGTTCATTGAGCCAATTACATTAATAAATCAGCATTAAGTGACTACAAATCAACACAACTGAAAGGGTGGCCAGACTTTTGCACCGCCTATTTTTTACCTCTGATTTTATTTCATACAACTCAATATTGCTACATAATAATTTTGGTCTGAAAAACATCGCTTTATCAAGCGTTCTCTAGGAACTGAATGGCATAGCACTACGATTGAGCAAATTATCATACATCCTCAGAGAGGTGGCCAAACTTGTGTATGAAACCATATTTTATATATATATAGCAGATTAATATATATACAGGTCCTTCTAAAAAATTAGCATATTGTGATAAAAGTTCATTATTTTCCATTATGTAATGATAAAATTAAAATTTCATATATTTTAGATTTATTGCACACCAACTGAAATATTTCAGGTCTTTTATTGTTTTAATACTGATGATTTTGGCATACATCTCAAAAAATTAGCATATTTAATCTGACCAATAAAAGAAAAGTGTTTTTAATACAAAAAAAAGTCAACCTTCAAATAATTATGTTCATTTATGCACTCAATACTTGGTCGAGAATACTTTTGCAGAAATGACTGCTTCAATGCGGCGTGGCATGGAGGCAATCAGCCTGTGGCACTGCTGAGGTGTTATGGAGGCCCAGGATGCTTCGATAGCGGCCTTAAGCTCATCCAGAGTGTTGGGTCTTCCGTCTCTCAACTTTCTCTTCACAATATCCCACAGATTCTCTATGGGGTTCAGGTCAGGAGAGTTGGCAGGCCAATTGAGCACAGTAATACCATGGTCAGTAAACCATTTACCACTGGTTTTGGCACTGTGAGCAGGTGCCAGGTCGTGCTGAAAAACGAAATCTTCATCTCCATAAAACTTTTCAGCATGATGGAAGCATGAAGTGCTTCAAAATCTCCTGATGGCTAGCTGCATTGACCCTGCCCTTGATAAAACACAGTGGACCAACACCAGCAGCTGACATGGCACCCCAGACCATCACTGACTGTGGGTACTTGACACTGGACTTCAGGCATTTTGGCATTTCCTTCTCCCCAGTCTTCCTCCAGACTCTGGGACCTTGATTTCCGAATGACATGCAAAATTTGAGCGACAGTCCAGTGCTGCTTCTCTGTAGCCCAGGTCAGGCGCTTCTGCCGCTGTTTCTGGTTCAAAAGTGGCTTGACCTGGGGAATGCGGCACCTGTAGCCCATTTCCTGCACACGCCTGTGCACGGTGGCTCTGGATGTTTCTACTCCAGACTCAGTCCACTGCTTCCGCAGGTCCCCCAAGGTCTGGAATCGGTCCTTCTCCACAATCTTCCTCAGGGTCCGTCACCTCTTCTCGTTGTGCAGCGTTTTTGCCACACTTTTCCTTCCCACAGACTTCCCACTGAGGTGCCTTGATACAGCACTCTGGGAACAGCCTATTCGTTCAGAAATGTCTTTCTGTGTCTTACCCTCTCGCTTGAGGGTGTCAATGATGGCCTTCTCGACAGCAGTCAGGTCAGCAGTCTTACCCATGATTGCGGTTTTGAGTAATGAACCAGGCTGGGAGTTTTTAAAAGCCTCAGGAATCTTTTGCAGGTGTTTAGAGTTAATTAGTTGATTCAGATGATTAGGTTAATAGCTCGTTTAGAGAACATTTTCATGATATGCTAATTTTTTGAGATAGGAATTTTGGGTTTTCATGAGCTGTATGCCAAAATCATCAGTATTAAAACAATAAAAGACCTGAAATATTTCAGTTGGTGTGCAATGAATCTAAAATATATGAAATTTTAATTTTATCATTACATTATGGAAAATAATGAACTTTTATCACAATATGCTAATTTTTTGAGAAGGACCTGTATATAGTATGTTACTTTATACATTTTTCAAACTGCACTTGAAATTCATTGTGGAAAAAGCAATTCAAACATAAGTTCTTACATAATGTTGCTTTAATTATTATTTGAAAATGACATACTGGATTTATTTTCTTTTTTGCTTTAACAACAGCAATTGATAACACCCCCAGCATCAGCAAGCAGGTTATCATAATGATAATGACAATATAACATGCCAAAATGTCAAGCATTCATTAAGATTAATGAAGATAAAAATCAGCACTTCGCTTGTATAAATATTTTATATATTTTTAATAGCACAAAATATTGATTTAGTGCTGATTAGTCTTAAATAATAAAAAATAAGTTATGTCAGTTTTTCCAATGATTTTTATTAGGCATGTTAAATTAATCAAATTAAAAACTAATGTGAATAAAAAATATGTTCTTTCCTCAATCTTACTTACTAATTAAAGTGATAAAGTTATTACTCCAGCATGTATTGTAATCAATAAGTCGAGTAAGGTGAACTGCTTGTTATATAAAAAACGCTTTTCTTACTTAGTATTTTTTGTCTTGTTTCCAGTCCAAACATCTAACAATTCTTTAAACTAGAAGCATTTACTAGACAAGCAAAAGTTGTTATTGTCTTGTTTTGGGGGAAAATAAATAAATTAAAATAAAATTAGTTTTTGATTAAAATGAGCAACGAGTTTTTGCTTAAAATGGGCAAAAAACTCATTTAATTTTGAGTTATTTTTTCCCAAAACAAGACAATAACTTTTGCTTGTATAGTAAATGCTTCTTAATGTAAGAATTTTTAGATATTTGGTCTGGAAACAAGACAAAAATACTAAGTAAGAAACACGTTTTTTGCAGTGCACCTTGGATGTATGCAAAAAAAAAAAAAAAGTTTGGCTTGACATTTCTAAAATAATACAAACAAAAATCTCCTACTAAGAGGAAGCGTATAGGGAAAATATTTTATAATTAAAACATTTTAATATGATGTAAAATTTACACAAATCCTTGTCAAACCTGACAAAAATTAAAATCCATAATATTTAGGAATACAAATATGGCTATGTCAGTCAATGAAATGAATTTCCTGTTGCATTTTACCATACTGGATCTTTCTTAATGATAGCACTACTGCACAAGCTGAATTCACAACTTCATTGGGACCCTTGTGGAGCCCTTCTGAACATCTAGAATGTTCTTTTACATGTTCTTGCAGCAGGCCCTCTTCTCCTCCTGTGCGCCGTCTGCTGTATTAGTTTGGGACAACGTCACGGCATTGATAGAGCCTCGGGTCACTTCTTTGCTACTCACCTTTTTATGGATTTCTGAGAGAAGCAGTAATAACAACATGATTATGATAATGAAGCCAAGTGCTTGTGTACACTATTTCAAGCCTGACTGAGGAGGAGAAATCCAGAGGGCAACGAACACATGTAAAGTACATGTAAATAAGGTCTGATGTGTTCAGAATACACATACCTGCAAGCACAGTGTTGAATGCTGCCTCAACATTTATTGACTCCAAAGCTGAGGTTTCCATAAACAGAAGACCATTCTTTTCTAAAGAGAGAGAGAGAGAGAGAGAGAGAGAGAGAGAGAGAGAGAAATTTATATATTATTAAAAACGGACTTGTGGTTGCTGGACTATATACACGTTTTATATATAATATAAATAAAATAAAGCAGTCTTCAATGATGACCTGCAAAGTCCTTTGCGTCCTCTGTTGGAACGGACCGTACTTCCGCCAGGTCCGATTTATTGCCCACAAGCATCACTACGATATGAGCATCTGCGTGATCGTAGAGTTCCTTCAACCAGCGCTCTGCACTGTCATACGTCAAGTGCTTTGAAATGTCGTAGATTAGTAGCGCTCCAACTGCTCCTCGATAATATCTGAAGCATAGGAAGCCAGATCGTATCAGTTAACATGCAGTCAATAATGTATTTGCATATACACATTTTCAAAGTATGAGTGAACTACTTAAAGGGACAGTGCACCTAAAATTCAGTGATCATCTCCTAGCTGCTCTGTTCCATACAATGAAAGTGGATTGTCACTGATTGAAGAGAGAATAACTCTCACACAAAGTTATTGATGGCTTCAGAAGACTTACATAGCTAATTAAATAGGTAGACTGAGTACAGTTGAAACAGAGGGACAGTTGAAAGCCCTTAAATAGCTGAAATCATCCGTGATTTTTTGCGCCACATGCATAGTAGCATCCTCTACTTGTGCTAAGTGTGCACAAGTTATTTGAGGTGTTTCAACTGTCCCTCTGTTACAACTGTAATCCTTTTACCCATATATTAAAGTAAAAATACATTATAAAGTTAATTTATTTTAGGAAATGTACAGTTTTATTCATTTTAAGACATGGGTTTCTTTCTCAATTAAATGCTTTCTATAAACTTTCTATTCCTCAAAAAAATCTATATATACACTGATGAGGCATAACATTAGGACCATTATGAAGTGAATAACACTGATTATCTCTTCATAATGGCACCTGTTAGTGGGTGGGTTATATTAGGTAGCAAGTGAACATTTTGTCTTCAAAGTTAATGTGTTAGAAGCAGGAAAAATGGGCAAGTGCAAGGATTTGAGCTAGTTTGACAAGGGCCAAATTGTGATGGCTAGACGACTGGGTCAGAGCATCTCAAGACTGCAGCTCTTGTGGGGTGTTCCCGGTCTGCAGTGGTCAGGATCTATCAAAAGTGCTCCAAGGAAAGAACAGTGGTGAACCAGAGACAGGGTCATGGGTGGTCATGGACATTCTTTCATGAACCAAGGCTCATTGAGGCACGTGAGGAGCGAAGGCTGGCCCGTGTGGTCTGATCAAACAGACAAGCTACTGGAGCTCAAATTGTTTAAGAAGTTAATGCTGGTTCTGATGGAAAGGTGTCAGAATACACAGTGCATCACAGTTTGTTGCGTATGGGGCTGCATAGCCGCAGACCAGTCAGGGTGCCCATGCTGACCCCTGTCCACCGCCAAAAGCACCAACAGTGGCACGTGAGCATCAGAACTGGAAGAAGGTGGTCTGGTCTGATGAATCAGCAAAAGGGGGACCAACACAAAATTAGGTCATAATGTTATGCCTGATCAGTGTATAATTGTATTTTTTATCCAATAGATAAGCATATGAGACTTTACATGAAATCTAACCAACTCCCAAAAAAAAATATTAAAGTAAAATAAAATAAATATTTTTTAACTCATTTTATGTGAGCTGCACAGCTGTGGTCAAGATCCACTTTAAAAAAAAAGTGTGGCATGATGCTGAGTAAATTATGACAGAATTGTATTTTTTGGTGAATTAGGGCGTATTTGCATGTTTAGCCGCAGCATTTGCAAGCAAGTTCCTTAAATATTATACCATGCAAAACTCACGCAGAAGTAATGGCCCGGTACCGCTCCAGTCCGGCAGTGTCCCAGATCTGAGCTTTGATGGTGAGACTATTTAGCTTCACAGTTCTTGTGCTGAACTCCACTCCGATTGTCGTCCGGCTGTCATGATTAAATTCATTCTTGGTGAACCGTGACAGCAAGTTGCTCTTCCCAACACCAGATTCTCCAATAAGAACCACTGCAATAAAACATAGAGGTGCATATGAGTCACAGAGTCTTCACTCTTAGAGAAAAAGATTTAGTAGTTCTATATGTTCAATTTTAAAGAACATTTTATGCCAAAACTGAATGTCTTTAACTGATTTTTTTTGTGATAAAGTATGATGGGAACCCTTAAAAGGTTATATGAAGTGCCTGACAAGCCTTTAGGGTTCTATAGGACCTTTTCTTCTAAATGCTACCAACCAATACTTGGTGTCAGGACTAGTGTTCTCTTGGCACTGGGCACTCATTGAGCCCACCCATGAAAAATTTGCGATGAACCCCAAGTTTGTTATGCTCAAACACTGCTTGATAAACACTGCAAAACTGCAAAATACCAAGTTTTGGTTGGTAGCATTTCTACAGTCTTTAGCAACACTGTTTGTTTCTAAACTACTTAGCAACACTGTTTGTGTAAAATCAGTTGCGGGTTAAAGGACCAGCCATTTACAGACTCGACTTGTAGATGATGCAATCGTCTACAATGAAATGTTTGTTGTCTTGGACATTTTTGGAGTTTAAGAAATTGAGAAATACTTTGATAATAAGGAGTGATTCTGACTTTAAATTCTGATTGGATAAGCCACATTCAAAACATTCATTTTAACATATTTGGCAGAAAGCTTTATCCAAAACGACTTGCATTGAATTCAATGTTATCGTTTCATGCATTCTCTTGGAATCAAACTCATGACGTTGAACTCGCAAGTGCCATATACTAATGTTTAAGCTACAGAAATGCCTGGATAAATGCACACAGAAACACGCTGAGAGACTATTTTTACAGACTTATCTTGTGCAAGATCATGGGTTCAAGTCCCAGAGAACACACAAATTGATAAGTTGCTTTGTATAAAAGCTTCTTCCAAATGCATAAATGCCTCTTTATCCAGTGAGAAATGCTAACACCACTTCTCCCGAATGTCATTCATTTATTTCAGCTGTTTATAGAGTGAGAAAATAAAGCAGGGTTTATTTATCTCTACAGTGTTCCACCATTTTACTCCAAGTAGGTCATGTTTCGATGTAATTATTATTATTTTAAAGGTGCAGTGTGTAAATTTTAGCAACATCTAGCGATGAGATTGCGAATTGCAATCACCCACCGCTCACCCCTTTCTTTCGAAGCACATAGAGAAGCTACTGTGGCCGACACAGGACAAAAATGCCATCGTCAGAGAGAGAATAGAGTGACTAGTGCTCTGTAGAGAAGTTTGTCCGTTTAGGGCTACTGTAGAAACATGATGTGGCGCAAAATGGCAACTTCACTGTAAGGGGACCTGCGGTGTATGAAGATTGAAATGGCTCTAAGGTATTAAAAACATAACGGTACATTATGTAAGGTCTTTATGCACCACTGAAAACATTGTTATGTATATTATATTGCATTTCTGTCAATAGATCCTCATAAACACCACACACTGCATGTTTAAAGTGCAACTTTAAAGGTAGGGTAGGCAGTTTTCAGAGAGGCTAGCAATAGCGAGCTAGATTTGAAAGCATAAGATCCCACCCTCTCTTCAGAGCGTCTCCAAAGCCACACCTCCTTCAAAACACATGAACGCACACAGCAGAGAGCTGATGAGAGACGGCGTTAAACTACCTCATGTCTCAAAGCACAGAACATTACAATAATAATGAACATAAACAACTTAAAGAGCACTGACCTGTACTGCCTGACTGCTGCAGATTCATTTCGGCGTTGATGGTGTTGCCATTGAAACGCATAAATTCAAGACACAAAACGCTCCAAGTATAAAGTCACGGGTTTCCATCTCTCCTCCAAATTACAGTAGGTAGGGTGTGAATGCAGCATAAGCTTGTTGTTTTGGTTCAGGAGGAACTCTAAAAAGTGGATGCTGTTTCGGTTGCGATGCTCGGGGACTGATGTCTGGCTAAGGCCTGGTTTTTGCTTTAAAAAATACGAGATGCGGGAAGTGGTCTTTTTTGCACAAAAAAAAAAATTGAACTGATTTTAATTTGAGCAATGCCGTGCCATGCGCGAGACGTTGCAAAAGACCTAAGCCGCAACCGCAACAGATATACACTTCCGTCTATCGCATGTTTACATAAAAAACAATGGCAAAACACGTATTATGTGAACGGCCCCTAACATGAAACTCAATGATGAGTGTGATGTCTGCGCCGAGGTATGGAAATACATACGTTGACAGGCAGGTAGTCATATCAAATTCAATAATTGAATGGACATTTTATGGACATAACCCCCATAGACATTGAATAATTAGAAATGGCCAAATTGTCCGCCCAATATTTTTTAATTATTGCACTGCTCTCCATTCACAAATTTTACAGTGCTCTGTATGTTAGGATGACAAAAGTTTTAAAAGTTACATTTTTGTCTGGTCTGCCTCAGGTCTAACAGCGCTCGTCAATGTCAAAATGATTGGCCAATCAAAGGAAAGTAGGCGGGGTTTACGTTCTCTTTTGGCTCCTGAAGTCTTCACACAGACAATCTATCGCTGAATGTCATTACGGGGATATTCTTTCCGGTGAAATCACAAAACAAACTGCACACAAACGTGTCCATGCTCCTAATATACAATCATTGAACATCTTTAATTTTAATGAAGAACAAAAACTAAATGAGGGCAGACTAGAACCTGTAACCTTCGACATGGTTTACAAAAATTCTACCACCAGACCACTAAGGAAGTCAAATATTATCTATTTTTAGGATTTATTTATTTATTCACTAACGGGAAGAATCTCAAGACTAATATATTTGACGCAAATTAATGCAAATATTGCAATTAATGCAGATTATTATTAGAATTAGACCCAGAATTTCGTTGACTGTTCTGTTTCTTTATGCTTTATAAAATAATAAAACTGGTCCCTCCCAATGTTCAAGACATGGTTACGGCCTTGATATAGACATATAAATGCATTTAGACCACTTAACTTAGTGATTGCTTTCAGGATGTGAATAGACTTTCAAATAGCATAACAAAAAATGTTTCTGGAACAAATCTCCAAACCTGCTTTTAAAACATGTCTTATGCAATCACACATCTACATACTTATGAGGAAATTGTTCAGACTTGTTGTTCATTAAAACTTGAGACAGAAGTAGATCTAATCCTCGTATTATTCAGCCACAACAAACCCACACTGGATGAAGAGTGTGTCCCAGTATAACACTTCACCTTACCAAAACCCTTTTAATTGTAGGTGCAAACAAGAATGACTCAAACATGTCAGGAGTAAAGTCAACACTCCACCCATGTAGGACTATTATGACATTAATTTATCATCATGGCAGGAAATGGGACGATGATAGACATGAAAAGGAATTAGGTTAAAGCATATAGTACCCTATAAGTATTAATTCTCCCATGCACAAATATCTGTGTGTATTTAAAGTGTTTGATATTTACATGTCATTTTTAATAAACCCTCAGGACAGTCGAAAAATAATGATCTCGCTTCTATTAAATTGTTTCTTCCTGTTCATACTGCTTTAATTTAACCGTAATGAAACCAGCACACAATGCAGGTCATTTTAAGTGTGGTTTTGTGTCGTTTGATCTAGCAGATCACGGTTTTACAATGGGCTTAAAGAGGTACAACTATTTCCCCTCCTTTATTGAGTAACAGAACTCAGTAATCTTGTGTAAACAAACCCTTGTTGTCATGGAAATCAGATTTCGACCAACCTATAGGACTGCATTTGTTTTGTGTTAAACCAACCCTCAGAGCTGTACAATTCAAAAGGAATTTAATTGCAGGTATTTCTAACTAATAAACTTTTCTTTGTATTATACAACAATGTACAAGTACTGCAAAGAGTTAGATGAATGCTACTGATAATGAAACTAATTAAACATCAACATGGTTACATTAGATTCTGTTTATCATGCATTGCGACCATTACTATACAGAAGTGTCAAGTCTTACCTTTGAAAACAAAGTTGTAGGCCTCATCAGACCCCATATTGTCACTCCTCTAAGCAGATCTTCACTAATCTAGATTAATGCTGCATGGGTCAAAATCCCAAGGAGAATCAAGAATGATAGTTTCCCCAAACTATGCTACAGCGGTTGACCTAAAAAAGCAGAAAAACAGTGCTAAATGTAAATGAAATCCCACTGTTTATGGTGGTCAGTTCACTTGTTTGTACAAGGAACTAGCTCTGTTATTTAGCCCGGCAGTTCCGCTATGAGAAGTGCCGTACCTGGGGAAGGTGGGCGTGACTTTAGTTGCGCTCAAGTCAGGTCAAACAGGTAAGGCGAGAACAGGTGCAGTCATATGAAACTGGGCGCAATAGTGCACCTGCTCAGCCAATGAAAAGACGACATACACACCATCCCCAACCAATCATTTTCTTTTAAGCAGTCTCTCCCAAGATCAGGAAGACATTTGCCATGGAAGAGCCCCTCCCATTGTACATGGCTGAAACATCATTGCTGGAAAAACTAATTTTAAAACTGATAATACAAAAAAGTGCTTTAAAGAAGGAAAAAACAACAAAATGTAACCAAAAAATGTTTTATTTCATATTATTGACACTCAACACTATGGAAGCTTGTTTTAGCCACGGAATAAAAGAGGTAATTGCGACTTTTTATTTCACAATTCTGATTTTTTTTTTCCTTTGCAATTGCAAGTTCATATGAGAGAAATAAACCTCAGAAATGCAAGATATAAACCCTCAATTCTGACTTTTTCCCTCACTATTGAGAGTTTATCTTTCACAGTTCTCGCTTTCTTCTTAGTATTTTGAGTCATTAACTCGTATTTGCAAGTTATAAAGTCAGAATTGTGAGATGTACACTCACAACTGCATGAAAATGAGTCAGAATTGTGAGATTTGGCAGAAGCAAGTTTCCATAAGACACAGCCTGAGCACTGACTGTAAAAGGTCCTGAGACATAAACAAAAAAAGGGAAATGCAATTCTATTGTATTAATTGTTATTCATGTTTATGCAAATACTTATTTTGGGTTTAATAGCCACACAATTTGATACAGCAATCAACTTGAGTATGCAAATAAATAAAGCCATAGATATGTTGTATGAAGCCAAGATCTTGAACAAATGTCAAAAGTACGTCCTACGACGCTGCCACTTGTGTTAGTGGTTCCTCAAGGTACTGCACTAAAGCCTCAGCCTGTGAACAGAACAAAACTGTTATTTATGATTGTTCAAGAAAAGACGTAAACGTGTGCCTTAATAATTGAGAGTTCATATACTCTACATCTCTCACCTTGGCTTTAAGCATCCCAAAGCCGACTGTCTCCTTGGCATACATACAAAGCAACAAGTTTGCAACACGTGTAATGGCCACCCTTCCCTCCTGTAATGACAGAGAAAATGCATCACATATAAAAAATCTATTGTACAACAATAAACAGTAGTTCATCGTGTTAGTATTATTTCTGGCATGGTTTAATTTCTAAAACCAGATTATAACCTACAGCAGCTGCTGTGCTAAATTTGCGCATTCCTTCTTGCTTAATGCTTATGATATTGCATCTCTCAAAGAACAGCATTCACAATCATTTACTATAACCCAACTGTACAATTTCATTCCTACCATACAATCCATCAGAATGAATTTCAGTTTGTCCTCATTAAAGGCCTGGTGTCCGTTTTTGTCATAAGCCGCCCAGATGTTGCTGGCAATAGCTGCAGTGACTCTTGCATCGGTGTCTCCGTATCCAGAATACGCCAAGAGGGAGCCTTCGTTGTTCAATAACCTAAAAAAAAACAATAAAAAAAAAAACACACACCACCTTTATGTTATATGACTTTGACTTGTAAAGGGGCCAAAACTTACATGAACACCAAATGACATCAGGATCCAACATTTCTCAGAACTTATTTTTGCTCAGTGACTTTATTTTGAAGCTGTTGTGTGGGTGTTTTTAGTGGATGTATGTCAGTTAGTTCTCTTTGAATTCACAGAGATTAAATAAAAAATAAAAATGTTGTGACATGATTTGCTTGAAAAGTGTGTGGGTGCAACGTATATAAATATATGTTTTAAATAAATGATATTTAATTTGATATTCAATCTAATGCAAATAAATGTTTCCGATATTTGTAAGCATCAAGTATCCAATCACGTTTGGAGCTAATGCACGAATATGACATTTGTTAATAATTTAACATGCAAGACAGCACTATACAACAATACACAAGGCAACAAAATACCTCAAGGGAACATGTTTTGAATAACATAAATACACTACATTATTTTCATATCAGTGTATCTGCCAGCTAAAGCTACTAAAAAGAACAAAGATTGAATTTCATATACTTACAGTGTGCTTTGTACTCCACTTGTATTTGCTTGACTAAGTACTTGTGTTAATGCTTTAGGACGCAACATAATTTAAATGAAAAGGGCAAAAATACCAATAAACGTTTAAAATGTACGCGAGATTATAGCATCAACTTCCAGCAGCGCAAACAGAACATCAGCTGACTTCTTACTTCCGCGCTGATGGCTCATGGGAAATGTAGTGTCATGGTAGTGCATACAAACTGCAAAAACGTGGCCTAGAGATCACTTGTTTAAAAAAAATTAAGTAATAATGATTTATTTATTTGTTTTCGGGGCATTATTAAAATAAAGGAAACCACAAAATCTGTCCAAAAAAAAAAAAAATTAAAAGGTTATTTGAAGGGAATTTCTAGTCATGTTTTAGTCGCAAACTAGTAGTGTAAAACTTTGCTTATATATTGACGACAAATGTGTTATAAAATCACAAATAAATGTCAGTACTTTTGTCTGATAAAGATTCTACCGTGTAGCTTTGACTACCAAGCTTTATTTTCTATAGCATCGTCTTAGTGTGTGTTAATCTAGTTTTTAACTGTGTTTTACGTGCGTTTAAATACAATAAATAGCCTACTTTTGAGACCTCCCAACCTTTTGTCGAGACTTCCTTTGGGGGTGAAGGCTTCAGGGCACAGCTTCAAGTACAGCCTTTAATTAAAATTGTTAGGCTAATATTAAAAAGGATTTAACGTCAAAGGTTTGTTCTAACAAGCTCGCCCCAATTAGTCTCATGTTCATTCTTAAACATAAAGGTTCTTTATTGGCATCTATAGAGAACCTTTAACATCCACAGAACCTTTCCAATGCACTAAAGGTTATTTATTGTGGTGGTGAAAGGCATGTTAGATAAAAGGTTGTTCACTGAAAGGTTCATCGGGGAACTCAAAATGGTTCTTCAACGTTACATTACCCTTTTGAACCTTTATTTTCAAGAGTGCATGGTTTCGAGACTCGGACCAATGAATTTCCATAATTTTTATAGTAACTGCACCCACAAAGAACAATTTTTACATCTGAGCATAACAATCTGAATTAACCATAAGATTTACCATACCGTTTCCAGTCCTGGAAATCACAATTTTCAAAAGGCCAACTTCTCATCATATTGTGTGCCAAAGTACATTACCAAGATGTGTTATTTAAGGTATCTAGCGAAAGCAAACTTAATGCTTAAAGCTTTGTGATAGCAGAAATAAAAGCATGTACAATGTATCAAGACAGACAAATGACTTTTGTGTGACCGCCAGTAATTTAACAATGTCTGCAACCCTCAAGTGGATTAAAAACATTGTTGTTATTAGAGAATATGATCATGCAATACTTCTAAAATCATTATAAAAGCATTGCAAAGAGTGACTCACATTGAATTTAAGACAAAATCAGATGTCGGCTTAAGGGAACAACAAACCCCAATTAATGTAGGTTTCCATATTGTAATTCAAGTAGAATAAAGAGTGGATTATGGATGTGCAGCAAAAAAAGTTGAACATTTTAATTCACATCAAAACTGTTAGTAGATAGCCGTTGGTTAGCACTGAGAGAAGCTAGCATCACTATCATGCTGTAACCAGTTTTTCTTTTGCCAGAGAAACTTGAGGATGATGTATCCAGTTTACAATACAAGTGTTCCAGGCACTAGAATACTCCTATTTCAAAGCATAAAGATATGATCAAAACAAATGGCTTCTGCGTTCTCCACTGCTTGTTAAGCTGAGAAATATTTTATTGATGCTTTGTTACAGCCTTACCCATATGACAAGCCTTTACGGTCAATTGAGGTACACTCCTCACAAAGGCAAACGACTAAAGAGATGACTGAACATCTTTTCCAAATCTCATCTCCAAAATTCATTCCTTTATTTCTAAAATAGCTGAAGTGTAAGCAATCAGAGTCAAGGTGTTATAGTGCTCCAACATGTTCATGTCTATTAGATTTCGATTAACACATCAAATGTCAAGGAACGCTCAAATCAACGTCAACTGAGGAAGGTGGAAAGGGAGTAAAGGGTAAGCTCTACAATTCTGCAATAAATACTGGTTTGATCAGGCATGAATTAGGAGAAATAGAGAAATTAAGGAAACCAAGCATTCTCACAGAAGACAAGAATCTCTCTGGCCTCGGAATTCAAGCGGATGGATTTTATTCCCCTAACCACCGAGTAGTGCCTCAGGTGAGCATGATCTAAATGTAAGGAATGGTAACTTAAACTTGGTTCAGCAAATGTAAGCTTTGTCCAATCTTACGAGTGATGAGGGGTTAGTGTGACGTCATTCCACAGCGATTCTGGTTTGGTTTTTTTGTTCAAGGAAACAAATTTGAAACCTCTTTGCTTTTGATTCAGAGATCAACTGATCGAAGCAACAAGAAAAAAAAAAAAAACAAGAAAAAAAAAAACAAGATTGGAGTAATTGGAATTCTGTCTATGTAGGGCTTGTCAGATTTTATGTGATGAAGGACTATGGTTGCGTCTTGTCTCCCTTCGCACGCTCTCAGCTGATGGAATTAAGAAGGCTGGGAGCCGAGCAGTCTTTCGATGGCGGCATTGATGTCGCCCCCGGTGGCGATGAGGGCCTGCAGGTTGGCTTCCTGTTGATGAAGCCCATGGCACTCAGCTGCTCCAGCTGTTGCTGGAAACGCACTTCTGGAGTCTGAGTCTGCAAAGCAAAATAAAGTGAGTACAAGCAACCATAATAACTTCAAGACGTAATTAACAGCCAAAAAACAAGAGTACCGATGCACTCCCTCCAGCAAACATCTGTAACATCTGTTGCATGAGCTGCTGCTGGGCGGGATTAGCTCCAGCAGCGGGGGTGGGAGCGGGGCCCTGGCCTGAGGGCGGAGGATTCTCAGGAGTCACATTCACACCTGTGGGCAGTGGGGCAGCAGGAATCCCAGCAGGTATCCCAGCAGGAATCCCGTAGGCATTCCACCAGGCATTCCACCAGGGACCAGACTACAAAGAGACGAGACATTTAATTGGGAAAGAGCAGATACTGACATGGTGCTTGTTTAATTGTTGGATGCAACAAATAAATGTTTACATAAACGGAATAACACAAACTTGTTTAATAGGCACACATGCGTGCTGTAGCTAGAGGAAGCTGCATTTACTTGGCGACAAAGCCAAGAGGGAAATGACTATTAGAAAGAGGATGTATTCTCCATGGTTTCTCACTCAGTAGAGAATGTAATGCTAGTGCCAAGTGAAATAATCTCATAAAAAGATTTTGCTAGAAATATAAAATACTTCTAACAATCCTATTAAATATATAAATTTAAAAAAATCCAATTCAGGGATTCATTTGGATTGTCATTCAAAAACATTTTTTTTTACATTTGCCCTGCATGCTTCATGTTTTTTTTATGGGGGTTGACAAACGGAACTGCACCTGGGCATGAGACCAGGGGCTTCGGTTTGAAGGGTTTGCAGTCCTTCCTGGATCTGCATTAGGGCTCGCATGGCTCGAGGATTTGTCATTACAGAAAGGGCTTCTGGGTTTTGCATCTGTGAGTGAGCCAAGAAAACTAGTCAGTTAGCACATGAAACCCAAATCAAGTCACATTTCCCAAAGACACAAACTACAACAATTCCAACTGAACACACCTGCTGTAGAAATACAGGTAGCTGCTGTCTCATTTGCTCCTGCAGCTGTGGATTTCCCAAAGAGAGGGTTGTTCATCAATACCTGAAAAATGCATTTTTATTAGAACAAGAACATCATAGCAAATCAAAACTTTTGGAGAACTACCAAATGATGGTCTTGCTACCTGTGAGGCAACATCAGGATTCTGGGCCAGGGACTGCATCATAGTGCGCATATAAGGAGCAGAAAGCATGTTCTGCATAAGCTGAGGGTTCTCAGAGATCTGTTGCATTAGGCTTTGCATGCCAGGACTGTTGAACATGCCTAACAGTGAACCACACACACACACACAAAAAGTTTAACATGAAATCAATTCAATTGAGATCCTTTGTAATTCTAGACGGCAATGTAAATTTCACACTTTTAGGCAGGATTTGACCAGAATAAATAATGTATTCATTTGATTTATTATTGAAATATATGTATATTCTCTTTTTTTGAACACCATTCCAGCTTCTATGGTTATGTTCATGGCGAGAGCAAGGTTTAGTTATTCAAAAATCAAAAATAAATAAGAATTTAGGATTAATATTAAAATAAAATTTGGATTTACTTGGTTAAAAACTTTCTTAAAAAATATCAATAGGAAAAAAAGTTTCTCAAAAGGGTAGAAATATTAGAGTAATTGGAATTCTGCCCAGCAAAATATGCTTAATGGAAAGTGGATTCTGACTAGATGAACACTTCAGTGAATTTTCTCCTGATAGTAAAAAAGTATGTGTGTCTTGAGTGTCCTATCCAGCATTTTGTGTAAAAAACTTGATCTTTAAAATTGAGTAAGTTTTTTTTTCCAACACCAAGATTTATTTCATGTAGTTTGTTGTTTAAACACTCATCCCACTCCATTTGCCATTTATTTTTGGTGTTAATGAAAAAATAATCTGTGCGCTTAAATTATCTGCTTGCAAATTCTCCACAACATATCCTCAAACCAATTCATGCAGCTTGCTTTACAGTTAAAGACAAATGTTTCCATAAAATGCTATTACCGTTTCCTAGGCTAGAGGAGCCAATGCCCAAGGGGTTGGACACACTGGGTGTGGTTGAGCTTGTGGTGGAGCTGGTGGTGGTAGCCGTCCCAGAGGTGGTGGTGGCGGCAGTGGAGTCAGGGGGACCCCAGGGATTTGGCAGGGGCTCTCGGTTTTCTGTCCTGGAGGGCTGTGTTCCGGAGTTTTCACCATTTCCACCCAATGCCGAGAAGGGGTTATTTCCAAACTATTCAAAAGAATTGTTCAAAAGAAATGCAATTTAACATTTACTGTTGTCATATCAAATTACAGTTAGGACATAAGAGTTCAATTCAACTATATTTTAGACAAAAAATTACAAATTACAAGCTGACCTGTTCACGTGCAGCGCTAAACATGGGCTCTTGTATGTCTGTGTACATCCTCCGAAGAGCATTGTAACCCCCGGGAATACTCTCTAGGTTGCTAAGCGCCCGGTCCTGGTTACGCATCATCTCTTGCATCATCGCTGGGTTCCTTGCCAACTCCATTGTCTTAAAGAGCAAAAAAAGAGTGTGGTTAAAAATCAAGCAAAATTAACAAGTCCATTTCAATGCAGTAGTAGATGACCAATAACATGCCTGTCTCATGAGCTCTGGGTTGTTAAGCATGTGTGAAATCTCTGGGTTGCGCTCCATTAGTTGCTGCATCTGTGGATTGGCCACTATCATCTGCCTCATCAGGTCAGGGTTGGACATCATGCTCTGCACAAGCGGGTTCTCCATGATCTGAGACAGCATCTCGGGGTTAGACATGAGCTGCCGCTGCATCTGTTGCTGAAGCTCCATGAAGTTGGCAGATCCCATACCCAGATTAGAAAGGCCCGACAGGTCACCAAAACCAGCTGAAAACACACAAGGAGAGCCAGAGTATGACAAAAGGAAGGAAAAAAATGTCAATAAATTGAACAAACATTCTTAAGTAAATAAAAAAACAGAGACAAGTTGTAAAGTTCAAGTTTGTACACATTTATATTTGATTTAATTCAGAATTATTTTAATTAATAAAAAAATATTTGAACCGTTTAGTTAACAAGATCAATAGTCACAACACTACAACATTACTATGGAATTACATTAAAAACAGACACAATAATAAAAACAAATTTAATAGCATAATTCACCTAGAATATTGGCTGGCTGTGAAGGGGTAGGGGACGTCCCAATGCCCTGGGGTGTGCCCAGGCTGCCAGCAGGGCTGGGGTTAGCAGTTCCGCCATTGTTGCCCTCTGATGGTCCAGGGCCAGAAGAAGCAGAGGTCTGCGAACTACCACCACCTGAAGTCCTACAAACACAAAACACTCTAAAAGTGAGACTTTCAAACTGCATAGGCATTATCTTACACCACAATATGGCTTTGCATGTGAAAATACCGGTTCTGTTTTGAACCTAAAAGCAGGTCCTCTTACTTTTGTGCAGTTTTGATGACCAGGTGAACCGTGAGTCCGTCTTTAATGCCATGCTGACCGAGCGTGTCTCCATCCTTCAGGATCTTCCCGGCAAAAATCAAAACCAACTGGTCTTGCTTCGCCTTGAATCTTTTGGAGATTTCTTCTTTAAACTGTTAAGAGGTCAAAGCACGCGGGTTATGATATTATACATCATATCAAATCAATACAATCTCACTTCTGAATAACATTACAGCCCCTTTTATCAAGCCTAAACTCGTACACAGCAGCATAAAACAGCGATTAGTCAAATAAACTGACACAAACATTGCAGCATAGTACCATATTGAAATGAAAAGTCATTTAACAAGCCAATTAGCTTATCCACCACATTTTGAAGACAAAAATACAAAGCAAAACAGAAAGAGCGCGACCAAAGATGACAGACTAGAACCTTCTACAGGAGCAGGCCGTTTCTTAAACGACAACCGCGAGTTAGAAACACCCACCTTACATACGTTATAAAACACAAAAAAACAATGAATGATATGCTCAGAATAACCCTGTTTAAGTAATAACAAAATCGAAAGTTATTCTAAATATCCACTGCGAAGATTTTCGGCTCTGGCTGTTCGTCGTCAATCGTTAGCTCACCGGCTAAAGCTGCTAGCCGCTGTTGTAACGAACGCCCGGGTGACACAAACAACACGAAATCGCGAAAAAATCACCTGTGCGACAGATGAATCTTCGGCGATGGCTATTTCTTCTTTATCCTTCGGTGTTTTTACGGTAACCTTAATGATAGTCGCGCTAGCAGCGGCATTTTCTTCAGTGTTCGTCTCCACGGCCGGATCCGTGCCGCTATTCTCCGCCATCTTTACTCTTCTTTTACTTCATTACATCATCGCACCAACAAGCAGCGGGGAAAAGTGCTGCAAACGCCGTCTGTTCCACAGCGCACTCTGGTGGTGTGGGGTGTCATCGACTTCACTTTCTGCACTATAGCAAATATA
Source organism: Gobiocypris rarus (assembly GCA_023029165.1). Taxonomy (NCBI): domain Eukaryota; kingdom Metazoa; phylum Chordata; class Actinopteri; order Cypriniformes; family Gobionidae; genus Gobiocypris; species Gobiocypris rarus. Next base: position 36,177,335 of record CM040926.1, on the reverse strand, counting down.
ATAAATATATTTTTTGGTGAGCAATTTTAATCATATTTTGATCATATTTAAAACCTTTTTTTCATATTTGAAAAAAACATAGATTATGGAATTCCAAAGCTGCCAATATTAAAAAGAAATATATAAAAAGAAATGTAAAAAAGCAAAATCAAATATTTATTGATAGGCTACATTTATTTCCTTATTATACCCGAGACTACCCGGAGGTTAGTAGACTACTCGGGTTTCCTGTTATATTTATTTTAGCTTTTTTATTTTATTTCTTTGTATATTTATTTATGTGTTTATTTTTAATATTGGCAGCTTTGGAATTCCATAATAGAGTAAACATAGATTTTTACAAATGCATTTTTCAAAGAAAATATAAATCAAAGAAAGTTGTTGCGCTCTCAGTTGGAAAAATTATCTTTTCCTTCAGGAGCATAGAACCAAAAAGAGATAAGCTTGAGCAAAACAGAAAAAAATGTCTGGCCGCACACTGAATCCTAGAAAGACTGAAATCTAGGAAAATATAAAATTTATTTTGTCAATTGCATGGTGCAATAAAGTGCAAAGTGCAAGTGAGTTAAAAACAGAGGAGCATGAGCAGAACAATGAGCAGAGTATTTTTTTTTATTCAGTGTGCGGTCCGGTCAGCAATTTATTCTGTTTTGCTCAAAGAAAATACAGGTCCTTCTCAAAAAAATTATCTTATTGTGATAAAAGTTCATTATTTTCCATAATGTAATGATAAAATTAAAATTTCATATATTTTAGATTCATTGCACACCAACTGAAATATTTCAGGTCTTTTATTGTTTTAATACTGATGATTTTGGCATACAGCTCATGAAAACCCCAAAATCTAAAAAATTAGCATATTTCATCCGACCAATAAAAGAAAAGTGTTTTTAATACACAAAAAGTCAACTTTCAAAAACTTCATGTTCAGTTATGCACTCAATACTTGGTCGGGAATCCTTTTGCAGAAATGACTGCTTCAATGCGGCGTGGCATGGAGGCGATCAGCCTGTGGCACTGCTGAGGTGTTATGGAGGCCCAGGATGCTTCGATAGCGGCCTTAAGCTCATCCAGAGTGTTGGGTCTGGCGTCTCTCAACTTTCTCTTCACAATATCCCACAGATTCTCCATGGGGTTCAGGTCAGGAGAGTTGGCAGGCCAATTGAGCACAGTAATACAATGGTCAGTAAACCATTTACCAGTGGTTTTGGCACTGTGAGCAGGTGCCAGGTCGTGCTGAAAAAGCAATCTTCATCTCCATAAAGCTTTTCAGCAGATGGATGAAGTGCTCCAAAATCTCCTGATAGCTAGCTGCATTGACCCGCCCTTGATAAAACACAGTGGACCAACACCAGCAGCTGACATGGCACCCCAGACCATCACTGACTGTGGGTACTTGACACTGGACTTCAGGCATTTTGGCATTTTCTTCTCCCCAGTCTTCCTCCAGACTCTGGCACCTTGATTTCGAATGACATGCAAAATTTGAGCGACAGTCCAGTGCTGCTTCTCTGTAGCCCAGGTCAGGCGCTTCTGCCGCTGTTTCTGGTTCAAAAGTGGCTTGACCTGGGAATCACGGCACCTGTAGCCCATTTCCTGCACACGCCTGTGCACGGTGGCTCTGGATGTTTCTACTCCAGACTCAGTCCACTGCTTCCGCAGGTCCCCCAAGGTCTGGAATCGGTCCTTCTCCACAATCTTCCTCAGGGTCCGGTCACCTCTTCTCTGTGCAGCGTTTTTGCCACACTTTTCCTTCCCACAGACTTCCCACTGAGGTGCCTTGATACAGCACTCTGGGAACAGCCTATTCGTTCAGAAATGTCTTTCTGTGTCTTACCCTCTCGCTTGAGGGTGTCAATGATGGCCTTCTGGACAGCAGTCAGGTCGGCAGTCTTACCCATGATTGCGGTTTTGAGTAATGAACCAGGCTGGGAGTTTTTAAAAGCCTCAGGAATCTTTTGCAGGTGTTTAGAGTTAATTAGTTGATTCAGATGATTAGGTTAATAGCTCGTTTAGAGAACCTTTTCATGATATGCTAATTTGAGATAGGAATTTTGGGTTTTCATGAGCTGTATCCCAAAATCATCAGTATTAAAACAATAAAAGACCTGAAATATTTCAGTTGGTGTGCAATGTATCTAAACTATATGAAATTTTAATTTTATTATTACATTATGGAAAATAATGAACTTTTATCAAAATATGCTAATTTTTGAGAAGGACCTGTATACTCAGACTAAGCATAATGTGTACTTTAATAACAATAATAATAATAATATGTGTTTTTCTAAAATTTTCCATTTGAACTTGACATTAACTCCTGTTAGAAAGATTTATATTATGTGACGTTTTGCGGTTATTTCCTGATTTGTGTTTTCTTGTTACAACATTAATATAGTTTGCATGTTGACAACACCACAGCAGCTTTTGGCTTTAAGTAAAAATAATAATAATACAACTAATTGTAATCCAGAAGCAGAAAACATATGGGTCTCACTCAGTAACCACAATTTTTAACCGTAATGTCACAATGTGTGTTAAAGCTTCTGCATAAAAATGTAGTTGTACACAAGGATCAGTCTTTTATTAAAGGAAAAACAGCTTCAAGAACAATATTTCACCTTAATATTTGCTCTGGTTTCTATAATTCACTGGTTTCCATTTCCCCCATTGATATGGTGGTGAGTGACAGTTAAAATTTAATTTCAATAACTGTGGTACCAAACACTGATAAAAGAACATCATAAAACATTATCTGAGCATGTGGCATGTCTGCCTTTTAATTTTTGCTTGTTATCACTTGAAGAGCAGAAGGGTGGTTATTTTATGCTTTTATTATGCCGTTTATCATGGAGGGGACTGCAGGCTTGTGAGGATTGACAATGGGACATCCAGTTCAAATGAAAGCTTTAAAGCCATTTAAATGTATGTAGGCTACACTTATTATAAATCGATAGGTGGCATTTAAAATATTTTTGTCGTTCTGTTTCTGAAAATACCCCATTGCATTATTATTATGTACTTTAAAAATTCTGTCCGTAACTTTTTTTGTGTTCAAGATTTACAAAAATTATATAATGAGAATGTACAACATCAAACCATTTTCCAAACCGTGTTTTTGTCTTACCCTGAATCAATATGGTAAGTGCTTATATTGGGACTATTTCAGACCGGTCTGGTAGGAGCCGCTGCGGAGGAGCACAGTCCCTGCGTGACTCACCATAGACATAAACAGAGAGCTGTAGCTCCGGCTGCAATGTTCTTCTGCAAGACACATACAGTTCTGTTTATTAACCGCTAGAGTACAAAAAGTTATGGACTACAGCTTTAAAGGGGTAGTTCACCCTGAAATGAAAATAAAGCCAGGTTTTACTCACTCTGCTGTTGTTCCAATTCCCTATGTCCTTCTATCCTTTTCGGACCTCAAAAACAGATATTTTAAAAATAGTCTTGCACATGCTCGATCCTTCCTATAATGGCAGTGAATAGCGACCAGGCTAAAACATTACAAAAATTATACAAAAGTATCAAGCAATGATACAATGAAATGCGCGCCATTTATGGAAAGTGTTCAGGAGGCATACTATAAGGTTTTGCGAAAAAGAAACCGTATTATTCAGTCAAAACACTGAGCTCGGCCGTAAATCTGTGCCATCAGCACTGACTCAGCAGCCCCTCACGTAATGTTGACAACCGGTACACAATATTCACTTCAGGAGGTTTCATTATTAGTATTTTTGTATTATTTCTTTTCATATACCTTATAGAAAAGACGAGAGCCGCGTTTGTTTTTATTGAGCTGGATTTCTCAAAATGGTGCGTGTGTGTGTTTATACTGGGTACCATGACAACAGAGCACCGGCGCTACTATTGGCTCGCACTCTCATAGGAACGCGCACAGAGTAACGGTCGGGTTCAGTGTTTTGACTGAATAATACGGTTTCTTTCTCGCAAAACCTTATAGTATGCCTCCTGAACACTTTCCATAGTGGGAGAACGAGGTAATGTGAGACATCGGGTAATGTGAGACACCCCCTGTATCTGGTCAACAGAACACATTTGTGATCATATGACCATTCTGTTTTTAAGCCCCTCCAATTCCCCCTTGGCCATGAAGGAGAGGACCTCATGGTGTTGTGGCAAGCATGTTTTTTTCACAAAAATATTTTTTTTTGCATGTAAAAGTAAATGTTCTTGCTATCAACTTAATCAACTGTTGTGCCAAAGCAAATTGATTCAGGTAGAAAAACCTATATCACACGTGTTGATGAACTACCAACATATAAAATCATTTGATGATGCTAGCGGAAGATTAGTCTGAATTGCTAAGAGAGATCGTTTTTTCAAAAAATGTGGCGGTGGGGTAAAATGAGACAAATGCTGGGGTAAAGTGAGACATGAGGCAAGTTTAGTCTTAAACATATTTGAATGTAATATTACATTACATATGTTTTATTTTTAATGTCATAAGCCATCATGCCTAGGCAATACACCAGTAAGACAACCTGGTGTTACTAAAAGTGATGTGGTGAAGAAGCTGCCTCAACCTAAAGGCCTGGAGGAACCACACGGAGAGAGCAACTCCTCATCTTTCCCTGTAACCTTCAGGAATGTAGAGTAGGCCTAGATGTAGAGTGTGACAGTAGGCTGATGTTCTAATCCAGGTGGGTGTAGTCCTGTGTTCTGAGTCCCAGGCTGTTCTAGCTGGTTCTGATTTTCCTTTGCTCTGACCCCCCAGCTGGCTCTAAGGGTCCTGTGTTCTGACCCCCAGACTGTGTTCTAATCTAACTGGTTTTATCTGTCAAACATTTTGAATTATATTATGTTGTATTGGTTTTTGTTCAGAGTTACTTTCAAGTGTTTAGAATTTTTTTTTGCTTAATCGACCAATCCCCATGATTCTGTTACTAGTCTGACATTAATTCTGTAATGTGTGGTTGTCAATCTAGCTGTCAGGACTCTTACTGTTACATCATGTGTTGTTATGGTAGTTTCAGAATGGAAATTGTAAGTCCACAAGCCCGGGACAGGGCCTTCGTGACGTTCTACTGCGGGAGAACAGCTGATTTGCCATAGCCGTAAATACGTGACAGATTAGATAAGTAAATGTTATATTTTATGGTTATGTGTCATTTTAACAGTCTATTAGTCTCGCAGTCTATAGACGCATTATCTAACCAAGTTTTTAGCACAATCATACAAACCAAAACAATTTTTTTTGGGGGGTAGGCTACTTATAGGGAAACGTTGCCATATTGCAAAGCTGTAACACAATGGAAAAACTGTCAAAAAAATAGTTTTTCTATCAAATTATTATTTTCTATTTAAACGCACATTTCATATAGTCCTTGAGACTCATGGAAACCAAAAATAAGTAGATCCCCATCATATAATCCCTATCGTTCCCTATAATTTGGCTAACTCATCTTCATTCTCAAACTCTGCACTCTTCTTATTGCCCTTTCCATAAAATATTGCTGTATTCATTTTCTGGAAAGTAGAAATAATTTTGATTCTTACACATAAACACAACTATACAACAAACACAAAGGCCTAGCTGTAATGCTACTATCTTAAAAAATCCCAATGGGGAAATACATCACTGCAATTCCACTTTGGTACAGCGTTGCCATATGGAAATTGTCTCAATTTACAGTAAAACTATGATAGACAAAGTTAACCTCTTAAACGCCAATGTGGCGGGGAGGGCGTGGTTAACGAGGTCTGTGACGGGAGAGAGAGTAAGAGGCCAAGCGGCACGTAAGTGAATCAGGTGCAAACGATGAACACCTGTCTCTTGTTTCAGTAATTGGCGTGGAGATACAGGTTATAAGCCACGCAGGAGATGAGGACCGGAGAGAGAGAAGCTGGAGACACACCGCACTGGGACTCGAGCTGGGACGTGGCAGAGAGGAACTGCGTAAAGAAACCGGAGGAATATTTTAGAAACGGAGCTTTGTTTTGTTTGGTGTGAAATGCACCATGTCTTACTACTTGAGTTATTGAGAAATAAACCGTCTCGAGTTCCAGCCAGCCGAACCCTGTGTCTTCTTTCTCATACACACACACACACGAACTTCATTACAGCCAAGGACCCTGATAAGGAATGACATCATCACGTATATACTTTAAAATGTAAATGTCTGTGGAGGAGCTCTGACCTCATATGGGGCACCACAGCTAAATAATCTGCAGGGTGCTAGAGCACATGCACAGGGCCTGAGTTATACACTTTCAAAAATGGATTTATAACCAAAAAATACAAAAGAGCCTCTTTTTGGGGGGGTTGTTACAGCTTAGACAACATATACTTAAATCTTTATCACTTTTAGCAGTGTTTTATGTAACTTCAAAGGGTTTCCTGTAAAATGACACCAAAATTGTGTATTTAGACCACTATGTGGGTATGGGAAGCTTTTAAATTTGGGGAGGCCAAATCAAGCCGGAAATCCCCAAAATTGCTGCAATTTTGCAAATTCTGCAACAAAAACAACAACAACAACAAAAATCCCCTTGAGAAGAGATGTTTAGAAATGAGGTTTATAGAGCCATTTCTGGAGCACTTCAGGTGTCTTCATGCAGTGCAAGGGTAACCGGGTTGTAATGTCGTTTGTCTTAAAACCAGCACATCATTTGGCTACATTAAAGCCTGCCCTTTTAATTCCCATAGTGCAATGTATTGTATTGTATTATTTATTTTTTTAAATAACAAGAAAATGAGAAGAAATTAATTGTTGCCATATGGCAAAGCTGTACCATAAAGGGTTAATTGTATCTTTATATAATTTAATGCCAAAAGCAACAGTTCTCTTACTTTTTTAAAATACATTTTATTTGTATTTTGTTAAAAGATTAAATGATCCAGTATGCTGTCCTCTTTATTGTTGCTTAATGATTTTTGCGTTCTTTGGCGAAGACAGTTAACAGTTTACTTCCGGTGGCCGTTGCCGAACTTACTCATTGGCTGCGTCCGAAAACCTAGGCCTCGTTGCCTCGTTAGGTGGTTTTACCAGCATTTTTTATGGAAAGCACATATACTCTCAGTAAACTAGTTTAGCAACTTAAACAAACAAGTCCGATCCATGGAGGCCCCACCTTGCAACTTACAGGACTTAAAGGATCTGCTGCTAACATCTAGGTGCCAGGCACACTTCAGGGGTCAAGTGTAGTCCATGCCTTGACGGGTTATTATGGCAGCAAAAGGGGGATATATACAGTATATATATATGGAAAAAAACTAAATAGCACAACTAAAACAATAAATAAAATTGCTTAAATAAAAACATGAGCAGTGAGACAATGAAAAGTTTATGCATAATATGAAAATGTTGCCTTGTTAAGCTAGAACGGAGTGAACTCATTCATCAGATGGAATATGAAACATGCAAAAGATCAAAGATAACAGCCAATGGCATGTCCAAATGTTTGAATAAAATGATCAAGCTCTGATAAGTCCTTTATGCAGAACTATATAAGTATCAGAACCGTGCTGTGCTCAACAGGTCTGGTTATCCATATGGAAGTGTGAGTTTTTACTTTTTGTTATTTTTACATTTAACATTTTACTCTGATAGTAACTAATTTCATTAAATAGATATTTAAAAACAGAGCTAAATATAGCATTTCATATATTGAGGTGAGTTGGCAAACAAAATACTTACATGACTGTTCAAGTTAACTTACATTTTCGTTAACCTTAATCTGTGCTCTGAAAACTGGCATATTGCATGAATGTGTGTTATACAAGGCCATCGTAAAATCTAGAAAAACATGCGAGGTGGTCAGCGGGGTACAGTCGAGATGCGGCGTATCAATTGTACCCGCATTAGAATCCCATTGCGGCATATGCAGTTTAGTTGCATGATGTAAGATCGCAAGTTAACAGTTACATTCAGACAATGTACAAAGCAAATTAAAACAGCATTTGATGTTTGTGATGTTTGAACTGTGTACTCCTAATTGACAAATTTTCTAACATGAATTGACATAAGGATAAAGGGCATGTTGTAAGATAGGTGGTAAACATGGGTACAGTTGATACCCTGCAAAAAATGCTTTCTTAATTAGTATTTTTGTCTTGTATCAAGCCCAAAAAAACAACAACAAAAAAACCAAACAAATAAGGTAAGAAGTATTTACTAGACAAGTAAAAATCATTGTCTTGTTTTGGGATTTTTTTTTTTTTTTTTACAAGTTTTTGGTTAAAATAAGCTAAATAATCTACCAATGGCAATTTATTATGTTGAAAATGTTGAATTCTCATTTTTAAATGTATTTTACAAATTCAGAGAATTGGTTAGGTGGTTTTACAGCATTACGGATGGGTGTCTCAACTGTACTGTTCCAACTGTATCCGATATGGGTACAGTTGGAACGGAAATGCTTATTGAGTTTGAGCTAATTGTGGCAAATAAGTCCTAATTATGAATGTGAATAATTTTGAATATTTTAGTAGACAAGTAAAGGAAATGTCATATAAAAAATCACTACTTTTCAGTCCTCAGTTTTGCTGTGGTAATTGAAAAAGCAAAAAGTGTACCAACTGTAGCCTGCTACCCTACATATAAGTAACTTTGAACCTTCATGTCAATAGTTCTCATTAGAGTATTATTCATTGTCTGCTTAAAGGAACACTCCACCGTTTTAAAAAAAGGGCTTATTCAACTTCTTTCCTACATTTAGATATGTGGGCAAATGCATTTTTGTCTCAGTGCATGCATTGTTTTAGTTTGGCAGGGTCGCCGCTAGCTTAGCTTAGCATAATGATTGGAATGCTATGTTGCCATGTCCGGAGTAAAAAAAAAAAAACCCACCTAATTACTTCTTGTGACCTGTGTATTCACAACGAATACAAATAGCGATGCAGATTAAGACTAGGTGATTTCCTATAGGCAGATATTAACTTGGGACTATATTATAGCACAGGCGAAGCACTGCTACTAGGGCGCAGATATCCCCAAACTTCCATCAACATACCGGCGTATGTGCATGTGTTGCGTGATATCTCTGCGCCCAAGTAGCAGTGCTTCGCCTGTGCTTCCCCATAATATAGTCCCAAGTTAATACTTAAGTTTGATGCTTCTCCAATAGACATTCTATTGCAAAACAAGTCAGACTAATACTAAGAGTTAGTTAAGTTACTTATAGTTAGTAGAATGTGGACCATCAAAATAAACCAGAAATAATAACGAACCGTATTTTGGTTCACAAAGGGATTAAAGAGTGGTTACCGCAGCAGAATCTCATATTTTCTCTTTTTTTTTGTCATTTGCATTTTGTTGTCTGTAGAACCATCTAAAGTCACTTTTCTGTTTAAACGCTAAAAGTTTGCTAATGTATTGTTTTGCTCTCTGGTAACCACAGGTAAAGATGAAGACAATTGGGAAAACTCTGTTTATTCTGATGCTGCTGTAAGTATGAAAAATATCAAATAGGAGTCTGCTTCATGATGACTTGTTGAAATCACATAAGTTAGAGAAATTGGTTTGTCTAACAAACAGAAACAGTTCATAAACAAGAACTACGGTTTGTGTTTTTATTATTAAAGGGACAGTTCACCTAAAAAAAATAATCTGTCATCATTTCCATCCAAACCAGTATGAGTTTCATTGTTCTTCTGCTGAACACAAAAGAATATATTTTGAAGAAAGTTTGTAATCAAGCAGATAGAGCAACCACTGACTACCATATAGGGAAAAAAATACTATGGTAGTCAATGGTTGCTCTATCTGCTTTGTTTCAAACATTCTTCAAAATGTCTTCTTTTGTGTTCAGCAGAGCAAAAAGCTAGGCTTGCTGCGTTTTACAGGTGTCCATCACCACGATAGCACTGTCGTTTTGATATTTTATAGTAGTAAAATGTTTTGTTCAGTTTGAACTAAAATTTATGTGAAGAACAGATTAACTATACTTAAAAACTGAACGTGCCACGAGAGCCGAACGAGGATCGCAGCACAAACTAGCAGCATGAGACAGATTTCATTCATCACGAGTGTGAGAAGCTGAATGATGAGAGGATCGCGGACAATTTGGTTTCAAAGCGAAAAGTAAAAGCGACTATTTAAGGGAGTCTGTCATTGTACTGTTTTGTTGTTGTGTTTTTATTAAGAATAATAGGAACACACCATTCAAGCAAATGCCTTTAAATTGCAAGCGTCTCTGTCAAACGGAGGGTCAGTTTATCATGGCAGGGACTGTATATGTTGGACCATTGTTGCTTCATATTTTTGGAAAACAAAATGTGTAATTTGCTTTGTGCCTGAAAAAGGTTTTAATAGTTTTTGTGCTGTTTGATAATGATCCTTTTTATCATGGGCATTGTTAACTTGATATTTAGATCTTGTTCCACAGACTGCTCAAGAGTAATGTTCAATCAGAAGAAATAGAAGAAGTAGAAGAAATAGAAGAAGATACTGAAATTCTGATTCAGCAACCTGAAGAATGCAATGACGAAAAACAAACATTTAATGGATGCAAGACACCGCCACCTAACACTAATTTAAATTGGATGGAAACTCTGAATGATGAAAAGTTAATCTCTGAAATCACTATTCCTGGTACACATGACTCCTTGGCTCTTCACGGAGGACCAGGAGCAAAATGCCAGTCATTGTCACTAGAGAACCAGTTAAAGGCCGGGATACGCTACTTTGACTTGAGAGTGTCTGGCCTTAGATTAATAATTATGCATGGACTGACGATCCAATGGATATCATTGTCAAGAGTTCTCAGAACAATCAAGGCATTTTTAACTGAATTCAAAAGTGAGGTAGTGCTTGTCAGAATTAAGCCTGTTAAACTTAAAAAGGGAAGCGTTCCGAATTTAGTTAAAGACATGATTCAAAATTATCAAAATATCTGGGATAAGTCAACAATTCCAAAAATTGGTGAAGTTAGAGGAAAGATAGTTTTTGTTCAGAAAGAGACCTTTAAACAGGGCATTATTTTGTTTGAAACTGACGAAAAAGGAGATTATAAAGTAACTAAAGTTACAGACAAAGAGGAAAAGATTAAACAGCATCTGAAAGAAGCTGCTGAGAAATGTAGTACAGGTGCTGCTCTGAGTCTGATCTACTCAAGTGGAACGAGCTTAGGTACATATAAGGGGGTTTGTTTATTGCCAAAATCATTGGCAAAGGAAATCAATCCTTGGTTGTATGGTCATCTTGCAAAGGAATTTGAAAAGAATCCCAAGCCTTGTTTTGGGATCATAGCCATGGACTTTCCAGGAATTAACTTGATTCAAATGATCATCAAATTCAATACGCCTACCTAAGATTTTTCAGTCTTAACTTTTTTTCCTGTTATCAAGAAATTAATGTTCTCGTTGCTTTCATCAGATAATTGAGATTTTTTGTTAATGGGCAAATGATATAGCCTAATCAATATTTCATGTGTGTTATGTTATTTCAATAATAAGAATTCTTTGTTGTTTAATGGGTTTGGAACAACATTAGCGTGAGTAAATGATGACAAAAATATATATATATTTTTGGGTTAACTCCAAAAAACAATTAGGCAAATCTACTCAACAACAAGTTTACTTAATTGATGATTCATTATTTTCACCAATGCATTTTTATATTGGCTAGAAATATCTAATATTTAATTAATGAAATATTAAATAAACAACATGCTGGAAATAATACAGCTGTAATGTCCAATAATTTATAAACACATATTTACTGCATGGAAAATGGCAATGCCAATTACTGATTGGTGTGTCGTTTTAACACATTCTTAACTGTCAAATGTGGTGTATGATCATTGTTTCTGAACTAAATAAAGCATTGCAATCTCTGGCTCATTAGCTTCTTGATGAAGACGACAAAGTCAACATGAAATCGTAATCAATTACTTTTTAAAAACATGCTCTTGGTATTTGCTTCCATCATTTTATCTATTAAAACATGAATGAAAACTGCATATATGGAATACTTGGAGCATATTAATGAGTCTTACACAAAACACACAACTAATCTAAATGCATCATGTGAACAGAGCAATAATTTATGATGAATAAGAAACAGGACACATTAAAATAGCACCCGTAACATGTTGGTCATTTGCAAAGTAGTAATTTGTAAATGCATGCCTTGTGCATCAATTTAAAAAAAGTTACTCTGAAGTCCTACAAATTCGAAGCTTTGGATTACTTAACTTAACTTTGGCCTCATTTTAAAGAAGACCTGGCCTTGGCCAGTTTTGAAGTAAAGAAACAAAAGTTTAAAAGGTGAAACAAAAAAAGTTACACACTGTAAAAAATTTCAGGCCGCTCCAATTATAAATTTCCTAGTGACCGGTCACATCTAAATTTTTCAGTTGGCCAAGTTGAATTTCTGTAAATTGATACAATTTAATTCACAGAAATTTCACAACAATTGCTTATTTCTCACTGTCCCAAAAGACAAAAATTACTAAAAACATAAATATAGTAAGCAAAATGAACAGACAACAGATTCGACATTTTATCACACTACTTTATTCAATTCAAACATAGGATATTTGGTGAAAATACATTATTTACAATAAGTAAAAACTCACAAGAAGTATTCTGCATAACAGGATGTCTTGATGTGGTGAAGAAAAAGCGGCACAGTATAGGCTAAAGGCCTGCAAATAAAAATAACATTAATGATAAAGTTCCCCTGCATCACATCTGGCAAGTGACAGAACAGAAGTTACTTCATTATATAATGAGGATGAGACGAATGAATGGACGAATAAGAAAATCACGAGCTTGACGTTGATATCGAAAGGCAATTGAGCCCTGAGAGAGGCCGACGCCAATCTTACGGCACTGTGTATAACGGTCGCATGGCGCACATATCACACAAATTACTTAATTTACTTACTACCTATTACTATAGACCTATTATTATAGACATATAAGACATGAGGAAAATAAAACTAGTGGCTACCATTAGATAATTATGTGGTTACCGAGAACACACTCATGAAACCAATGAATGCCTGAACTGATTCTACAAAATGTCTTTTAAACTTCATACCGGGTCATAAAGCAACACTCTGGAGAATAATTTCAGTGCTCAGTACTCACCAATGCCTTGTGACGATGATGAATATCTCTATTCTCTTGGGAATGTTTGTTTCGTTCTTCAGCATCGGCTGGTTTGGCTCTGCTGGCGCAGTGGCGCTCCCGCGCGCGTACACTATCCGCATTTGAAATTCTCCACACTAACGGTTTTTCGCGGGCGCATTTTGCGCATGCGTATACAGTTTTTGGACGTAGGACTTGTTCACCCAACATGGATTTTTCACTTCGACTTCATAGATTGACTGAGCACAATTAAATATGTTCGGTGTGCAAAAGGCCACTTATGATAATGTCAGAGCACTATTGCGCTATTCTAGTGAGACTCTTATTATGAAAGTTTGTGGCGCGAGCAGCCGGAAGGGACACTGTTCATTCAGTACGGCGCGAACAGCAGATTACCTCAGCAGCTGTCCGAAATCAGTTTGCCGCATTCAGGAATGGCTGAAGACGTGCATCACTCTGATTAGATGTTTCTTGGGTTTGTGTGCGTCCTATAACGAGTGAGTACTTTACTCCTTCAATGTTGATTGATGCTCGTTATCTGTAATGAGGCAGTGATCGGCTGTATAATGTCACATGGCAATGTTAACTAATCCGTGCCAGTTATTATAACTTATGTGTGGATCTTCGAAGTTCAGAATTATAATGTTAATAATGTTTAGTAAATAATGTAGATAAATAGTGAAAGTAAATGTGATGGGAATGTTATATCAGGTGTTTATGGATCATCGTCATTGTCTGAAGGGAGCAGCCTATAGTCAGTATGTGAATGATTATTTGTCTGATGTTGCTGTTATTTGAGTATTGCTCTTTGTGTGTTGCAGAGAAACCACACACACTCATAATACTGTACATCTACATCTCAACTACGAGCACACCAAACACGTCACGTCTGTTAATGAGCATTCGCCCACTTATGAGCCAGTTCTACGTCAATTAAAGCAGGACTCACTGACTGTGCACCTACTACATCTAAGTCTCCACTAAATGTGCTCAACCTGCTCACGCATTTGGGTCATTTTCCCTTTGCATGTTCATCGGCCATCACCTACGGGTCAAGCAAAGCTACACTGTAAAAATGAACAAGTTCATTCAACTTAAAATAATTTGTAACCTGGCTGCCTTGAAATTTTGTGTTAAGCTAGCTAAGAAACTTAAGTTGTTTGCACATATATTGGAGTTCCTTAAACTTAAAATTAATCGTTGGGATAACAAAGATGAAGCTGACAAAATAGTCTGAGCAACATTAATTTAAAAGTTTAATGAAAATGATTTTCAGTTACTCCAACAAGACATCAAAAGTTCAATAAACTTAAATCCCAGTTGAAGTAACTTAAAATTAGTTACACCAACAAACCTTTTCTGCTATCATGAGTTGTTTAAACTAAGTATCTTGTTGAGTCAATTTATAATTAATAGTTGTGCCAACAATGTAAAAATTGGCTTAACTATGCATTTTGTTGAATCAACTCATTTTTAAGGCAGCCAGGTTACTTTTTCAAGAATAGTTAGTTGTAGTTGGAATGTTAAGTTCATGCAACAGACTGAACTGTAATTTGCTCACACAACTCAAGTTTCTGTTTTTAATACTACTACATAAAAATGATTAATTGACATAGAAGACTTTGCAGAATAATAGCAGATTGCAATTTTGCTTTTATTTTCATTTCAAAATCGACAAAATAGCTACACAATGACATTTAATATTCACATTTCTGTTGTTGTGAAATATAAAAGCCTAAAGTGCTGTAGTTAAATTGCATTTTTTTTAAAACAGCTGAAAATTGCCATTTCATAATGTTACATAAACATTTACCTACAAAAGTATGCAAATGAGCTTCAGTATACAAAAGAACTGTAAATATAGAAATAAAAAAAATCTTTCTTAAAGTAGAACAGCTTACTGCCTTAAATGGATAATTCACACAAAAATGAAAATGTGATGATTTGTTTTTTTAGCTTACCCCAGCCCATCCAAGACATAGGTGTGTTTTTCAGTAGAACACAAATGAAGATTTTCAACTCCAGTTGTATAATGCATGTCAATGGTGTCAGTAGTGTATAAGAGCTATGAGAGTTAAAAACACACAGACATCCGAATCCATATTAAGACATATCTTAAGACACGAAACGATCTGTTTCTGTGAGAAACCAAATTGTATTTGTTATTATTTTACCTCTGACCAGACGAATGTCATCGGGTTTCCAGACTGTCATTAATTGCAGCGAACAAGGTCAAAATACTGCTGTGATCATATATATATATATATATAGATTCCTCAGTAGTGCCTGCTTGGAGCGGTCGAATGAAAAAACTGTATATATCAATGAAAACGCAATATTTTGACCTTATTCGCTGAAAGTAATGGCGCTAATGGAGACATTCATCTCATCAGAGGTAAAATAATAGCATAAATACTGCTCGGTTTCTTACAGAAACCGATGGTTTTGTGTCTTAAGACATGTGTCACGAGATGCAGGGTTTAATATGGATTCGTATGTCTATGTGTTTTACTCTCATAGCTGTCATAATGTAAACAGGCCCCAGTGACATGCATTACACAACTGGATACTGCAACAGTGGGTGTTAAAATGTGTGTTCTACTGAATAACAGTATTCTGATAACAGTATAAGCAGCTGGAAATTGACATCACATAACATGTACATGAACATTTACCTTAAATATGCAATATGCAAACTAGTTATAGTAGACAAAAGAATTGTAAATATAGAAATATAAAATTTCAGAAAATTTTAGAAATATAGAAATAGAAATATAGAACAGATTACTGCCTTGAGTGCTGTAGTTAAATTGCAGATTAACAAAACAGTGTCATTCTACTAACATTTTTAGAACATCTGCATTAAACTTTTTTTTGCTGTAACTTGCCCTACACTTTGCTTTGAAGCAGCTTGTTGCAGAGACAATGAATCTTTGCAGAACAGGTACCACTGCCGACGCCCATGAAAACTTTCTGGACCATCTCAATTGTGTACCTTAGTCCCTTGGCATTGTCTATATTAAGGTAGTACAAAAGACCAACGAGTGTAGAAAAGGTATCTGACACATCTCCTAGATCATGTATGACGATCCCTTCCAGCACAACTGCAATGTCGACTATCTCCTTTGCCAGTAGTGCTTGGCTGCTTCAGCCTTCCTCAGTCGAGAAGATGAGAAGACCAACATCAACTTCTTTTATAGCCTTTTGTTCGGAACCTGTAGTCTAAAAAACATAATGAAGTATTTAGTAATTAAATTATGACATGGGGGTGAGTAAATTATCAGCAAAAGTTTATTTAAAAGTCAACTAATCCTTTAATGTTATGAAGTGACAATCATTTTTTTTCAATTTTATCAAAATATCTTAATTTGTGTTCTGAGGAGGAGCTAAGGTCATACAGGTTTACAAACAGTAAAGATTTTTATTTGAAATCAAGGTCCTTAGTGATTCATATCATTAAAAACAATGGCTACCATCATCACAGGTATTAGTTTTGTTTTATCTGTATGGGTTTTTCTTTCCCACTCTGAAGTGACCGTAGCTGGTATCACCAAGGACCACTGTTAAAAACCTACTTTTGGATGACCTGTAGCTGAGTAAGTTAATAGCAAATTTTCGAAACTGTTCACCCAAAAATTTAAATTCTGTCATTAATTACTTACCCTCATGACATCTGACACCCGTAAGACACAAATCTGACATGCAGACAAAAATATATCTATTATGCCACCAACAACCCTGTGTAATATTTATCTAGTTTACACTCAATTTAACAAGCATTTTCATAAAAATAAGAAAGTTAGAAGTTTGTTAATTCTTACCTCAGAAACTCTTGATCCAAAATGGCAGTTTCTGGCACGTGCTGTGGAGGGCTCAGAGGAGAGATCGGCGGGTTTCCGACGTATTTATGCAGGGGCCGCCATGCAACTAAGAAATCTTTGTTGCCTGAACTACTCTGATTAAACGGAGTAGTTGGGCACTGGTAAACTTAATATCTTAAGTATACTCAACATTTTAGTTGAACTGACTTATGAAAATTAGTTGAGGTAGCAAAAGCCTCAAATCCTTTTTTACAGTGTAGGATCCATTCTCTCTGCAGGCTGTAAAGGAAGTCCTCCACAGTCCACTGCACTGTTTAGTTTAAACTCCTTCTTGTTAAGGCTCATGTAAAGGCTGACTCCCTCTCCTGTTAAGATCTCATACCAGTGTGAATAAAATCAGTTCAAATTGATGCTTCTCTCTGTGGTGTTCTGACCGACACACCTGGTTCACTGCAATCAAAATCAGCCCTTATCATCTATAAGCGTATCCTTCGTCACATTTGTGGTCCTTCGAGCCGGATTTGCAGCTGTGCTGGGAGTATGCGGCAGAGTGATGAAGCACCATGGGTCACTCGGCCCAAACGTCAAATAAGACCGCCATTATATTTGGAGGATTATGAGGTCAGTGCAGTGCGACCGAAGATACTCGGTCCACCACATGTCAGCCCTGTACCACACACGCCTAGAGAGGATGAGTGGAGTTCACCGCCTCATGTGAAGTGGAGTATGCAACCCGATGTACAGGATGATTTCACCTCCGGCTCTGAGGAGAGCTTTCATGACACCCGCTTAGGATGGCAACATACCCATCCACCCTACAGTGAAGAGGGAGCAGGGCAGTACAGTTTAGCCTCACCGCATGAGGATAGAAGGGATACGTGTGAGTTAACAGCCTCAGCCAGAGTAGTAGGAGCAGCGCAGCCAGATCCGTCCTCAGAGCAATGGCCAGTGCCACCTCATCCATTACCAGGTGATTCATTAGCGTTAGCGGAAGAGGAGTATGATGAGGGACTGCCACCTCCACCATGGCCTTCGTTTGAATACCCTCCACTGTCTGCGGTTGCCGAGGAGCAGCGGATGGTCACCGCAATAGACCGAATGATGAGCGAGTTACAGCTAATGAGGGACAGTGTGACTTCCAGCGTCACAGCCCATACTCGGCCACATTCTACCCCTCGTAGTTTAAACCCCCCTCAGCCTAAACGAGGTTCTGAGCAGGAAAACGTCCGTTCCTACACCCCGGGGCCAGAACCTTACATGCGCATCTCGCGTCCGCAGCCTAGTATGTATCACCCTGATGCGGGATCCTCAAGGCAGTACCCAGCCAGGCCTGATACAAGCCAACCTCAACCCACTCGTAGCAGGCGGTTCCCGCCAGTATCTACGACTTTGGGAGGAGGAGACAGGGGCCGGCACCAAGAATTCGTCCATAAGGACCCGATGGAGTTTTCTCGGCTTAAACTAGCTCTAACAAACCTGTTACCTACCGACGCTACCGAGCTTTTCAAGTACCAGATTCTGGTGGATCACGTAAAACTTGAAGAGGCCTGTCTCATTGCCGACTCCTTTATTACCTCGCCTAGGCCATACACTGACACCATGGCAGCCTTGACGGAGAAGTTCGGTCAGCCGCACCATGTGGCCTTGCAGAGGATCGCCGCAGTGATGGATTCACCTGAGATCAGAAGAGGAGATGTATCTGCTTTTGAGAGGTTCTCCCTACATGTACAGTCACTTGTGGGTATGTTACAGACACTGGGCCCAGATGGAGAAGTCGAGCTTAGATGTGGCTCACATGTGGCCCGACTCCTCACCAAGCTTCCAATGGAGATGAGAGCGAACTTCAGGCGTCAGATGTTCCATCGTCCCGGACACCCTCACACACTGCCCGACCTGGCGGAATGGCTTCGGTACGAGTCGTGGTGCCAAGGTTATGATAACCCATCAGACATCCGTACCCAGGGGCTGTCAGGTTACCGAGCTGAGAAGCGGCGCAGCAAGCCAGCAGCTACAGTGCTTCACGGAGTAGAGAGCTATCCATCGAATCAGGGATTGAGACAAGAGGGTCAGAGCTCATCTGCGCCGAAATGGAAGAGTAAATCAAGACCCTACTGTCCATACTGTGAGGGTACGGAGCACTTCTTGAATAGGTGTCCAGTCATTCAGAGACTCACCAAAGAGGAGGTCATCGAGTGGATCAGGGTTAATAAGAGATGTTGGAGATGCGGGAGAGCACATCAGGCAGCGCAATGTGACCTCAAGAAACTCTGCGAGGTATGCCAAGGGAAACATCTGAGAGTATTGGATGACGCCAATGCACGCCTCAAAGCTGAGCCGCCAAAGGCTGAAAGTTGTCTGGTTAGCACTAGTACCGAGGTTCTCTACTTAGACAGACCATCGGCCCACTCACGGGTTCTCCTGAAAGTCGTCAGAGTTATCCTGCGCAACAGGGACAGGACACTAGACACTTACGCAGTTCTAGACGATGGTTCTGAGCGCACAATGCTCCTCCCCGAGGCAGTTGATAAATTGGGCTTACAGAAGAAGCCTGAGGACCTTGCTCTCCGCACGATTAGGCAGGAAGTCCAAACTCTGAAGGGAGCTGCTGTCTCATTCAAGATCTCCTCCTCCGCCAATCCAAAGAGAACATTTCGGATAGTGGAGGCCTTCACTTCTCAACGCTTGGGTTTAGCGGATCATTCTTACCCCATCGCCAGCTTGAAGAGGAAGTACAAGCACCTGGCAGATCTTCCCCTCGAGACATTCGATCAGGTCAAGCCGCTTGTGTGGTGGTGCGGACTACCCCCATCTACTTACCCCTGTTGAGCCGGTGAGAATGGGCCCTCCTGGAGGTCCAGCAGCCATTCGCACAAGACTGGGATGGACCCTTCAAGGACCTGCACACCTTACACAATGGGCCCCGAGCACCCAGCAGTGTCTCTTCACTAGTGTCTCACCCCAGGCGACAGAGCTGATGCAGAATGTGGTAAAGCTGTGGAAGATGGACATCTTGCCATACCAGAGTGGTAAACTAGCAATGAGGTCAAAGCAGGACAAGGAGGCAGTGGAGCTCTTAGAGGCTAAGACAAGGCGAATTCAGGTCGCAGGTGTCCACAGATATGCCACACCTCTGTTACAAGGCGAGACATTCCCCTCTCCAGGCTCCGAAGGAAGCCGTTTTACCCAGCCTCAGAAGTCTGGAGAGACGCTTGGCCCGGGACCCCCTACGAGCCGACGAGTACTGTGCTGCGATCCACAAGTTGGTGGAGACGGGAGCAGTCAAGAAGATTGACCTCAGTGAAGTCTCAACCACCGATGAGTCATGGTATATACCCCACCATTTAGTATGTCATAACGGAAAGAGTCGCTTGGTCTTCAACTGCTCCTTCCAATTCCGTGATCGAAGCCTCAATGATACCCTCCTTCCTGGACCAACATTGGGAGCCTCTCTTCTGGGTGTTTTACTGCGCTTCAGAGAACATGCAGTAGCAGTCAGTGGTGACATCAGAGGCATGTTTCACCAGGTTCAGCTCCTACCAGAGGATCGGCCGCTCCTCAGGTTCATCTGGAGGGTATAAAGCGTGGAAACCCCTGATGTCTTCGAGTGGCAGGTCTTACCATTTGGCACTGCGTGTTCACCGTGTTGCGCCACTTTTGCACTCCAGATGCATGCGAGAGATCATGGGGGTCCAGGAGAAGGAGTCAAGCATTCAGTGGAGAACTGTTTCTCGTGGACAATTGTCTTCAGAGTGTGCACACAGCAGATGAAGCTAAGGAGTTGGTGGACCGGCTCAGGAAGTGCTATTATCTGGAGGGTTTGAGATCAGGCAATGGGCCTGCAACATACCTGATGTCCTCAGGCACCTACCTGCGGAGGCGAGGTCCGACAGTATGGAGCGATGGCTTTCACACGAGGAACCTGGACATTCGGAACCGGCCCTCGGACTCAGCTGGCACTGGGAGACAGACACCTTAGGCTACAAGAGCCGGCCTCTGGAGTATGGAGCACTCACAATGAGGAATGTTTACAGGGTGCTCGCCCGACAATATGATCCCTTGGGATTCATTGCACCTTACACGACTCGCGCCAAGATGATCTTTCAGAGCATGTGGGACAAGCCACGCGACTGGGATGACCCACTTATCCCTCAAGATCTACAGAAGGCATGGAAGGACTGGGAATCAGAGTTACACCTGCTGTCACACATCTCATTACCCCGACACTATACTCCCGCTCTAACCGATCCGATGGTTGCTTCGAGACAGATCCACGTGTTCAGTGACGCCTCGGAAAGGGCCTACGGATCAGTCTCTTATCTGAGAACAGAAGACACCCAGGACGGGTTCACCTGGCATTCCTGGCAGCTAGGTCAGGTAGCGCCCGGCGACAGCATTCCATTCCCCGCCTCGAGCTCTGTGGTGCCTTGACCGCTGCCCAATTGGCAAAGACGTTAGAAAGAGAACTGACGTTGAAGACGGATCGGACAATCCTCTGGAGCGATTCGACAACAGTGTTAACCTGGTTACAGTCGGAGTCATGCCGCTACAAGGTTTTCGTGGGTACACGTGTCTCTGAGATCCAGGAGCTGACAGGAGAGAGTACCTGGCGCTATGTCGACTCCGTGCAAAACCCGGCAGATGATGTGACTCGTGGAAAGACCTTGGCAGAATTGGCTGTGCCTAACCGCTGGAGCCAAGGGCCGTCCTTCCTCCTCAAGGGACCTGCTGAATGGCCATCCTCACCAGGAGAGGTACCAGAAGAGGATGTCACAGAATATAAGAAGTCTGCTATGTGTGGCGTGATATCTAGGGCAGATAGATCGGAGAAAACCTGGGCCAGTCATTCAAGTCCTGGAAGGATATGGTTGAGTCCGTAGCGCAGGGGGCACACGGGGCGGCCGACCGAGATGAGTCCTTGAGAGCAGCGGACTACAGGCAAGCAGAGACGACTATCTTCAGGAGAGTTCAGACTGAGTGCTTTCCGGAGGAGTTGCGTCACCTAAAGGCAGGGAAAGCCGTACCTCGTAGTAGTCGTCTCCTTACCCTGTCCCCGGAGCTGGCTCCCGAGGAGGGAATCATAAGAGTTGGAGGAAGACTCCGACGTGCCGAATGGTTAGACCCTGGATCTAAACATCCTATTGTCCTGGACCCCTCGCATCCAGCAACAAAACTCCTTATCCAGGACTACGATGCTCGTCTCTGTCATCCGGGTCCTGAGCGGGTATTCGCAGAGTTGCGCCGGGTTTTCTGGATTCTCCGTGGTAGGGAGGCAGTTCGGAGGGTGCAACACCAGTGCGAGGAGTGCCGAAGATGGAAATCTAAGCCGCTAGTCCCTAAAATGGCCGACCTACCTGTGGCCCGTCTACGCTTATACAAACCGCCGTTTTACTCCACGGGTGTCGACTGCTTTGGACCATTTCAAGTCAAAATAGGACGACGCTCCGAAAAGCGATGGGGTATCATCTATAAGTGTCTGACCACTCGGGCAGTGCACCTGGACATCTTGCACAGTATGGACGAAGACTCTTTCCTGATGAGCCTCAGGCGGTTCATTGCCCGCAGAGGGACTCCAGCTGAACTGTACTCCGACCAGGGTACCAATTTTAAGGCAGGAGAGAGGGAGCTCCGTGAGTCTTTTGACAGCATGTCCGCCGACCTCCAACGACTCCTAGCCAAGCAGAAGATTGATTTCCGCTTCAATCCCCCTGCAGCTCCTCACTTTGGGGGAACGTGGGAGAGGGAGATCAAGTCTGTCAAGACTGCGTTATATACAGTCCTAGGAGTTCAACCTATTTCTGAGGAGGTACTATATACTACCTTACTGGAGGTAGAGGCAATACTGAATACCAAACCTTTGGGCTATACCTCATCCAGTGTTGCTGACTTGGATGCCGTGACTCCTAATGTCCTCTTGATGGGGCGGCTGGATGGAGCATTACCTCCAGTTGTCTATCCTCAGAGCGAGGTCTAAGCCGGCGGAGATGGCGACACTGCCAAGTTATAGCAGATCACTTCTGGGCAAGGTTCATCAGGTGCTACCTGCCAACCCTCCAATCCAGGCAGAAGTGGCATGGTGCCCCAGCTGATTTGACAGTGGATTCAGTAGTCCTGTTGGTTGACCCCCAGTTTCCCAGGGCACTTTGGCCAGTTGGCAGGGTGGTTAAAGTACATCCGAGTGCAGATGGTCATGTACGTTCCGCGGATGTGCAAGTCAAAGATAAAGTGTACACCCGGCCAGTTGCCCGGCTTATTACTCTTCCAGTCATCCCAGATGCTGAGGAGGATGAGGATGCCCTCCAACGACTTTAAATTAAGGATGAGCCTTTTACGTGAGCAAATTGCACGCAATTTGGGGGCGGCTGTGCAAAAGGCCACTTATGATAATGTCAGAGCACTATTGCGCTATTCTAGTGAGACTCTTATTATGAAAGTTTGTGGCGCGAGCAGCCGGAAGGACACTGTTCATTCAGTACGCGCGAACAGCAGATTACCTCAGCAGCTGTCCGAAATCAGTTTGCCGCATTCAGAAATGGCTGAAGACGTGCATCACTCTGATTAGATGTTTCTTGGGTTTGTGTGCGTCCTATAACGAGTGAGTACTTTACTCCTTCAATGTTGATTGATGCTCGTTATCTGTAATGAGGCAGTGATCGGCTGTATAATGTCACATGGCAATGTTAACTAATCCGTGCCAGTTATTATAACTTATGTGTGGATCTTCGAAGTTCAGAATTATAATGTTAATAATGTTTAGTAAATAATGTAGATAAATAGTGAAAGTAAATGTGATGGGAATGTTATATCAGGTGTTTATGGATCATCGTCATTGTCTGAAGGGAGCAGCCTATAGTCAGTATGTGAATGATTATTTGTCTGATGTTGCTGTTATTTGAGTATTGCTCTTTGTGTGTTGCAGAGAAACCACACACACTCATAATACTGTACATCTACATCTCAACTACGAGCACACCAAACACGTCTACGTCTGTTAATGAGCATTCGGCCCACTTATGAGCCAGTTCTATGTCAATTAAAGCAAGACTCACTGACTGTGCACCTACTACATCTAAGTCTCCACTAAATGTGCTCAACCTGCTCACGCATTTGGGTCATTTTCCCTTTGCATGTTCATCGGCCATCACCTACGGGGTCAAGCAAAGCTAGGATCCATTCTCTCTGCAGGCTGTAAAGGAAGTCCTCCACAGTCCACTGCACTGTTTAGTTTAAACTCCTTCTTGTTAAGGCTCATGTAAAGGCTGACTCCCTCTCCTGTTAAGATCTCATACCAGTGTGAATAAAATCAGTTCAAATTGATGCTTCTCTCTGTGGTGTTCTGACCGACACACCTGGTTCACTGCAATCAAAATCAGCCCTTATCATCTATAAGCGTATCCTTCGTCACATTCGGTGAATATACTATTTTAATTTTGAGTGAACACCTTAAGCTATGATTAGTACAACCCCAAATCAGAAAAAGTTGGGACAGTATGGAAACGCAAATAAAAAGAAGAAGTGATTTCTAAATTTACTTTGAATTGTAGCCCCTATTCTGCAATTTCATTGCAGACAATATGAACAAAAAATATTTCATGCTTTGTCTGGTCAACTTCATGTCATTTTTAAATATCCATCCTTT
Organism: Gobiocypris rarus; assembly: GCA_023029165.1. NCBI lineage: Eukaryota > Metazoa > Chordata > Actinopteri > Cypriniformes > Gobionidae > Gobiocypris > Gobiocypris rarus. The sequence goes on along the minus strand of CM040926.1, from coordinate 36,152,818 downwards.
CTGTCATTCAGACCTGTCAAAATAAATTTAGAAATCACTTACAAGTATACTTGCCATATAAAAATTTACTGAGAGTATCAAAGTGTATATACATGATAAGTCATGAGAAGATGTTTTTACATTTATTTAACTCATCAAAATAAGTTTAGCTTTATAAGTTTTTAAAAATAGTTTAATGTAGTTAAATTGTAGTTTAATTAAGTTGAAATTACTTATACAGCCTTGATTGTACTTAAACAATCAACGGTGAACTTTTTTTTTAAACGGTGTACTTTCATAAACTAAAAAAATGTGCTAAAAGTATTTAACTATCAGTATACCTATAAGTTCACTTGAAGTAAAGTTGTAAAAACTGTTTTAAACTAGTTGTGTACTCAAAGTTTATTACTGTTATACTTATACTACACTGTAAAAAAAAGTAGTTGTCTTCAATTTGTAAGTAGGCCTACAATCATCTTGGATGTTTAAATCGTTTCAACTTAAATTACATCAAACTAACTTAAAAAATGAGTTGAATTGTGAATACTGTTACAAACAGAGGTGACACGGATAACAGAGGCAGGTGAAAGTTTATTTGCTGAACCAGGATGTGAGCAGATGAGGTGAGAGTCAGAATGGGTGTTCAGGTGAATGCTGGATATGGAGGTGATACAATACGTTTTCTTGATTGTAGAACAACAGGACACTGGATCGAAGGAGACGAGGACCAGGAGACAGGACGAGACGAGGAGACACTCAGGAGACGAAGGAGATCAGGTAAGTAGGCAGGTGAGTCCGAGGAAGCAAGCATGTGTAATAGCATGTGCAAACGATACCGGACAGTGACTGAGTGTGAGCGTGGGGCTTAAGTGCAGGTGGTGATTGCTGTGATGATGACGTGCAGGTGTGTGTGCTCAGTACTCAGGTGATTGGGATCGTTGTGGTTGTGAGAGGGTGGAGCCTGGCGTGCTTGTAACATATACATTGAAAATCGCTTAACTTATTTTGATGAGTTAAAGCAATGTAAAAACATATGTTGTCATGATTTATTGATCATATAATATTTTACAGTGTACTATACTTTTATACACTAAAAGTGGGCCAATTTAGTCTCAAGTAGTATTGAAATAGTACACTTACAAGTAGTACATAGATGTTTGTTTACTACATAAAGTATACTTAAAAATTGAACTTGAATACTTATTTTTTGTAGCCACATGAGTAGTTTGTCACATTAACAAAATACTTGTTCCAAATACTTGTCTTCAGTTTGAACAGTGTCTATTGTTTTATAATTTAAAACCTTACACACTTAATTTTGTGAAAATTATATATATAGGGGCCATTTTATTTGCAAATATACATCAACCCAATTGCCAGTCACATGATATCAATGAGTTCTTATAGCTCCCAGACAGAACTCTACCTGTACACGAACTAAAAAGCTGCTGTGATCAACACTTGTTTCTGGGTTTCCATCAAGATGATTTTCTTTTTTTGTTGCTGTGAAAACATAAGCTAAATTGTATAGTCTAAAATTTAAAGCCATAAAAACTCTTGAAATTGGATGAAATGGGTCCACCAAATTTTTTTAATTCTGTCATTATTTACTCACCCTCATGCCATAAGACTTTCATTGATCTTCAGAACATGATCTTTTTGATGAAATCTGAGATCAATGTTTAAATGTGAATAAAAGCCTAAATTCAATCTGTTCATCATATAAAGCGATCGAGTCTCTTCTGAAGATTTGGACTAAACCGCTCAATTCCTATAGATTAGTTTTACGATCGCATTAACTTTTTGAAGCATCAAAGTGGTAGTTGGTTGCTACTGCTGCTGCTGCATGCGTCAGTGTTTGTAGCTCTGTATAGCTGCGTTTGAATCTCTATTTGATATATTTTCTTTGTTATCTATACTGCTAAAAATAACTTACTCATCACCATATATTGTTTAATATAGCCTATCAAGTTAAATTTGACATCACTAGCTTTTAATCTAAATCAGTACCACGTGTTAGCTTTTCGCTAGCCTGGTAGCTTTCCATCCCGGCACCCGGGTCTCCTGTTTTCTGAGTTCATTAGACAACTGTGGTGAGTTGGATTATTAAATAGACTCCATCAAACAAAGTAAGTGGAGTAAGTTGTGTGGTAAGTTTTGGATTCATCAACAAATACGGTAAGCCATGTCTTCTTCTCCTGTCATTGTCACTTGCACTGCATGCTACATGTTTAGCATATCTATCTCCGTTGGCGAACAGGGCTTCACATGTGTTAAATGTAAGGAATTAATCAGGCTGACGGAGAAGATTTCAGATTTAGAGACACGCATCCAGACTTTATGTGAGAGTAGTGAGAATGGTACAGCTTTAGATACTGTTTTGGATGCGACTAGCTTAGTGAACACTCATTGTTTGGTTACGGCTGAGCCCCGCAGCAGGGCAATTGGGTGACTGTGAGACAGCATAGTCGCGGATCTAAAAACCACTCTGCCGTTCGATTAGAATATCAAACAGGTTCTCCCCACTCAGTGATGCACCCACTGAGGATCCTGTTGAAAGTGCCCTAGTTATTGGCGATTCTATTACACGGAACGTGAAAATAGAGACACCAGCCACCATAGTCACATGTTTACCGGGAGCCAGAGCGCCTGACATCAAAGCAAATTTAAAAGTGCTGGCTAAAGCTAATCGTAAATTCTCTAAGATTATTATTCACGTCGGCACTAATGATGTTCGACCGTCAGTCGGAGATCACCAAAATTAACATTAAAGAGGTGTGTAAACTCGCAAGTACGATGTCACCGCAGTCTGTTTATCTGGCCCCTCCTGTTAAAAGGAGTGATGAAATAGTTAGCAGATTATCATCACTCAATGGCTGGTTGTCTAAGCGTAAAATAACATAGGGTTCATAGACAATTGGAAAAGTTTTTGGGGCAGACCCGACCTGTTGAAGATAGACGGTATTCATCCTACCCGGGCTGGTGCTGCTCTTCTCTCTAGTAATTTGGCACATAATCTTAGAGCTAAACCTTGACTGACTGGGGCCCAGGTCAGGAAGCAGACAAACTGGCTAAACCAACCGTCTGCTAGCTGTCTCACGTCACCAGAGTCAGCTAAATCCCAGCACATAGAGACGCTTTCACCTAGATATTATCACATAGAGACTGTGTCTGTTCCCCGAATCAGTAAATACAAAAAACCATCAAAACCATTCAACAGTAAAAATTTAATTGATGTCCAACAAATAAACAACAGATATAATACGGATGAACAATTGATAAATCTCGGGTTGCTGAATATTCGATCCCTTTCGCCAAAAACGCTTATTGTTAATGATATGATTATAGATCATAACCTAGATGTGCTGTGTTTGACAGAAACCTGGCTAAAACCTGACGACTACATTACTTTAAATGAGTCCACTCCCCAAGATTATTGTTATAAACACGAGCCGCGTCTGAAAGGAAAAGGGAGGTGTTGCTGTAATTTATAATGATAACTTCAGTATTACTCAGAAGTCTAGTTTCAAATATAATTCCTTTGAAGTTTTGGTGCTTTATGTAACATTGTGTAGTGTAAGTGATAAATCCCGTTTGGCATTTGTGTTGGCTACTGTATACAGGCCACCAGGGCACAATACAGACTTTATCAAAGAATTTGCTGGTTTTCTATCAGAGTTAGTACTGGCTGCAGATAAAGTACTAATTGTTGGTGATTTTAATATCCATGTTGACAATGAATGAAAAGACGCATTGGGATTGGCATTTAAAGACATTATAAACTCTATTGGAGTTAGACAACACGTATCTGGACCCACTCATCGCCTTAATCATACTTTAGATCTAATACTGTCACATGGACTAAATGTTGATACCATTAAAATTCTGCAGCAGCAGCGATGACATCTCAGATCATTACCTAATATCATGTATACTTAATATAGCTAAGGCTGCAAAGCCATCCCCTCGCTTCAAATATGGCAGGACTATAACCGCTGCGACTAAAGATTGCTTTATACATAATCTTCCTCATCAGTTCCATCTCCTCAGAATTACAGATAGCCAAGAGGAACTTGATGTTGCAACAGAAACTACTGACTCTCTCTTTGCTAGCACTTTGGACATAGTTGCTCCTCGGCGCTTAAAGAAGATTAAAGCAAATAATCCAACGCTGTGGTACAACGAGCACACTCGGGCCCTTAAAACAGCAGCCAGAAAAATGGAGCGCAGCTGGAAGAAAACAAAACTGGAGGTTTTTCGCAATTTGTGGAAAGAGAGCATGATTGCATACAGAAAGGCCATAAAAACTGCTAGATCTGCTTATTTCTCAACTCTTTTAGAAGAAAACAAACACAACCCTAGGTATTTATTCGATACAGTGGCTAAATTAACAAAGGATAAAGCTTCAACTTCTGACGCGTTTGTAAACAACACAGCAGTAATGACTTTATGAACTTCTTTACTAGTAAGATTAATAAAATTAGGAATAAAATTATAACCATGCAGCCGTCTACTACAGTATCACTTCAGACAGAACATTGTAGTCTCACTGAGGAAAAATTACACTCATTCACTGCTATAGGAGGAGAAGAATTGGCTAAACTTGTTAAATCATCAAAATCAACAACATGTATGCTTGACCCTATACCGACTAGGCTATTAAAAGAGATGCTTCCAGAGGTCATAGATCCTCTGCTTAATATTATTAATTCATCCTTGACATTAGGATATGTACCAAAAACTTTTAAGTTGGCTGTAATTAAACCACTTATTAAAAACCGCAACTTGATTCTAAAGAATTAGTCAATTACAGACCAATCTCGAATCTACCGTTTCTATCAAAAATATTAGAAAAGGCTGTGTCTTCACAATTATGTTCCTTTTTAGAAAGAAATGGTATATGTGAGGATTTCCAGTCAGGATTTAGGCCGTATCATAGTACTGAGACTGCTCTAATTAGAGTTACAAATGATTTACTCTTATCATCTGATCGTGGTTGTATCTCTCTATTAGTGTTACTCAATCTTAGCGCTGCATTCGATACTATCGATCACAATATTCTTTTGAATAGACTCGAAAATTATGTTGGCATTAGTGGAACTGCATTGGCATGGTTTAAATCTTACTTATCTGACCGTTATCAGTTTGTAGCAGTAAATGAAGAGATGTCACACCGATCACAAGTTCAGTATGGAGTACCGCAAGGCTCAGTGTTAGGACCGTTGCTTTTCACCCTGTATATGCTACCACTGGGAGATATCATTAGGAAGCATGGCGTTAGTTTTCATTGTTATGCTGATGATACTCAGCTCTATATTTCTTCACACCTAATGAAACTTACCAATTCACAAGATTAACGGAATGCATAGCTGATATTAAAAATTGGATGAATAGTAATTTCCTGCAACTTAATTCAGATAAAACTGAATTTTTAATTATTGGACAGAAAAGCTCCACAAGTAGTGCCTAGAATGCTGTCTAACCCTCGATGACTGCTCTGTCAAGCCCTCGTCGTCAGTTAGGAACCTGGGTGTGCTCTTTGATACCAATCTTTCGTTTGAAAGCCACGTTTCTAGCATCTGTAAAACTGCATTCTACCATCTTAAAAATATATCTAAATTCGTCACATGCTTTCAATGCAAAATGCTGAACAATTAGTACATGCGTTCATGAGCTCAAGGCTAGATTATTGTAATGCTCTACTGGGTGGTTGCCCTGCTCGCCTAATAAATAAACTCCAGCTGGTCCAAAGCGGCAGCTCGAGTTCTTACTAGAACCAGGAAATGCGATCATATTAGTCCAGTTCTGTCAACACTGCACTGGCTCCTATTAAACATCGCATACATTTTAAAATCTTGCTTATTACTTATAAAGCAATAAATGGTTTAGCTCCCAGTACTTAAGTGAGCTCTTAACACATTATACTCCATCCGTCAATTGCGGTCTCTAAACTCTGGGCCAGTTGAAAATACCTAGAATATCTAAATCAACTGCAGGCGGTCGATCCTTTTCCTATTTAGCACCTAAACTCTGGAACAGTCTTCCTAGCATTGTTCGGGAAGCAGACACACTCTGTCAGTTTAAATCTAGACTAAAAACACATCTCTTTACTATGGCATACACATAGAACATTTTTAACTTTCTTTATTCAAATCAAATGACTGATTGTTAGGCTGCATTAACTAGGTCAGCCGGAACCGGGAACACTTCCCATAACACCTGATGTACTCGTTACATCATAAAAAGAGTGGCATCCACACTAATGTTAGCCTCTCTGTTTATCCCGAGGTTTACTGCAGTCGGCCGGATCCAGGCCGGTCCGGATCGGATGGTGGACCTGCATCTGACATGACCAGCTCATCCTGGAGTGTCTGCTGAGACCGTGTCCATTAGTGTCTCTCTGAATTTGCCTCACCGAACGCCATCCTCAATTAACCCGCCTCCGCGCAATAACTCCGATCTTTCAAGTATTCATATTCTTGTGTAATCGACGCGCCATCCTAAATGAGCCCGCCCCGCGCCATACCCAAAATTTCAATATTCCTATCTAATATGATTTATGACCTGCAAGGTTGCCAGAGTAATAATTATACACTGTTAATAATAGGCCAGAGGAGAACTGGCACCCGACTGAGTCTGGTTTCTCCTTGTTTATTTTTCTCATCATGCCCTGATGGAGTTTTGGTTCCTTGCCACTGTCGCTTTGGCTTGGCTTGCTCAGTTGGGGACACTCAAATTATGATCCAAGTTACTCAACTAAATATACAAATTGAATTGATTAATTTGGTCATATATAATTCTATAAACTATCCAAATTAAACTAGCCAAATCAAATTTTGTTGCAATGTTGTCCTGTTTAACACTGTGAAGCTGCTTTGAAACAATCGTCATTGTAAAAGCGCTATATAAATAAATAAAGTTGATTGTAGTTGCGTAGCTGTCAATGGAGGGACAGAAATCTCTCAAATTTATTTAAAAAGATCTTCATTTGTTTTCTGAAGATGAACAAAAGTCTTACGGTTTGGAACGACAGGAGGGTGAGCAATTATTTTATCTGTCAAAAATGTTACATTTGTGGCCAGAAAAAAATAAAAAATAAAAATTTGATTATTGTATCCCCAAACTACAGTATCTGTGCAAATGCATTTATCTGTTCTGCATTAAAACCTTTTTGTAAATGCAGTTTTGTACTAATGTATTGTTTTATTCTGTGCTAACCCCAGACATTTTAGAAGATGGGAGTTCCTGGGGAAATTCTGTGTATCCTGATACTGCTGTGAGTATGAAATCACTAAACTCATGAAATCACTGAACCAGTTAAAGGCCGGGATACGCTACTTCGACTTGAGAGTGTCTGGCTTTAAATTAATAATTATGCATGGACCGATGATCCAATGGATATCATTGCCACAAGTTCTCAGCACAATCAGGGCATTTTTAACTGAATTCAAAAGTGATGTAGTGCTTGTCAGAATTAAGCCCGTTTTTCCTATGAAGGGAAAAGTTTTGGATTTAGTTAAAAACATGATTAGAAATGCTGAAGATATCTGGGATAAGTCGTCAATTCCGAACATTAAGGATGTAAAAGGAAAGATAGTTTTTGTTCAGAAAGACAGCTTTAATCTGGGTATTACTTTGTTTGAAACAGACAAAAAAGGAGACTATAAAGTAACTAAAGTTACAGAAAAAGAGGAAAAGATTAAACAGCATCTGAAAGAAGCTGCTGAGAAATGTAGTACAGGTGCTGCTCTGAGTCTGATCTACTCAAGTGGAACGAGCTTAGGTACATATATGTTGTTTAAATTATTGCCAAAATCATTGGCAAAGGAAATCAATCCTTGGTTGTATGGTCATCTTGCAAAGGAATTTGAAAAGAATCCCAAGCCTTGTTTTGGGATCATAGCCATGGACTTTCCAGGCTTTGACTTGATTCAAAAGGTCATCAAATTCAATACGCCTACCTAAGAATTTTTTTAGAAATTAATGTTCTAGTTGCTTTCATCAGACAATTGAGAGATTTGGAATGGACAAAAGATATAATCAGTATTACGGTTGTCAATAATATGAATTATTTGTTGTATTATGGGTTTGGAACAACATTAGCAAATGATGACAATTTTAATTTTGGTTAAAAAAAAGGAATCTATGGCTAAATAACTTTCAGAAGTTTTGATTAATTTGTGATGTATTTTTGTTTTCAGCAATGCATTGTGATATACTGGTGAGAAATATTTTTAAATACTATCTTCACAAAAACAAGCTGGAAACTAGCTGTCAATGTTGAATACAAGTTATGTTCAAGTTTGTACAATTTCTTTGTATTCATTATGTTTCATTGCTTATGTTTATATAAAATATGTGATTTGAGTGTCACTCTGTCATTTGAAAATACTGCTTATGGAAAATGTTTGAAGTTGTTTAGCCAGTCATTACACCGCAAAGAAGTTATACATGTGTTGATAATGTAATGTGCTGAACTGTTGTATGCATGTGCTTTTATTGTTTGATTATCAGCGTTCTTTCCTATATTATAATTATTTTCTACATCAATAAACATAAAAACACATCACTGTAAACCCTTACACTCAAAATAATTAATTGATTTGAGTTGGACAAACTTAATTAAAACTTTTATGAGTATTTAGCACTTTCTTTTTCTTTCAAGTTCACAGAACTGATAAACTTTAAGTCAACTGAACTGTTTCATTGTTTTGAGTTTTATGAAATTATTTATTTTAAATTAGACAAAATTAATTTTAACTGGGCTGGGATTTCTATTTCCCAGCATGATTTGCCCTTGGCACTTGGAAGGGAATGTACATGCTAAAAATGAAGTGTTATATAATGATTAATGAACAAGATTAAAGTGCCACTGGTGGGGCAAGTTGTCACATTCCACTTCCATTCTTTTGGGTTAAATCAAGAAAAAAGTATACACTGGATTAATGAAACAAAACCACATAGCCTAATTGCACTAGCCATGCGGGAAATTAATGTGAGGGAAAAAATAATTACCTGAACCTTGAGTGGATTTACAGAAACTGAGAAAGTCAAAAAGTGTTCGTTTGTGCCCCACTCTCCCCCATGAATTACTGTACTCAAACATTTCAAGTTAAGAGCAGTTAAAATGATACAAAATAAAAATATGGCAGTTCTGAATTTCTTGCACGATATGGAGTACTTGGAGCATATTAACAATAGCAATAGACCTAATCCACACTAAATGCATCGTGTGAACAGAGCAATTTATAATTAAACCGGATGAATTCAACTTCAAATAGGCTTACATGAAAATAGCATCTTCACACGTTAGTTGAAATGCAGTAGCCTATAGCTACAAATTTATACATTTAATTCTACTACATTCTACTACAGTAATAGCAATAAACAGCAGGTAGGCTAGATGGCGCTGTTTGAATAATAATCAATTATTTAAAGTGCATTTCAAATTTGCACTAAAACCATTCATTTTTTTCTGAGTCAACATTGTAGAGTGAAGATATATTTTACTATTAACAATAACACCATTGCTTACATCTCACATTTTGCACACGTATTCAAGTTATCATGAACAACATTCCTGTTATTGCCTACCTGTTGAACGCCATGAGGAAGTCACTGCCGGGAAAAAAACACAACTCCGCCTTAAATTGTGCTATCTTTATTCTGGACTGAGACTCTCCAAGACGTGCCATACAAGGTGAGTTTGAGTTAACACAGTGTTTCCTAAGATAATTAACAATAATGAACTTGAAAAAAAGACAATAATCTAAAGTACAATATAAATTTTAATATTTATGAACAAACTGTGTATGGTTAAACAGCCTGCAGTACCACAACTTCCTTATTGGAAACATAAGCAGTTGGACTTTTGCAGTTTCCTCCTCCTAACTTTGATTCAGGTCGTAATTTGTGTAGATAATTAAACATTCATCATCTGTTGTATTTACATACTATCATTTAAATTTAAAATATTTAGTTTGGTCTATTTAAAGTGATAAATGTCTTTGCTTTGTATCCTCCAAACCTGATATAATACATTTACAGTATGTACATTCAAAAATGATGAGCAGTAATATTTTGTTGTCCTTATTGTTTAATGCAGTAAACAGGAGGATCAGCCATTGTTACCTGTGGGAAGACTTCCGTCTCCAGCATGACTCTGACAGTGTCTCAGGGTGAGGGAATCACGGTCATCACCGTCACCTCAAACCCAAAGAGCAAATGGCCCGTTCTGTGTCAGATTCTGGGTTTTCTGTGCTACAGTCCGGTGTGTTCAGTATCCCAGGGAATGAAAGGAAAGCTGACAAACACCCACACAGCTCTTGGGGTGAGTCAGACACATTAATTGCAAAACATATTTTTGAGTTTCAGGCCTTGTCATTTTAGGCTACTTTAGATATATTTAATTTGAACGCTTTGGCCCTGGTTTCACAGACAGAGCTTAGAATGAGCCAGGATTAGGCCGTAGTTCAAGTAGGGCATTTAAGTAGCTTTTTAAATGTGCATTAGAAAAAACATTACTGGTGAGCAATGGCAAAATAAATATATTTTAAGATTTGTCAATGCAATTTGTTTCAGTTAAGACATCTCAAACATGCATTTTAGTCTGGAACTAGGCTTAAAGGGTTAGTTCACCCAAAAATGAAAATTACCCCTTGATTTACTCTCCCTCAAGCTCCCCAGTGTATATGACATTCTTCTTTCAGCTGAACACAGTTATATTCAAAAATATCATTGCTCTTCCTAGCTTTATAATGGGAGTGAATGGTACCTGAGATTTTGAAGCCCAAAAAAGCGCATCCATCTAAAAAGTGCTGAACTCGTGAATAATCCACTTCAGTGGGTTAATAAAGGGCTTCTGAAACAAAACCATGAGTTTTTGTAAGAAAAATTAACGAACTAGCTTCCAAAAGATAGCCTACACAAGTCGACTTACATTAAAAGAGTAAGTTGTGTCCTGATGTACGACGTAGGATGTAGGAGTAGCGTAAGCTTTGATGCCTCTTGCGGATTCAAACAAATAGGACTGGACAACAAACTGAAGCTCCTCTTCCCTTATATTGAAAACCTCCGACATCTCTTTAAAAATTCTTTTTTTTAGACTTCAAATTCATGACAGGTGTTTTATTTTGCTCTGTTCTTAAATTATTATTCAGGCTATGATAGTTATGATCGTTATAGAACGCCTTCCCCGAAGAGAGAAGGGCAACGAAGACCTGTCTGAAGAATCTCACTGAGGTAATGATTCTTTAGATGGTGGTAAGACAAGCTGCTGTTCATCAAATCTTCTTCCAAATATACTCAGTTTAAGGATTAGTTATTTTCCAAAAAGGCAAAAAAAAAGTTTTTGGGTCACTTCTTTCCATGTAATGCCAAGCACCATAAAAGTGCTTCATATGATGCACTACAATCCAGGTTTTGTGGATAGGGATTGAAATTTCTTGCAGTCTTTATGGATGATTTTAATTTCAATAAGTTGCCACAAAAAAGTCCAAAGTCCCTTTCAAGGAAAGTCTGTTTACTCGGCGGCCATATTTGCAACGTCTCTGGGCAACTATAGAGAGCATTTTTTCTTCTAGTTCATGACCGGTGTTTTGTTTTGCTCTATCCTCCGTGCTTCCACGTTCGTCAGTACATCATGCGTCAGGTCAGGGGTTACTCTTTTGCCTTAAATCGATGCATACAGCCATCAGCCATTCAAAATCAGTACTGCCATTCACCATTATAAAGCTTTTTTAATATAACTCTGATTGTGTTCGGCTGAAAGAAGAATGTCATAGAATGGGCACATTTTTGGGTGAACTATCCCAGCTTTAAACCAGGGGTAGGAAATATTCTGTAACGTACTGCTCTGAAACAGAAGGTAGGGGATCCAAATGCAGCTTTATTTTAAAATAATCCACAAACGTAGTCAAAAACAGGCAAGAGGTCATAACAGGTAATCAGTCCAATCAGGCAAACAAAACAGGAGAGACAGGTAAAGGGGTGATCCATGGAACAGGCAAGAAATTCAAAACCAAGAGACACGAAACCGCTCAGAAATGCAGTGTGAACAAAACAAGACTTCACCGTGAATGACAGAGTGAACATGGTATATGTATATATGTATATATGTATATATATATATATATATATATATGCAGAGGTAATGAAGTAATGTGACACAGGTGTAAACGGTGAGTGCTAATGAGTCCGGGCAAAGGAATATGGGTAATGTAGTCTATGATGGAATGACAGTCCAGGTTGGAGTTCCCTCTGGTGGTGATCACGGGCACTCACACTGTTGAATTGTGACAGATACGAAAGATTTAAAGCAGCACTTGGTAACTTTTCAACCTTCATAATATATTTTCAAGACTCTTGTGATGATACATCGACTTACAATATGTTGAATGACATGTCTGCCATAGATTCGACGGGTCTGTATCGCTTTTTAATCGTACTTTTAAACTTCGGGTTTCGGGTAGTAACCCGAGAACAAAAAGAACCAAAATTCGACTGGTTTACGTCATATACATCACTTCCACCATCACCCCCACTTCCTTAAATTCGGACGTGGAAGCCCAACTATCGTTTGTTTGCTGGATGTTATGGTCATGGACGAAGCAGCACAGAAAATAAGAAAGCAAAGTTTTTTTGTCGAAGGAAAGCAAAAAGAGGAAACCAGAAAGTAATCGGATTAAAGGCAGGACGAGGATCAACATTGGGCGAGCGTTTGGTCGTTGGCGTGAGCTGAAGGAGGAGCCATCTGCCATCTTCCGCTCACACTCTCAAGAGAATCACTAACGGGTGGCATTGAACACAGGGGAGGGTCTGCAAGATCTGCGCAGAGCCGATCACCGGTGATCAGCGCGAGATGCATGCCGGTTAGAAATGTGTCCGAGGGCGGTCCGCCTTGCTCTGATGTCATGCTGACGTATGTCAAAGAACTCCGAAAGGCGGATGTGTCGGATTCTGAAGTCGAGCGCAGTTGCTCTCCACCGACTGCGCTGAGCAAAAGCATGATGGGAAACGACTTACTGACGACACAGCTTAATGCTCATTGGTTTAAACAACCGTGACGTGGTTCTTTTTTAAAATGTTTGATTTTAAAACTCTGATATCGTGTTTTTATGTCTATAAATTGTGTGAATATCCCCAAACTGTGCGACAGTGCGACCTCTCTGTGGGTTAAATATATAAAGACATGTATGTAATTAAAGTAAAAATGATTGATAAACACGTCTTTCAAATGGAAATAAATAACAAAAACTTTAAATGTCTTGTTCATAATATTTATTTTCATATAAAAGCAACAGAACTTAAATTAAATCCAGTTTATCAGCAGGACAGTGCATGAATGTGAGTCCCGCGATATCTACCTTTGATCTCGCAGGTGTCTGATCCATTACGAGAAGACAGAACTGTCCGTCTTGCCTCCACTCTAATTCTCAAATATAAGCGGATTTTATCTTTTCAAAACAACATCGCTGTAACCACATACTAATGCTACATACACATGTTGATGTGTAATAAAATTATTGAAAATCAATGCATTTATTGACTATTAATTACCAAAAATCGCAGTTCTGTCACTGTGACTATCAATTTGAATTGCCCGCCAAAGCACTTTCTGGAACTATTCGAGGTCTACATGAATCACATGACTATTAAGCGTTTTGAACTTCCGTTGTCGCAACTCTCTCTCTCTATGGCTCTGCTGTTTACCAACTGTAGGGGGACCCCGAGAGCAAAAACTACCTAGTGCTGCTTTAAGGTGATTACAAATGTTTTAGAAAATTGTATTTTTGGTTGCATTTGGTTTTGTCATTACAATGTCTAAGAAACATTTTAAAAACACCTATATCTAATGAAAACATGACTTAAAGTTAACAAAATTATAAGTACCAAGCTACAACATTTAGAAAAGTTACATTTTATTTGCAAATATATTTATGCAAGTGTAAGGCCTGCCCAATCGGCCCATTGACGGTTTAAGATTAGCGGGTGAAGGATTATTGCGTGTTCTGTCTTTTCAGCGTGGCAAAATTAATTTGATTCCAATTCAGCTTTTATCTGACTCCGTTTTATCACGACCTTGAATGTAGGTTGGAATGCCAATTGGTTATTATATGATAAATTATCCAGACATTTAATTATTCTATTTAACTCTGTAATCTTATGGAATTCACTCATTCGGATACTTATGTTGCTTAGGGTCTCACGCCGGCCGTTTAACGCAGATCCCACAATCACAAACTTGACAGAGGTTGGACATTGGTAATTGAGGTAATTGACAATACTGCTTAGTGGGCCACTCTCATGCTTGCTCTTCTCTAAAAATATTTCGTTTAGTCCCCATAGATCTGTATGCACTTTAATTAAAGTAACATTATCTCTAGTCAGAGGTCATGGCCACTATTACAGATATAAGCCGCCCAACATTGCTTTCTCTGATAGTAGCTTTGGATTGGTCATGCCATGGTTTCCCACGTACACTTAGCTAGAGTAACATTACCTTAGACAGAGGTAAGGCTCACCCTATTTAGGTTGGTCAAACAACATCCTGTTGTCCTAAAGGGAAATTCCCTTTATAATGCCAAGCGTTATCTCAATAGGCTCCACTCAAAACTGGACTTTAGTCCGTTACTAACCTGATGCAGAATTGCTGTAACAATGGATACATGTAATCTACTAAAGTCAATCTTTTCAGAGTAAGTCTGATTAAAATCAAATGTAACTATTTATTATTAATCAGGCAAATATATTGTGCCTATTACATAATAATAACATCAAATGCTCAGAGATAATGAGCATATATAATGAGCAAGTATACATAATGCTGAGTATCTGAAAAACACTTGAGCATTACGGGCTGATCTGACAACAGATTGTGCCCTGAGACTCCTGCAACATCTCTTTAAATACTCAGACCAAGACAGAAACCTCTTTCAAATGGAAACATGGGCTAGCAATGGGAATGTGCATTACTCAAGTCTCCATACCTGGGTAGTTTATACCTTACTGAGGACAGATCATTTGGATGAAAGACCCTGTGAAAAGGGACGCATACACACCACAGTAAGCAAAGTATCCAAACTCTTAAAACATTTGATCACCTTTTGGTTTACTTTTGCACACATTTAAAATGATACCCAACATGTATAATACTGTATATCCTAGTACTTGTTCACATTAACCCATATAGATTTTGGGTGAATTTCAGGTCATCTCAACATGTGGAGAGGAGAGATGGGGTGAAGGGAATGAGATGTACATTAAGACAATACTGATGTGTGATTGCGTCTCAGATGGGGATGCTAATTTTGCCCAAGAGAGTTCAAATGTTCATTTCCTTTGTTTTCTCAGAGAGTAGCCCTCTTTTTCAGTTCTTCCAGTTTATATAGTCTTACACAAGCAAATTAAATGTATTCAAACAATATACAATACTTTGGAAAAGTTGTGAAGCTGTCCACACTGAAAGCCCAAATTTGATTGGTTAGCTTACAATGTCATAGTGCCAACTAGGTATATTCTTATTTAAGATTCTTGATAGCTGGTGGCATAACAAATATTGTTCCCTTGTTCCATAGATTGTGCAGATGATAGTTGGTGTCCTTAATATTGTGGTGGGGATCGTGTTTATATGCCTTGGGTTATACCAGAGCATGTATATGATGGCCATGGGACCCTTTTGGCTCGGTAGTATGGTAAGACTTGGGTCTCATTTTGTATCACTCATTTGATTTATTAAAAACCGAACGTATTTGAAAGACAATACATGTACAGATGTTTTTGTTTGTTTGTCTTTTAGTTCATTGTGTCTGGAATCGTGTGTATTCTTGCAGCTAAGTTTCCAACTTCTTGTCTGGTAAGTTTCTTTCAAAGGCATCTTTATACTTTTTACAATATTATATATATATATATTGTTTGTGTTTTACAGCTGGTCATCGGAATGATTCTGCATGTAGTCTGTGCAGCACTGGCTATCACAGGTGTTGTGCTGTATTCAGTGGACCTTGCAACGGATCATGATGGATACTACTACAATCCTTGTCCCGAAAGCAACAATTATTATTCACGCTATGATAGTTCTAGAACGCCTTCCCCTGAAGAGAGAAGGGTAACGGAGACCTGTCTGTACTACAAGAATCTCACTGAGGTAATGATTCTTTAGGCGGTGGTAAGACAAGCTGCTGTTCATCAAATCTTCTTCCAAACATATTTCTAAAAAGGCAAAAATATTTTTTTTGGTCACTTCTTTCCATGCAATGCCAAGCTCCAAAATGACAAAACACACCATAAAAGTGCTTCATATATGATGCGCTATAATCCAGGTTTTGTGAATTTTGTGATTTTCCTTTCAATAAGTTGACACAAAAAAGTCCAAAGTCCCTTTCAAGGAAAGTCTGTTTACTCGGCGGCCATATTAGCAACGTCTCTGGGCAACTATAGAGAGCAACAGTGCCTGTTCACTTTTCCAGTGGCGCTGGCTCCAGAAGTATTTTTTTTCCCTTTCATTTCTCACATATTGATTTTTTAAAATGTTTGTTAAAGCATTATAAAGCCATGAATCAAGTATTTGAAAAGCAGACAAAAGTACAGATACTATAGAAGTTAAAACTTAACGTCTTCAGTGAGGGAAAGAACTACAATCCCATGAAGCATTGAGAGCAGCATGATCAAATGAAAAAAAATGGCAATTTATAAAAATAATGTTGATTTATATAAATAAAAACAATATATTTTAAGTTTATTGCAAAATATGCTATACATAAAAATATTTACAAGTATTTTAAGAGCATAGGGAGACCAACTCGATTAAGTGAAGCTGTTGGTTTCGACTCTCTGATTGGTGGAATTTTTCAGTTCTCAAACTTTTTAAGGTGGCATACCCCAGAGGCATTTAACATCCTTCTGCATACCCACTCTCTTCCCTCAGTCACACCTTTTTCATTAAGGAACAATATTTCCCTATGTATTATGGATGTTATGTATTTATGGCCTATTATCTGCTAGAAAACATGCTCCGTTTTAATGTTATTTTAAGGTGGGATAGAATTAAATGAACAGCAAAACGCAGCAATTTGTTCCTGTCACCTCATGTATACCCCAAGGGTACGTACCCCAATTTGAGAGCCACTGCTGTACAGCATCATGGGAAATGTAGTTTTTCACCACTAATTCATCTGTTTAACACGATTACTTTAAAAATAAGTTAAAATAATGCAGATTAAATGCCTTCAACAGACGCAAATACCACCGATTAACAACCTTGTAGCTCACATTAGGTCTGTCTTTAAAGTCATATCTACTTGAATAGGGGAATCTGACATGAACTGTCCCATAAATGTTGTTTATTGCATGTGCTCAAATAGTGTTAAAAAAATATTGGTAATTTCTGGCTAGACCAGCCAATGCACACATGCAGTCCTAAGCACAAGCTCAGAAGCTTGACTAGATGTATCCCAATTTGCATACTTATGCACTGTTCCATGCGATTCTGTAATATAGATATTGCGAGTAGTGTGTTGTAGTGTGCTGAAAATTCCCAAAAGAAAAAGTGCACTTTAACTTTAAGTTAACCGAAAAACTAAGTGTGGTCTGTTGCTTTAATTATGAAGCAGAGGGGGAGGAGCTATCAGACTCCAATGCTGGATGAAAAAATAACTTTATAAAATTCATACACTACAAGGCTGAGAACATAGTGCAAAGTGTATAGTGCGTCAATGGGACAATTGTCTCCATGTTGCACTTTCTCCCATTCATAAATAAAATGAGTGCAATGTCTTCGTTTATCTAAAATCATTGTATATTTACCAACCTCTAGATTGCCTTCAAAGGACTAGATATCATGATGATAGTGTTGTCGGTCCTTCAGCTCTGCGTGACGATCACTTTCTGTGTTTTGACCGGGAAAGCTTTGTGCAAGAAGGATGAGGATGAAAAGGTACTGGATCATCACCACAATCACATCAATCAATCAGTCAAATCCACTTTGATCAGGACAGATTCTGAGAGCTGCTCTGTGTGTTCATGTATGTTTGTGGTTTTTCAGGATCCAGAACTTCAAAAGCCGCTCCTGGGGGACGCCATTGTCGCTCCTGTATGTTAGAGAGACAAGATTAACACACAAAAGCAGTTCTTCTTTCTTTTTTTTTGTAATGGAATGACATTTAATGTCTCAATATTGTAGTAAAATGATTTAAAGCAGATGCTCTCCATTTGCAACACTGTACTCATTCAATTACAAGTATTTTTTTAGTTCCCTTTAAAAAAGTTGATCTCTCTCTCTATAGATTAATAGGGCTTAGCTTTTATTGCCTTTTTCAATTTTGATGTGATCTTCTGTGATTTTGTTTTCTTTTTAATAAATGACTGGAACAGTTTTGCATCAAACCTTTTTGTGTATTTATTACAACAACAAACATGTATGTATTTATTTGGCAGATGCATTTCATCTAAAGCAGTGGTTCGCAAACTTTTTAGGCCAAGTACCACCAACCAAGTAGCCTACCACCTAGTCAAAATTAACTCTGAGCACAAACTTAAAGGGATAGAGCACCCAAAAATTAAAAGTCTTTAAATATTAACTAAATAAATTCCAAATTCTGCACAACAGCCCTTCTGGTACAATCTTCAATCAAACCATAGCAAGCAAGTAAAACCTTTGAGCGTAAACTTAAGAGGATAGTTCACCCAAAAATATAAAGTCTGTCATGTCACCCTCATGTCGTTCAAAACTTGTGTGAATTTCTTTCGTCTGGATTTCAAAATAAGATATATATATATATATATATATATATATATATATATATATATATATATATATATATATATATATATATATATATATATATATATAAATGTCAATTTTTTTTTTTTTGCCCATACAATGGAATTCAACCCTATATAGAATGTTGTTTTGGACTCCACTAACATTGTATGGATAAAAACATTCTTATAAATATATCATCTTGACCTATGAACCATATTTTGAAGCCCAAGAGCATCGACAACAGCGCCATCTGCTGGATCTTAAAGTCTCCCTGCGGTGATAATCAAGTTTCATGTTGTTTAAATGTCTATGTGATGTTTTTAATAAGTGACGCGTTAAGACAAACCATGTGCTAATTCATCAGTCAACCCCATTCCTGAATATTTTCTAGTTGAGGAACACTCCACCGTTTTTAGAAATAGGGCTTATTCAACATAGATATGTGGGCAAATGCATTTTTGTCTCAGTGCATGCATTGTTTTAGTTTGGCAGGGTCGCCGCTAGCTTAGCTTAGCATAATGAATGGAATCCTATGTTGCCAGCTAGCATTTCCAGAGTAAAAGTGATCCAAACCCCCACCTAATAACTTCTTGTGGCCTGCATATTCACAACGAGTACAAATAGCGATGCAGATTAAAGGCCCACTGAAGTGCCTTGAAACGCGACGCATTATTCAGTGTGTTGACCTAACTTCCCCTGAAACGGCTCCAGCTGTTGGCAGCTCCTCCCCTTTTTTGAAACAGCCAATAGCGTTTCGTTAACATGTACCACAGTTTGACTAGAGCCTTTCTGTTTGGTAACGCTAGTTTCCTCCTCATAACCTCTAACCGTTTATCACCATAATCTCCTCCATATCACTGTGAAATACACCAGAATTTAAATGGGTCTGATATGTTTTGTTGTCTCCGCCGACTCGCGCATATGATCCACGCTGCGCTCTCATGTCTCTAGTCAACGGCTCTGGTCTAGACTACGTGTGTGTGCACTGCGGCGGTGCGCGTGTACTAACGTGAAACCAGACTTCCTTTGTCTCAACTGAAAGCATATTTACACTTTCTGAATCGCATATAGTGGGCTGTGCCATTCACCATGTAGAAAATAGTAAATGTGTGAACAGCTGTGTCAGCGTATATTTATAGCGTAGGGGGCAAGCGCTTCAGATTTTAGCGAGCATTTGATTGGACAGAAGATTTGATGAGTAGGTGAAGTCTGCGATGATGTCATCAAAATCTGTGTTTTAACGGAAGTGAGAGATTGTAAGTTTTGAATGCTTATATCTCCTAAATGTGAATTTTGTCATTGTTTTGGAACACACCAACTGATTCATAACCTTAAGGCTAACATATTCATACTAAAAGCTAAAAAAAATTCAATTTTGATTTCACTTTAAGACTAGGAGATTTCCTAGGCAGATATTGACTTGGGAATATGGAGTCAATATAATGCCACATAGTTTTGCAAAATAATAAATTATTGCAAAAGGAAAAAAAGTTTTGCGAACAAAAATAAAGAATTGCACAAAAAAATAAGTATTCAGAGAAAAAAAAGTTTTGCAAACAAAAATAAAATATTGCACAAGAAAAATTAAGTATTGAGAGAAAAAAACTGTTTTGCAAAGAAAAATAAAGTATTGCAAAATAAAAAAAGTATTGAAAGAGAAAAAAAGGAAAAGGAAAATAAAGTTGTTTCATTTGCAACACAACTTTTATTCTGTGCAGCGTTTCAGTGTGCTTGCGATACCGCTTCCCATGTGCGCTTCATTTTTCTGTGCGTGACTGTGGCACTGTTTTGACATGGGGGGTAGAGTCAAGAAACTGGGGCGTGTTCAGCGACATAGTCACGCCTCCCTCCGTGTGACATCATCTCCTCGAGACGCAGATCAGCACAGATGAAGGCACCATGGCTGAGCTCATGCGTGTGGAGCGTTTCCTTGTACTCACACTTTTACTAGCATTAAACGGGCATGATTTTGTTTTGTTATGAATAAATGTGTATTAAAAGCGTTTGCTTAAGTTAGAAGTGGTGTTTATTATAAGCTTTGGATTAACGTTACTGGCTGATGCAAACTGTGTGAAATTAGCCAGCATCTGCTGTTTATTTCTCTCAGTCTCAGTGTGCACACGTTTTTAGCATTTGAATGATTGGTTTTGTAAATTAAATGTGTATTAGCAGCGCTTAAGTTAAAGTAGCCTAGTTAGATATCAGTTAATGTGGTGTTCAGTGTTTAGTTTAGAACTGTCTGTAAAAGCCATAGCTGTTCATTTCACTCAGAATGCGTGCAAATCTTTATAGCTTAGCAACGTAAACATGTTTGGTCTCATTGATAGTTAATTGAAGCTTACTGTATTAGGTTTTCAGGTCAGTCCTATGTTCATAATAAAACATCTATTTGAATGTCGGCTGCGATATTTTGTCATTTAAACCGTTATGGGTTTTCCCGTGCCCGACGGCGCTAGTCCAAGCATTTGTCATTTGCGTCTTGTTCTGCATTCACAAATTCAATATAAAAGTCTCTATTGAGTGACTCTCTCATTAAAACAGTCTCTGCCGCCATCTAATGGAGTAACGGTCAGGTAGCCTACTATATTTTCTCCAGTAGAAGAAACAATTTAAGCATGAGTCGGAGATATTTTTAATGATAAAAGTCTGTCAAGTTAATTACATTCTATTTACAACTTAAAACTAGCAGTAACTTTGACGTCAACAGGTTAATGCTTCTAATGCACATTTAGTTAACAAAATAAAACTATAAACATTTAAATGCTATAAAAGTGTGCACACTGAGACTGAGAGAAATAAACAGTGCTTGCTATTTTCACACAGTTTGCATCAGCCAGTAACGTTAATCCAAAGCTAATAATAAACACCACTTCTAACTTAAGCAAACGCTTTTAATACACATTTATTCATAACAAAACAAAATCATGCCCGTTTTAATGCTAGTAAAAGTGTGAGTACAAGGAAACGCTCCACACGCATGAGCTCAGCCATGGTGCCTTCATCTGTGCTGATCTGCGTCTCGAGGAGATGATGTCACACGGAGGGAGGCGTGACTATGTCGCTGAACACGCCCCAGTTTCTTGACTCCACCCCCCATGTCAAAACAGTGCCACAGTCACGCACAGAAAAATGAAGCGCACAGGGGAAACGGTATCGCAAGCACACTGAAACGCTGCGCAGAATAAAAGTTGTGTTGCAAATGAAACAACTTTTTCCTTTTCCTTTTTTTCTCTCTCAATACTTTATTTTGACTTTTGCAATACTTTATTTTTGTTTGCAAAACTTTTTTTTCTCTCTCAATACTTAATTTTTCGTGTGCAAAACTTTATTTTTGTTTGCAAAACTTTTTTTCTTTTGCAATACTTTATTATTTTGCAAAACTATGTGGCATTATATTGACTCCATACAAGTCAAACTAAAACAATGCATGCACTGAGACAAAAATGCATTTGCCCACATACCTAAATGTAGGAAAGATGTTGAATAAGCCCTAAAAATTTCTTTCTAAAAACGGGAGTGTTCCTTTAAAACTGCTGTGAAAAAAAGAGTCTCAAAAACAGGGTTTGAAATCGCCTGTTTCTTATGTCACAAACTACCTTTTAACCAATCCTGTCACAAGGGGGGAGGGCTTTAGCATGTCATTAGCTGGGTTCCATTTGAAAGGGTCTCTGCGCAGTTTTTATCGCTCCCTACTTCCTCAGCTCCACAACACTCGGTGCTGCACTGCTTCATGCAGTAACATTAATAATCGCATCCATTAACATGATTTCTGCCCGAGTCCTGTCCCAATTCTTTTTCACTGGCTGTGAGGTGACACCTTTGTTTTAAATAGGCGAGCACTAGCGGACAGAAAACTTGCATAGTGCACCTTTAAACTGTCAACCAGCCCTGTTCACACCGCCAGTGAAAAGGCGACATGATCCCATTAATTTCAATGGAGCGCTGGCGACTTTCGGCGACACGAGCAACAGTGACCTTTGCCTACAAAAGTTCACAGTGCATTTCAAAATCCCCCTAAATCCATTAAATATTTCTCTTATGATTAAACATTGTGGAGTGAGATTAATATTTGTTAAGTCATCATGAAAAATTCCTGTTATACCTGTTTGAACTTGAGGAAGTCACTGAGAGGAAAAACAACTCCGCCTTAAAAAAAAAAAAAAAAACCTGCAGAGAGTTGTGCCATCTTTATTCTGGATTGAGACTCGCATAGACGTGCCATACACGGTGAGTTTGAGACTTTATGTTAACACTGTGTTTCTTAACATAGTTAACAATACTATAATGAGCTTAAAAACAAAAGATAAAAATAATCATTTTAATGTTTATGAACAAACTGTGTATGGTTAAACAGCCTGCAGTACCACAACTTCCTTATTGGAAACATAAGCAGTTGGACTTTTGCAGTTTCCTCCTCCTAACTTTGATTCAGGTCGAAATTTGTTTATATAATTAAACATATTCATCATCTGTTGTATTTACATACTATCATTTTTTATTTAAAATATAAGTTTGGTCTATTTAACGTGATAAATGTCTTTGCTTTGTATCCTCCAAACCTGATATAATACATTTACAGCATGTACTTTCAAAAATGATGAGCATTAATCTTTTGTTGTCCTTATTGTTTAATGCAGTAAACAGGAGAATCAGCCATTGTTACCTGTGGGAAGACTTCCGTCTGCAACATGACTCTGACAGTGTCTCAGGGTGAGGGAATCACGGTCATCACCGTCACCTCAAACCCAAAGAGCAAATGGCCCGTTCTGTGTCAGATTCTGGGTTTTCTGTGCTACAGTCCGGTGTGTTCAGTATCCCAGGGAATGAAAGGAAAGCTGACAAACATCCACACAGCTCTTGGGGTGAGTCAAGATTAGGCATTTGTTCAATTAGGGCATTTAAGTAGCTTTTTAAATGTGCATTAGAAAAAATGCACAAAACAATGGCACCAATATATTTTAAGATTTGTCGACTCAAGTTGTTTTCAGTTAAGGTAACGCAAACATGCATTTTAGTCTGGGACTGGGTTTAAGATTTAAGATGCTTAACATTTTTTTACAACATTTCACAGTTTGGTTGAAGTTGGTTTTGTCAGTACAATGTCTAATGTATTTTTAAACATTTAAAAAATGAGTCTGTCCACACTGAAAACCAAAATTTGATTGGTTAGCTTACAATGTCATAGTGCCAACTAGGTATATTCTTATTTTAAGATTCTTGATAGCTGGTGGCATAAAAGTGTTCTCTTGTCTCATAGATTGTGCAGATGATAGTTGGTGTCCTCAATATTGTGGTGGGGATCGTGTTTATATGCCTTGGGTTATACTGGAGCATGTATATGATGGCCATGGGACCCTTTTGGCTCGGTAGTATGGTAAGACTTGGGTCTCATTTTGTATCACTAATGTTGTTTATTAAATCTAAATTAAAATTTGAAAAAAAATATTTTTTTTGTTTGCTTTTGTCTTTTAGTTCATTGTGTCTGGAATCGTGTGTATTCTTGCAGCTAAGTTTCCCACTTCTTGTCTGGTTAGTTTCTATCAAAGGCATCTGTGTTTTTGACAGTTTTAGTTTTGCAAGTTTACACATATATATTGTTATATATATATTGTTTGTGTTTACAGCTGGTCATCGGAATGATTCTGCATGTAGTCTGTGCAGCACTGGCTATCACAGGTGTTGTGCTGTATTCAGTGGACCTTGCAACGGATCATGATGGATACTACTACAATCCTTGTCCCGAAAGCAACAATTATTATTCAGGCTATGGTAGTTATGATCGTTATGATCGTTATAGAACGGCTTCCCCTGAAGAGAGAAGGAAAACGGAGACCTGTCTGTACTACAAGAATCTCACTGAGGTAATGATTCTTTAGATGGTGGTAAGACAAGTTACTGTTTATCAACACTTACTGTTTTTCCAAACATATTCAGTTTAAAGATTAGTTCCCTTTCAAAAGAGAACTCCTGAGACGCTATTGAGGAACTGAAAGCTCATTTAGAGTGTCATTATTCTGAAGCCACAGTTCCACTGAGCTCCAGGTAGATGATGTTCTCAAGCGTGGGCCTGTGGTAAGGTGATCTTGGTAATTTCCTATGGTGAGTGAGCTGGTCTCCTCTCACTGAGGTGTTCCCAAGTGTCTCAGGGAACCAGGGTTATAGTTGTGACCCGAGAAGTTTTGTTGCAAAAAGGCAAAAAGGAATTTCTTGGTCGATTATCATAATAAATGTTAGTTGCAGCCCTAATATGGCTCAGAGAAAATGCATTGTGTCAATGTACATGTCATTGTACATTTCCACACAAGGAAAGATAGCAGAGCATATCACTAAACTAGGTAGACTAGTTGTCGCCCCTTTACTAGAATTAGATCATTGTTGACCTCAGAGGTTGCAGAAAGGCATCTTCAAGTCTGGTGTTGTGTGCAGAAAATATCCATCTTTAATATTGGGCCTGCACAGATCATGCAACGCACACACACAAAAGCTCCCTAGCATCACAGCTCTCCCAAGGTTGGAGAGTCAATATCAACAAAGCGCTACACCAAAACATGCATGCGCTTTCTCTCAGTGAGAGGTACAGACAGTAGTACAGGCAATATTCATCTTGATTCTTTAGTGTTTCAGTAAAAGGAAATATAAAATGAATAAAATATAATAAAAATGAAAGACAAATCCGTATTTAATCTCTGGAAGCCGGGCTAAGTGAGCAAACACTGTTACTGCACTCCCAGCATGTTAGAGGTGTGTGATACCTCCAAAATCCAAACACACAACAACAAGTGTTTAGTGACACATCACACATCTCTAGGCCAGACCCTAGGTCACAACTCAAAGACCAAACACAACCTTTAGAAAACATATAGGACGGACAAACAATCAGTGGTTCTATTGATTATGTAAAATTAACTGGTATAAATCATTAAAAATAGGAGAATAAATACAAATTAAAGCTTTGATTATGAATTTAATTAGGCTATTTACAGGTATATTGAAGCGGCAGGGGACTTCAGAATCCCCCCTTCAATTTATATACATACATAAACACACACACACACACACACACACACGTTTGTTTTTGTGAAATGTGGGGACATTCCATAGGTGTAATGCATTTTATACGGTACAAACCATATTTTCTATCCCCCTACACTGCCCCTGCCCCTAAACCTACCCATCACAGGAGACTGTGTTTACTTTCTGTGAAAAAAAACCTCATCCAATGTGATTTATAAGCATTTTGAAAAGTGAGGACATGGGGAACGTCCTCATATTTCACCCTCTTTTTGTAATATGTCATGCCCATGTCATTATACACATTTGTGTCCTGATATTTCACAAAACATGCCCCACACACACACGCACACATTTACTTATTTTTAAAGCGTAGGGAGACAGATTCAATTAAGTTATTCGTGTGATTCATGGGAATGGGTGTGGTCAAAAAGCTGTTTTGGAGCTGCTTGTTTCAACTCTGATTGGTGGATTTTTTCTGCACAGCATCATGGGTAATGTAGTTTCTTACCACAAATTCAGCTGTTAAACACGATTACTTTAAAAATAAGTTGAAATAATGTGGGCTAATGTAACCAACAGAAGCAAATACCACAAATGAACAACTTGTAGCTCATAGTAGGGCTTTAAAGGTTTATAAGTTTAAATCTATTTTCCTACAAACTGTCACATAGGTGTGGTTTCTTTTGCTAAAATAGTGTTAAAAAAGCTTATTTTTCAGGCTAGACCAGCCAACGCGCACATGCAGTCCTAAGCCCGCGTCTCAGAAGCTTGACTAGATTTTTCCCAATTGGCATACTTATGCGCTATTCTATGCCATTTTGTAGAATAAATAGAACAAATAATGTGTTCACTGAAAATTCCAAAAAGAAAAAGTGCACTATAAATACCTGGATGAAGTTAAAAGAAATAACAAAAGTGTGGACAGTTGGCTTTACTTATAGCAGAGGAGGAGGGTCTATCAGACTCCAATGCTGGATGCCAAAAATAACCTTATAAAACTCATACACTTCATGATTGAGTACATAGTGCATAAGTGCAGTGTATAGTGCGTCATTTGGGAAACAACTGCTGTTTCTAACTGGCTCCATATTGCATGTTGCACTTTCTCACATTCAGTGCACTGTCTTTGTATATCTATTTTTTTTGTATTTACCCACCTCTAGATTATCTTCAGAGGACTAGATATCATGATGATAGTGTTGTCGGTCCTTCAGCTCTGCGTGTCGATCAGTTTCTGTGTTTTGACCGGGAAAGCTTTGCGCAAGAAGGATGAGGATGAAAAGGTACTGGATGATCACCACAATCACATCAATCAATCAGTCAAATCCACTTTGATCAGGACAGATTCTGAGAGCTGCTCTGTGTGTTCATGTTTGTTTGTGGTTTTTCAGGATCCAGAACTTCACAAGCCGCTCCTGGAAGATGCCATTGCTGCTCCTGAATGTTAGAGAGACAAGATTAACACACACACACACACAAAAAAACAGTTCTTCTTCTTTCTTTGTAATGGAATGGAATTTAATGTCTCAATTTTGTAATGAAATGACTTAAATCAGATGCCCTCCATCTGCAACATTGTACTCATTAAATTACGTTTATTACACTAATTATGTTTAATTACACTTATTTTGTTCCTCCTTTAACAATAGTTGATCTCTCTATAGATTAATGGGTGTTACCTTTTATTGCCTTTATTAAATTTTGTTGTGATCTTTGGGGCTGTTTTTTCCCCCAAATAAATGACTGGAGAACTTTGGCATCAACCATTACATGTATTTTTTTTACAACAATTAAAAAAAAACTTTAACCCCCCCAAACAAACATATATTTATTTATTTCACGAGTTCACACTTACAAATAAGTCGGATAGTCGGATAAGTTGGTAAACGTATTTGGTGTACTGTCCAGGGAAAGGGCACTGAGCTTGGTAATTAGGCCCGAATGCAGAGTATCCCCCCGACTTTTAGGTATAGGAAGTAACCTGGTGAGTGAGAGGAGACGGGTGGTGGAGGGATTCTGAAAACTGTAGAGAATCCTAAGGTGAGTTTGGCTGTGATTATACAGGTGCTGGTCCTATAGTTAGAACATCATCAAAAAGTTGATTTATTTCACTAATTCCATTCAAAAAGTGAAACTTGTAAATTATATTCATTCATTACACACATACTGATATATTTCAAATGTTTATTTCTTTTAATTTTGATGATTATAACTGACAACTAAGGAAAATCCCAAATTCAGTATCTAAGAAAATTAGAATACCGGTATTACTAAAGACCAATACAAAGAAAGGATTTTTAGAAATCTTGGCCAACTGAAAAGTATGAGCATGTACAGCACTCAATACTTAGTTGGGGCTCTTTTTGAGAGCCCAGGTTGCTCTGATAGTGGGCTTCAGCTCTTCTGCATTGTTGGGTCTGGCATATCGCATCTTCCTCTTCACAATACACCATAGATTTTCGATGGGGTTAAGATCAGGCGAGTTTGCTGGCCAATTAAGAACAGGGATACCATGGTCCTTAAACCAGGTACTGGTTGCTTTGGCACTGTGTGCAGGTGCCAAGTGCTGTTGGAAAATGAAATCTGCATCTCCATAAAGTTGGTCAGCAGCAGGAAGCATGAAGTGCTCTAAAACGTCCTGGTATACGGCTGTGATGACCTTGGACCTCAGAAAACACAGTGGACCAACACCAGCAGATGACATGGCACCCCAAACCATCAATGACTGTGGAAACTTTACACTGGACCTCAAGCAACGTGGATTGTGTGCCTATCCTCTCTTCCTCCAGACTCTGGGACCCTGATTTCCAAAGGAAATGCTAAATTTACTTTCATCAGACAACATAACCACTCAGCAGCAGTCCAGTCCTTTTTGTCTTTAACCCAGGCGAGACGCTTCTGACACCGTCTGTTGTTCAAGAGTGGCTTGACACAAGGAATGCGACAGCTGAAACCCATGTCTTGCATACGTCTGTGCGTAGTGGTTCTTGAAGCACTGACTCCAGCTGCAGTCCACTCTTAATAGCCCTAACATTTTTGAATGGGTTTTGTTTCACAATCCTCTCCAGGGGGTGGTTATCCCTATTGCTTGTACTCTTTTTTCTACCACATATTTTCCTTCCCTTTGCCTCTCTATTAATGTGCTTGGTCACAGAGCTCTGTGAACAGTCAGCCTCTTTTGCAATGACCTTTTGTGTCTTGCCCTCCTTGTGCAAGGTGTCAATGGTCGTCTTTTGGACAAATGTCAAGTCAGCAGTCTTCCCCATGATTGTGTAGCCTACAGAACTAGACCGAGAGACCATTTAAAGGCCTTTGCAGGTTTTTAGAGTTAATTAGCTGATTAGAGTGTGGCACCAGGTGTCTTGAATATTGAACCTTTTCACAATATTCAAATTTTCTGAGATACTGAATTTGGGATTTTCCTTAGTTGTCCGTTATAATCATCAAAATTAAAAGAAATAAACATTTGAAATATATCAGTCTGTGCGTAATGAATGAATATTTACAAGTTTCACTTTTTGAATGGAATTAGTGAAATAAATCAACTTTTTGATAATATTCCTATTATATGACCAGCACCTGTATATGGCTTCTTGCCTTCATGCTGATGTTGATTACTGATTGTAGACAGCTGTTGACACTTGAGTCGCTTATTTTGACATGTTCCTCCCGAACTACGTTAATAAAACATAATTTAGCAGATGGTTTTATCTAAAGCAGGGGTGGTGAACGTTGGTCCTGGAGAGCCACAGCCCTGCATAGTTTTGCTTCAGCCCTAATCAAACACACCTGATCAAGCAAATCATGGTCTGGAGGGTTACTAGGAAGCTACAGGCAGGTGACTTTTATCAGGGTTGGAGCTGAACTCTGCAAGAGAGGGATAGGCTGTTTGGCAACAGCTGATCTGTGACTGGAGCGTGCATGAGAGTGGAGTTGATTCCGGTAGTGATCCGGAAATGGAGGATGAAATGTTTGGCGCGGACAGCGGAGGGAATGGAAAAGGTGAATGGAATGTAGTAGTAAACAGAAAAAGGAAAAAAGTAGCGGTCAGGTATCAGAAACTGATAGTGAGAAAGGAAAGCATGTGGCAAGAAGGAGAAAAGAAGAATATAAGGTAATGATGAAATTTGCTGCTGGATCTAGTAATGCTATTAATCCGTTGAAGCTCTCTAAAGCTATTAAATAAATGATCGGAGAGATCGAAAGTGTCAAGTCGTTTAGGGACGGGAGATTGATGTTATTTTGTAAAAATAACAAACAACAAAAAACAGCTCTAGGTGAAAAAATGATTCTAGGGCAAAAAGTGATATGCTCGATCCCAGAAGAAAAAAAATGGGTTAGAGGAGTTATATCAGGTAGCTATCTCCCCAGAAGTCCCAGTAGAAAAGATTAAGAAAGGTTTAACTGGAGCAGCAGTGTTAGACATGAAGAGATTGACATGCAATAGAAACAATGAAAAAACGGACAGTTTTTCAGTGATGATCAACTTTGATGAAGAGAAACTACCAAGTAGAGTGTTCTTAGGATTTGTAAGTTACATGGTAAGACCATATATCCACCCTCCGCTAAGATGTTATAAATGCCAAAAGTATGGACATGTAGCGGCAGTGTGCAGGGGTAAACAGAGATGTGCGAGATGCGGGGGTGAGCACGAGTACGGCAAGTGTGGACAAGAAGTTTCTCCCAAGTGCTGTAATTGTGGTGGTGATCACAGTGCAGGATATGGAGGATGTAAGGTGAGGAAACACGCAGTGCAAGTGCAGAACGTTAGAGTAGACGAAGGAATATCTTATATGCTGAAGCACTAAAGAAAGTCGAAAAAAATAACAAAAATGATGGGGGTGATACTAGAATAGATGTTAATCGTGGGCATGATTCTGCATTGGATTTAACGTTAATGTCTGAAAATCTGGCAGGGAAATGTGAATGGAGCATAATGAATCAAAGCACAATTGGAAGTGACCATTTTCCAATATTTGTTGAAATAGGGGTGGATGTAACTCAAGCAGTAGTGGAGCGTAATCCAAGGTGGAAGTTGGAGACTGCCAACTGGGATATGTATAAAGAATTATGTAATAATAAAATGTCTGAATTAAACGAAGTTAATGGAGACATAGAGATATTAAGTGAAAAAATAAATGAAATTATTAGGAATACAGCAGAGGAGGTAATTGAAAAAAAGAAAGAAAAAAGAAAAGAAAAGAAAGGCAGTTCCATGGATGAATGAAAGATGTAGTTAATTAATTTAAAAAAGAAATAAGGCTCTTAACTAAGCAAGGAAAACATTAGTGTTCAATGATTATATAATCTATAAAAAAGCTCAGGCATTGGTGAGGAGAGAAATTAGAGTAGCAAAGAGAAATTATTGGAGAGAATTATAGCATAGGGGAAAAAATAGACATTAATGAGTTATGGGGTATGGTTAGGAAGATGGGAGGGATTCAGAGGAAAAATAATATACCTGTTTTAGCTAATATTGATACAATAGCAGTAACAGATAGCGATAAAGCAGAGATACTAGTGGAATCGTTTGTAAAGGTACACAGCAATGCAAATATTCCAGATGATATGAGGAAGTATAGGGATATGTGAAGGACAATGTTAAGATATTTAAAAAAAAAATACCAGCAGGAGGTACATTAGATTCCAATTTTACACTGTTTGAGATTAAGGGAGCTCTGGCAGGGGTTAAACAGACCCTGGTAAAGATGATATGTAATGAGATGGTTAAACATTTATCAGATATGTCATTGAGAATGATATTAAAACTTTTTAATATGGTATGGGAGATAGGGACTTTACCTGATGCATGGATGCACGGAGTTATTGTCCCAATAGCAAAACCTGGGAAGGATAACACTCAGACCAGTAATTACAGACCAATATCATTGACATCAAACATGTGTAAGTGAACGGATGGTTATGAATAGATTGTCATATGTTATAGAAAGCAAGAACCTTTTATCAGCTTATCAGAGTGGATTTCGAAAAGGGAGAAATACTATGGATGCAGTGGTATGTCTGGAAAATGAAATAAGAAAAGCACAAGTTAGTAAAGAGGTTGTATTAGGTGTGTTTTTTGACGTAGAAAAGGCGTATGACATGCTTTGAAAGGAGGGCATATTAATGAAGTTAGATAATATGGGGATAGAAGGGAAAATGTATAATTGGATCTTGCATTTTATGTATGGAAGAATAATTCAAGTAAGAGTGGGGTCATCATATTCACAAACATATCCTATAGAGAATGGTACTCCTCAAGGAAGTGTAAGTAGTCCTATTCTTTTTAACTTGATAATAAATGACATTTTTTTCAATGTGGATGTGGGAGTAAGTAGGTCATTGTATGCGGATGATGGAGCTTTATGGATAAGGGGGCGAAATGTTGCGTATGTAGAAAAAAAAATGCAAAATGCTGTAAATGAGGTTGAGAATTGGGCAAAGAAATGGGGTTTTAGATTTTCTGTGGCAAAAACTCAGGTGTTATGTTTTTCGATTAAGAAAGTTAGACCATCTATGAATATTAAAATGTATGGGCATCAGTTAGAAGAAGTAAATGTAGTTCGATATTTAGGAATGTGGATGGACTCAAAAATAAACTTCAGAATACATTATTCAGAAAATGATAGAAAAATGTAAAAAAGGGATAAACATATTAAGGTGCTTAGCAGGAGCAGAATGGGGGGCAAGTAGACAGTCATTGAAAATAATATATATAAAGCAGCAATAAGATCGAACATTGATTATGGTGGCATGGTGTATAGCTCAGCAAGTGAAACAAGTATTAAAAGGATTGATATTGATATTATTGATTG
Organism: Gobiocypris rarus; assembly: GCA_023029165.1. Classification (NCBI taxonomy): domain Eukaryota; kingdom Metazoa; phylum Chordata; class Actinopteri; order Cypriniformes; family Gobionidae; genus Gobiocypris; species Gobiocypris rarus. The sequence continues at coordinate 36,120,250 of CM040926.1, read as the reverse complement.
ATAATACAATCACAAGCAATGAGAATTTGTTGCGGAGCAGTGAGATCATCTCCAGTGGTATCGTTACAGGTAGAATCAGGAGAAATGCCTCTAGAATTGCGCAGACTTCAGTTGAAGATGGGATACTGGACTGGAGTAATGGGTCATGTCATCCAGTTAAGAACATTTTAAAAGAATGTTGGGAGTATGAATGTAAAGAAAAAGAAAGTTTTGGGTGGACTGTTGGGAAGAAGGCACAGAGCATGGGACTGAAAGTTTACGAGATTGCACCATCAGTGGCGATTCCTGCAATTCCTCCATGGTTGTTTCAAATGCCACTAGTTGATCTAGATATACATAATGAGATTAAAAATAAGGATGTGAACATTTCAACAGTAACAATGACAACAATATATTAACCAAAAATATTATTCAGTATTGCAGATATATACTGATGGGTCTAAAGAACCAGAATCTGGAAGAACAGCAGCAGCTTTTTATATACCTACATTTAAAGTCAAAATAGCAAGGAGAGTATCCGATCGAATTAATTGCCATATGTATAGCTTCACAGTGGATTGAGGAGGTGCAACCTAATACATCAGTGATATGTACAGATTCAATGGCTGCCCTTAAAAGTATACAGAGTGGAAAATCTGAAGCACGACAAGACGTAATATATCAAATATTACAATGTTTGTACAGAGTAAGGCAGTTGGGTATAACAGTATATTTCCTTTGGGTGCCAGCACATGTTGGAGTGGAAGGGAATGAGGAAGTGGACCAGTTGGCAAAGAAAGCCCTGAAAAAAAATCAAGTTGAATTTATGGTTTCAATAAGTAAAGCTGAAATGAAGAGATTAATAAAGATTGAAGTAGGAAAGAAATGGCAAAAAATGTGGGATTGTGATCAAAAAGGAAGACATTTATATCAGGTTCAGGGATGTGTTGGTACTGAAAGGATAAGGTATTCCAATAGAAGAAAGGATGTAATCATTATCAAGATTGAGAATAGGGCATACGACATTAAATTACAGTCTGCAGAGGATGGGAAAACATGAAAATGGTTATTGTGACAAATGTGGACTGCCTGAAACGGTAGAGCATATTCTTTTAAGATGTGTTGCATACGAAAGTGAAAGATTTCAATTATCTCAAGAATTAGAGATGATCGGAATTAAAAATATATCGATGCTGGTGCTATTAGGAAATGGGTTAATGCAACCCATTGAAGAACCCAATGCAACCCAATTAAGAACTCTGCAAGACCGAGGCTCTTCAGGACCGGAGTTCGCCACCCCTGATCTAAAGCATTGGTTTGCAAACTTTTCAGGCCAAGTACCACCAAAGCCCCTTTCAGGGATATCTAAAGTCTGTAATACCTCCATTGATTAAATCAAAGCAACCATCCAACATGAACGAGTCTCTGAGCACAAACTAACTTGTCTGTCATTATTAATTCATTTAATTGCAAATCTGTATTTTTATTCTGTTGAATATGAAAAAGATATTGTTTCTGTCCATACAATAAAAGTCAACCTCAATTTTTATTTTAGGCTGAAATTCTCACCTGATCCTGCTCCCTCAGTCAAGATAAATGTCAAAATAGATTTAAATGATGAAACAGAATATACTATTTAAATAAACACAATTGCCAAGTGGATAGGCTTTTTAGCGTTATTATTAGGCTATACTATAGCAATTTTTTTGTTAAGGACATTCTGTTTTACAGTCTGATTACATTAAGTGTAGTTTAGAAGGCTATACCCATTTAAATTTGTATCCTATAGACAAAACATTGAGTAGATCTATGCGCCTATTTTTATAATGGAAAAACATGTGGGAGAAAAATTGGTTGTGTGGGTTTAAACCCTGGCTGTAATTAACGAAATAAATCCAGGACAGTGTTGGGAATGAACATAGACGGGAATGAAGCATCATGAATGCCTTGGACCATCGATAACAGCGCCACCTCCTGGTTCATAAAATTTACAACCGTCAGAAAGCCTGGGAATTTGAATATATTTGCTAAATGTTTCTAAACAGAATGACTGTTTCTTGTAGATAGGAGGAAATATGATACTTTAGGGCTTTCTTTCGCAAAACTTTTGTGTCACCCGTCATGTTTTTTTCCCGTGTATTTTGAATTTGGCCTACTACTCTGTGGGTGCGCTCAATCAGCTCCCTAGTTTAGCACTGATCAGGGAGTCAGCCCATTGACTTATGTCCTGATCAGTGCCCTGGCTACTAAACAACAGTATGAAGCTGATTGAGACTCACGCTGTGTGACGTCATCGACAGTAGATTTCAGTTTTTTACAAAACGACCCGGCTGTTTCTCGTGTCATTCCTCACCTGTACAAAGTACACCTGCGATAAACTTTGTGTTCGCTCGAGCCAATGCCTTTATTTCTCTAGACAACGCCAAAGTTTCGCAAAAGTTCATTGAAATAGCCTATGCTTATCATTTTCCTCCCATATCTCACACTTTCCCCCATCATCATATCACAACGGGCTCACAACTGTACAATCCGAATAAACAGTCCAAACATGACCCAAGTAGGCTACATAAATTAAACATAATATATATTGCTTAGAAAACGCGCAAGTGATTGAACAGAAATGCATCGTGTTTTTCTGAAAACAGCACAAGCTGTTAGACGTCCCCTACTTTAAAAAGACGTAATATTTGTTAATTTGTGTGGGTGCCTTTATAGTGACATCATGACAACAGGTTACAAGTGGAACAAGGAAATGTTAAATTTACGAGAAACACTGACAGTGACAAAAAACGCCTACCATATCAGGAAAGACTCTCTACTCATAAGGTGAGTTTGTTTGTGTTTCTTAAGATCTGTGAAATTTACGTTCTACTGAAATCTAAAAAAGTAGCTTACCATGTGAAATATACGCCTAAATAAGTACATTAACTACTTAGTAAACATGCACAGGTGGATGTTCACTACCTTGTAAAAACAACAACAACAACAAAATAGTTGATGCAGTCGATAAAGAAACGACAGTGAGTCACCGATGCTTTTGAATAATTAATATTCTAGAGCTTGTTTGAGAATGGGAAATTAAATGTTATGAATTTACATAACTATCTAAAGAAACATTTAATCTCGGTCATTGTGATTTTCTGGTGCACGTGTTTCAAGTCCCGGGCGTGGAACACCGTAAACAGATTACAAAAACCTGATTATCAGGGTAAATAAACGACAAGAAAACTGATGTTATTTTAATCTTTTAGGCCTATCTGTTATTTAATAGTTGAGATAGTTCTCTTATGCTGATCTAACCAGCAGAAGACACGAGCCAGATTTAAATGCAGTTTGAGCAGGTGCATTACAATGAGCCCATGTAGTTAAGCTATTATATTCTATACTTTTATGAATTCCTTTGAGAAACCATGCGAAAAAGGTGAATACTGACTGAGAGTCAATGTTCAGATATGATTCATTTGTATTATGTTTTTAACTATGCTGTATACCTGTATTTTAGCGGTGTGCTTGTTGTCAAACTAAAAATATATATATTTTTAATTATTTTATTTAAAACAAAATTTGTAATTGTATTTTATTAACAACATATTTAAGTTTGTCTTGGATTTTTTTATTATATCAGGTAACATTTTAAGCTGTCATACAATGGTCAAGTTACAGTGTACCACACATGTGGGGCATGTTGTCACATTTCACTTCCATTCTTTCGGGGAAATCAAGAAAAAAGTGAATCACTGTATTAATGAAACAACCACATAATTGTACTAAACATGTGGGAAATTTTTCAGAGAAAATACTTCCAAGTGGATTTACACAAACTGAGAAATCAAAAAGCCTTAGGTTGTGCCCCATGCTCCCCTACATACGTTTACAATTTCTGAGTCATTTATATTGGTCAATTATATTAGATACATTTATTATTTACATGTGAATCGACCACAACACCGTTCAACCGTCATTTTAGTCAATGTGGATTTGGAAATGTGAATGTGAAATTGTTGTGAATTTGAATCATGTTTTTTTTTTACATAAACATTGGTACACATTTTCATTTTTTGTGAACATTTACCTGAATTTTTAGGAGAAATAAATGGCAAGTGTTGTGTCTGTTGGCAGTTGAATAATAATAACGAAACACAATCATCTGCTGTGCAACTCACGTTATTCTTTTACTGAATTTTAAACTGAGCTCAATACATCACCATATAGGTCACAACTAGAGGGCAGGCTTATCACAAAAACTATTATACCACCCTACATTACACTTTCCTTCTCTCATAGATTAACCATACTAGGAAATATGAAATGCATAACTAAACTTACTGTATAAAATGTACAGTTAACCTAACACAATGTTGCTAAATACAACATAACTACAAATCAAGCCTTTGTGGAGGTCTTCTACATCTCTCAGGATAACGTCAGCCTGGGTGAGGTTCAGGTGCAACAGGAAGTATCTGGTTTGTCTTTGTGCAGCTCAGTCATGCACGTTAACTGAGGTAGGAGGGGCAGTTTCAACAGAATCATTGTCCTTAACATTTAAATCTGGAACAGATAAAGGTGAGGATTTTGTCTACCGATCCGCCAACTGATCTATATGGTGTCTCCATGTGTTATCTCCATCCTTCACAGTGTACGTCAAGGGTCCAGTTCTTGTTGTGGTGATGGTACCTGGATGCCACTTTTCCAGTCTGTAGTCACTTGCTAAGACATCTTGTCCAGCTCGAAAGTTTCTTGTGGTTCTGTGCTCCATGTCCACGAATTGTTTGTTTTCTGCATCACGTCAAACATCGGGTTTGATGAGATCCAAGCGAGATCTTAAGTTTCTCAAGGAACTTTATCGCTGGTGTTTGGCCACTCGTGGAGTGTGTTGCATTTCTGTACAAAGCTTGAGCAATGTCAATATTTGAGAAGTGTTCACCACCAGACAAGGATGCAAAAATATCTTCACACATCGAGGTATTTTATTGCATGCCAGTCCCGAGGTATTTTCCTCAGCCACCTTTTTCCAACACATACAGGTTCAGCTGCTGCTGATTTCCTTTGTACATAACAGTTACTGGCAATTTTGCTTTCGGAGACTCTTTTTCACCAGTACAAGTCTTTAATATCACTGATGTCTTTTGCAGTGGTATTTTTGAAAACAGTTCCTTGTAATCAGTTGCTGAGATGACAGATAAAGCATATCCAATATGGCAAGCCATTTTAACATTTAATCCATAAAACATACTAGTTTCTATATTTTAATGCTACTGGTACTTATTTTTTAGATAATAGTATCTATTCCATTAATGACTAGTACTTATTCATTAGCTAGTAGTGCCTATTCTTTAGGTATTAATACCTTTTTAAAATATTCTAGTAGTTTTTCATTAGATACTAGTATCTTATTTTATAGATACTGGTACTCATTCATTAGAAACTAATATCTATTAAATAGACTATTAGTACTTTTTCATTAGCTACTAGTGCCTATTAAATTGGTTCCAGTACTTATTAATTAGTAGTACTTATTATTAGATACTAGTACCTATTAATTAGATACTACGTATTCATTAGAGACAAGTACTTATTTCGATAGTGAATAGTAACTAATCTTTTGTTACAAGTAACACATTTTACATTTTTGCCATTGACTTCTGGGATCTGTCATTCAGATATCAGCTATTCAGTTCTGACTAGTATGGATTCCAATTGTGAATAGTACATATTTATTAGATACTAATACCTTTTACTAGATACTAGTAATTATTCAAGAGATAGTACTTAATCATTAGATACTTAATCATTAGATACTGTTTTTTTTTAAACCCAGTTTTTACTTGTGATAATAATTGACTCACATATCAATATAAATGGAAGCATGTCGTTTTCTAAAACCATATTTATACAATTTTTACACTTAATGCCGCAACATACTCTGCAAGGACAGAGAAAAAAGTTCTCGCTCCCAGGGCTGCGTGGTGGGCGGGGTTTAAAAACGGAGATGTTGCACCTGCTGTTCTCGTGAAGTAATGTCCTGGCCAGAACTAACTTTGTTCTTGTTCTTGCCACCCCGAGAAAACTAACAGATTTCTTTGTTCTTGCAGAGTATGTTCCAAGCTTAACTGTCTGGTTACCAACATTCTTTAAAAACAGGTTCTTTCACTTTTTGTCACATCATAAATAAATGGGTGTATCACACATGAGCCTTACTTATTTTTCTTGTCTTTACCTTGTGAGCAGGTTGAAGAATCACCTCAGCCTGCAGCATGACTCTGTCAGTGTCTCAGAGTGAGGGAATGACGGTCATCACCATCACCTCAGACCCAAAGAGCAAATGGCCCGTTCTGTGTCACATTCTGGGTTTTCTTTGCTACAGTCCAGCGCATTTTGTATCTGAGGATATGAAAGAGAAGCTGACAGACACCCAGAGAGCTTTTGGGGTGAGTAAGAAATCTTGATATCTTGAAATCTTGATATATAATATTTAAGATCAACTGGCACAAACATTGTTCTCTTATTCCACAGATTGTACAATTAGTAGTTGCAGTCATGAATTTTGTTATGGGCTGTATTGGCTTCATCTTCTTTTTTCTTACAACGTGGGCCAGTAGTATGGTAAGATTTGTATGTTTCTAAATCAGTTCATGCAGTAAAGTGTGTGTGTGTGTGTGTGTGTGTGCGTGTGTGCGTGCGTGTGTGTGTGTGTGTGTGTGTATGTGCGTGTGTGCGTGCGTGTGTGCGTGCGTGTGTGCGTGCGTGTGTGCGTTTAAGGTATACCCTAAGTTATGGGGACAAAATGTCCCCACAAAGAAGGCTATATATATTTTGGTCCTCTTGAGGAAAACAGCTTACAAATCATGCAAAAAAATGTTGTTGTTGTTGAAAATGTAAAAATGCAGAAAGTTTTTAGGGTAACATGATAGAAAATACAATTGAAATTGCGTTTTGCATTTAATTCACAGATATATTGCAAAGTTTAACCCTCATAAATTAAATATTGATCTTTTTTTTTTTTACCTTGCTAATTTACACATTTAAAAGATTTCATTGCAAGAAATAGGCAAAAAAAAGAGCTTAATTCTGAGTTTATGTGCTGTTCTCTCTGCACACACCGAATTGAACAGACACATGCACATAAATCAGGTCTAAATACCCATCTCAGCCAGTATTCTCATATCCGTGCATTAGGTCTTAAAGTGACAGCAGCCTAACAGCAGCTTATCATGTTAATCATAAAACAAATCACAGCTTTAACAAAGATAAACAGATGTAATTCATACTGTGAACATTATAGTGTTATTTTTACGGTTAATTATTAAATTTCTGTACATGAATACTAGTTAGACCTTATTTGTAACTTTGTATTTATCTATGCTTATAATTAATGTATTTGTTCTTATTTTTTTTAGTAATACCCACCCCTCCACAATTAGTTTTTTTGTTGCTGATGTGAAAATTTTCACATCAATAATTTGGGTCATGGAACTGATTCAATCCATGACTCTAAAACCGTAATATGATCTGAACCGTGAGTTTTGTGATCCTTTAAACCACTACAGTTATGTCATTATTCATTACTGAACAACAGCTTAATGTGTTTTTTATGTTAGTTGGATTTTTTTTTTATTTGTGTGTAAATTTGTGAAGTAAGTAAAATTCTAAATTCTTCAAAATGATTTGTATTCCACACTGAAAGAAAGTCACAGGGGTTTGGAATGACTAAGGCAGAGCTGTAAAGTTTTATTGAAATTATCTTTTAAATTCACATTTTTGTCTTGATTAGAACTGGTGTTCATACTGTATTATAATTTTCTTTTATTGATTAACACACTGATCTTTTCCTCTAGACGACTTACGGAGGACTACAAATCATAGTGACGGTGTTTGCAGTTCTTCAGCTCTGCGTGGCTGTCAGTTTCTTTCTTTTGACTTTAAAATCTTTGTGCAAGAACGGAGGGAGTGCAAAGGTACTGTTTTATCACTACAAATAAGGTCTGTTTACATCAAGGACTATAAATATTATGATAACTATAAAGTTTTAATAATCATTCTAATTATATAAGAATGGGTAAATGCAAGACAACAACTGTAACAAAAGCAACACAGAAGAACAAAATGTGACCCTGGACCACAAAACCAGCGATAAGTCGCACGGGTATATTTGTGGCAATAGCCAACGATTAGGGGTGTGACGAGGCAGCTCACGAGACATGAGATTTTTACACAGTATTTTAAGGAATCCTCAATGATGAAATACATGACTAGAAAAAAAGTCTGCAGATGCATTTGAAATGTTATAACTCATCATCTTGTAATGAATGTCATTCCAGTTCTACTTTCTGAATATGAATGATCATATACAGTAAAAGACAACAGTATACAAGCACTGTATAGGTTTTGCCACAAACTCAACTGACTTGCTTCGCTCCTGTTGGATTGTCTCTTCAAACCTCAGAACTGCAAATGCTTTTTATGAGCTTTTACAACTTTTGACATCCTATCTGAACTCCTTTCCACAAATTGATCATAGAAATAATAGTAATGATGGTTACAGAGATGGTTACAACTACACAGCCCAGCCTAAAATAGCCTTCATATTGGGAGATATTGACATGCATCAGAGAGCTGCTTTCAAAATGCAGGGTATTGAAATTGCGTTCGAATGCGCACTTCAGTTTACCATCGCTTTCAATTCCGCCATGGTCCGTCAGTCATCTCGTCATGTGAACAGTGAATTCTGATTCCTGCTGTACTACGTATACAATGAATACAATTGATTTTTTTTAAAGCAAAACAACTGTGACGGTGTAAGTTTAAACGTAGCATTGGCATATTCTATCCTAACGTCACCCTCACACTCCTTCATGGCAAAATCGCACGAGAAAGCTTTTCGCCTCGCCGAGAAATGGGTCAAAATGGTAAAGATCATGTTCCATGAAGATATTGAATACATTTCCAACCGTAAATATATTGAACATTTATTATTAGTAGTAATATGCATTGCTAAGGACTTAATTTGGACAACTTTAAAGGCAATTTCTCAATATTTCGATTTTTGTTGCGCCCTTGGATTCCAGATTTTCAAATAGTTGTATCTCGACCAAATATTGTCCTATCCTAACAAACCATACATCAATGGAATGCTTGACATGTGGTTTGGATATGGTTAGGTTTGACAGGTTTCACATATGGTTAGAATCACTTCCAGAACACTTTCATGTTTTTCCAATTGATGATGAATGATAAAAAAATATTGATAGCCAATCAGAATTCACCTGAATTCGAAGATTAAGTCTTGATTTTGTTTTTTGGTGATCTACTAGAATAGGCTGTCATGCTTGAATGTAAAAAAAAAAAAAAAAAACATTGTTGCAGCACCTCTTTTCTCAGTTTGTCAGTAACGCTCTGTTTAGTTCCTGTCTCTGTGAAGCTCCTCCTTCTGAAAAGCGCAATGTGTTCTGATTGGTTGGCTGGACCAGTGTGTTGTGATTGTTCAACTACGTCAAGCATGTTTAGGGAATGTCATGCCCCTTACAATAACTGCATTAGATCTGGGGAGGAAGTGTCTTGGGCTGTGTTAAAAGGTTTAGTTCATCCCAAAAATGTCGTTCCAAACCTGCAAGACCTTCATTCATTTTCGCAACACAAATAAAGATATCTTTGAAATCCGAGAGGTTTCTGAACCAGCCATAGGCATCAATATCATTCTCCTACGCTATTCACATAGTAAACATGGTGCAGCACTTCCAGGTTCTACGTCAGAACAGCGGCTTATTATTTTCCCGACGCTGTTCATGTGAGCACCACGGCAGGAGCTTGCCAATAATGAGCCGGCGTTCTGACATAGAACCTGGAAGTGCTGCACTGTGTTTACTCAAATCAAATAGCGTAGGAGAATGGCGTTGAAGAGAAGAGATTGTTGAATAAAGTTTTTGTTTGTGTGTTTTTTGTGCACAAAAAGTATTCTTGACGCTTCATACCATTAAGGTTGAATCACAGTAGTCACATGGACTATTTTAACGATGTCTTTTCGACCTTTCTGGGCCTTGAGTGTTGCAATGACGTTGCTGCCTATGGCTGGTTCAGAAAGCTCCCAGATATCATTACAAAATATCTTAATTTGTGTTCCGAAGAACGACATGAGGGTGAGTCATTAATTTCCATTTTTGGGTGAACTATCCTTTAACTCCACTTTTAGACATACACTCACAACTCAACTTCATCAAGTGGACGAGGAAAGTTTATTTGGACAGACCCTTGCCCCTTTGATTTTGACAGAGGTAGCTAGTTTACTCTTATGTACACTTCAGGTACATCCATAGACCACAATGCAACACGATTGTGATGTCACAACAGCAACGCGCACACTTACTTTACCCACAAGTGATCAAGGGTTTAGGAAGTTCCATTTAAATCCATTGCAGGGGTTCCGCCAGTAGTGAGCACTCGTGCAACGTAAGCAATGACGTACATCCGAGTGAACGAGATGGAGGGAAGTTAAAAAGTGGACTTAAATGCAGCCCATGGCCTCGTCCCTTTTTTTGACTATGCTTTAGGGGGGAATTATTTAAATGAAGGATTGTGACGGTAATGCTCCCAGAAGAAAACTCAAGACTACAATCAAGGCGTTTCAGGGAGTTCAGAAACTGTGCACTGATATTGAGAATAACTGCCTTTGGAGTGACTTTGTGCTTTGTAACTTTGCAGACCTTTTTCATGCTCAAACAGCAACGTTACACACTAAAGAAAGATTAAAACGTAAACATAATAGGCCATCTTTAAAAAGCTTGAACATTTAAAGCCACAGAAGACACGGCACACTTTTATAATAAACAGAATCTTATAGTCTGTTGGTGTGGACGCTGTATGGTTATCGTTATAGCTATCATTTCTACACTTTTTGTTTCAGAGAGCTGCATTGTGTGTTCATGTTTGTTTATGGTTTTACAGTTGGTCGAGGGCACAACTTCAGAATCCAGAAGTGGACTATGCCAATATTCATTTCCGTTTGGTCGCAGCTGTCTTACAGTTTTAAAGGATCTGACAGCGACTGTCTTTGCTCGCATGACTCTTACAGTGTCTCAGGTGAGCGGATGACTGTTATTACTGTAACCTTAAACCTAAAAAGCAAATGGCCTATACTGTGTCAGATTCTGGGTACTTTATGCTACAGTCCAATGCATTCTGTATTTCAGGATATGAAAGAGAAGCTGGCAGAAACCCACACAGCACTTGGAGTGAGTTAGATTATATTTTTGATATTATCAGCTTTACAAAACTTTAATAGGTGTTTTGTCATGTATAAAAATTGTACAAATATTGTTCTCTTGTTCCATAGATTGTGCAGATAATAGTCGTGTCATGAATTTCACAATGGGTTGTTTTGGCTTTGTCTCTTCTTTTGGATCGGTGGTGTGGTGAGACTTATTTTTCATTCTGATTATTTGTATGTTTCTAAATGAGTTTGTGCAGTGCAATGAGTTCACTCAAAAATAAATCAAGATCATATGATATTGATCTTGGTTTAGGCATGTGGCTTTCAGAATGCCCTACATTTATTTCTTTATTGCCTTTTTTTCATATGCTATTTAGAGCTGGGTAGTAACTAATTACTACACCCATATTTAGACTACAGTTACTTTTTTATTGATTACATAATTACATGTTATTCTAACAATGGCAGTCAAATATTCATAATTCATTGATTCTCCCTACAACCTTTTTGGTGTGGGGACTGGCAGTTGAGTTACATTTCTAGCAAAGTAAAGTAAAGAGAAAATGACGAGTGAGCAGGTGTTTGACGAGGCCAGGCTGGCCTTCCCAATGGTTAGGGTCCTGCGTCGCTGCTCAGATCCTGGGGTTCGCAGAGAGAGCTGGCTAATGAAATTGGGACTGCTGAGGCACTTTCCCGGTCATCATCTGACAGCTCTGATGCTCTTCCTCCCAGTGTGAGTTCCCTCAAAGGGAACATTTCGGGTTATGACTGAAACCCTTGTTCCCTGAGAAGAGAACGAGACACTACGTTGCCTTGCCATGCCTCTCCATGCCTGAATGCGTCTTGCTTCATCGCGAAAGCTAACTCTGTTGTTTGCCGGTATCCCTTTTATGCTTCCAGTTATGCCATTCTCAGGTAACAAGGGTTTCAGTCTTAACCCGAGATGTTTTCTCAACATATCATGCAACTCCTGAATAACACATTTCAATTTCAGTGAGTTATTTAACCATGCATTATGACTGTGAAATGCTTTTGTCTTTCAAACACATTAAAATGTACAAATTAATTTCATATTTACATGCAATGCAAGGATTCCCCAACTTTTTTGTCAGCTGAACCTCTTTGACCTAATATATTTACTTGAAGTACCCCCTGAGATTTTAATTTATAAGTTAGGTCAATAATAAAATTGTCAATAAAAATTTAAAATAAAATTAATAATAATAAACAATAAAATTAAGATCACTCTGATGTCGGTTAATGGTCACATGACATATAGATTTTTTAAAAATCTCTTTTAGTAAGTGTTTTGTTGTGATTTTAAAATTATTCATTTATATTGAAAATGTTCATGATTTAATTAATAGCTTTTTATTAAACTCACAAACCCCAGTCTAGGAAACCCAGATTTAGTCTAATATGCACTTCATTTTGTTGATAACAAAGAATGGAATATATTTTCTTTCTCTTTGTATTTTTATATCAATATGGTACAAGATTATTCTACTCAGAACTATGTGATAAACAAGTTAGGTCAAATGTAATCTAAAGGTAATCCAAAAGTAGTCTGATTATATGTCACCTAATGGATTATGTTACTAACTACAATGTTTGTCATGTAATTTTGTAATCAATTGTAACCGCTTACAGTTTGTTAGTAATCTACCCAGCTATATCTATTTACTAGAATTAAGTTGTGTAATGAAATGTAATTCACATTTAATAAGTGCCTTTCTTTAGAATAATGTAAAATCAAGCATGTTAGGATGGGCTAATGTTTTATTTGTTTGCTTTGCCTTGTAGTTCCTTGTTGTTGGAATCATGTGTGTTCTTGCAGTCAAGTTTCCCAGTCCTAGGCTGGTAAGTTTGAATTAAGAATTCTTAAAATCAGTTTCTGATTTTCTTTCTTTCTTTCTCGAGTATCATCCATTTATATTGTTTGTGTTTTACAGCTGGTTATGGCAATGTTTCTGAACATCATCAGTGCTGCAGTGGCTATCACAGCTGTTGTGCTGTATTCAGTGGACCTGGCAATGGGGCACAGTTCAAACTGTTTTAAAGGTTATCATTATTATTCATCTAATGACTTTGCAAAGCGTGCCCAAGAAGAGATCAACTTTGAGACCTGTTTGTACTACAGGGATCTCAATCAGGTATTGATTTGATTTATTTATCATTTTCAGATATACATTTTATTTATTTTTTGTATTTGTGAGTATTTTATAAAATGTTATTAATACACTGATGTCCACCTCTAGATGATCGTGGGAGGACTAGATATCATGATGATAGTGTTGTCGGTCCTTCAGCTCTGCGTGTCGATCAGTTTCTGTGTTTTGACCGGGAAAGCTTTGCGCAAGAAGGATGAGGATGAAAAGGTACTGGATCATCACCACAATCACATCAATCAATCAGTCAAATCCACTGTGATCAGGACAGATTCTGAGAGCTGCTCTGTGTGTTCATGTTTGTTTTGCAGTCGGTGGAGGATCCAGAACCTCAGAAGCCGCTCCTGGAAGACGCCACTGCCGGTGCTGCATGACAAGATTGACACATAAGCGCATTTTTATTTGAAAAACATTTTCTTTATTTTTCTTATCGAAACTGAAATGATTTATGTTGCTATCTGCACCCAGATGTGAAGTTACATGTTTAAGTCTCATATTTTAATCAAATACTATTTTTACTTTTAGAAAGAAAAGGCTGCTTTTTAAAAATAAATGACTTTCATTTACTTGTTTTCTTTCTTTAGTGGATTTTTTTATTTATTTTATTTTTAGATCAAACCTTCCTGCTCTTCGTAGAACATTTACAATTTACATGTATTTACAGTTGGAATATTGTTTCTCACTAAAACTAACCATTACAATGACATCCTTACACAGAGCTAAAATGTTCAAACTTACCCCGCTAGATATTTTACATTCCCAGAACGTTTTCAGAACGTCCCCGCTGGTGTCAAGGATGTCGCCTAGTAACGTTCCTAGAAACGAATAGTGTAGGAGATTTGATAGGTTCAGGGACGTTATTTACCAGACCTTCGTGGAACATTCAGGACGTTCTCTGAACATTTAGGGGACCATATTATATTTGGAAATTTGATGTTCCCAGAACATTCTCAGAACACCCCCGCTGGTGTCAAGGACGTAGCGTTTTGCATACAAAGGCGATTTGCGTACATTCACAAAATATAACTTGCGGTACTTACATGTTCTGAATATGAAGTGGTTATTCTATGGTCACATGGCAATGTTACAAAGAGGGTATTTGAGATGTTAACAGAACATTCTCATACAGTTCCCTGTTAGTCAGATGAGGATGTTTAATTCGGGACTGCACTGCAACATATCTTGTTCAGTGAAGTGGTATCTACACATTCCCATAACCTTTGCAGGACCTTTAGGGGACCAACCTAGAATGTTATCACATTTACTGAATGTTTTCAGAGCATGTTTGTGTGAATCAATGTACACTGGGCTGCTTTGAAAATAAGGGTCAGTAAAACACAGGATTTGCACAAAAGTTGTTTCTCAAAGATGGATCAATACCAATGGAAAATGGAACGTCCCCCTAAAGTCATATCAGGAACATTATTATTTGACCAACAGAGGACCATGTGGGACCATGTTCTGTTAATGTCCTAAATGTCCTCTTTGTAACGTTGCTGTGTGACCATAAAATAACCAAAATGGAACGTCCCCCTAAAGTCATATCAGGAACCTTGAACTTTCATAACCAAAAGAGGACGTTTTAGGAACGTCGCTAATGTTATAAAGGTTAACAGTGTTAAATGTGTAGTTAATCTAGTGAATGTTTGTTTATGTTGTGAGTGTTGTTTGAGTTTATTTCTCCATTATATTTATGTTTTTGTTTTCTTTGTAGTTTACCATGCCACGTGCTGTGATGTTATTGTTATGGTGCATGGAGAGAATTTGCAACAAAGAATTGAGACCATGAACACTTCAGCAATGAATTTTATTGCATCTGAGTAAAAAAATTAATCAACTTTCTGCCTCATTCTTCGATGCCAAAGGGACACTACATTTCTATTTTCCTTTTCAGTCACATACAAATGAGGTTTTCCACTACTGAAAGATGCTGCTGTTGATATGCCGAATTCCTGACACAGCTGCCAGATTATTACCCCCAGTATGGTTATGTGGTTTTAGGGATGGGGGCCAATTAGGAAGCAGCTTTCCCCAGTGTATAGATCAATCCAAAACAAGGGAGTCAAACTTCTCTTAAACTACTGTTCCTGCGCTTTCTGTTCTAGCAAAATCACAAAATACAATGACAAGCAGTTGCAAAAATTGGTTTAGAAGCAGTTACTTGTTTTAAACTCAAATCAAGATTAGGCTACTCTTGGTCCTTATTTTCTATTGGTATAGCTTTCCATTTTCATCAGTGAAGAACAATATTGGGGTGCATGTCATCATTTTAAAACATTGTAAACATCATGTGGAGCTTTCCTTGTCAGTGAATATGTTTTTATGAAGAATTGAATTGAATTGAAACCAAGTAACTCATAGGTTTACCTATCCGAACCCCCACAAGAGCTCAATATGGAATTTAATATAAAGATATGGTAACACTTTATTTACACATTGTCTCACACACACACACACACACTTTCTTATGCTCTCGTAAAGCAGTAATCCCTTATTGAGAATTGATTTGAAAGTCTATAACTAATTGCAGGACAAACTAATTTCAAGATAATTTCAAGCAATTCCGTAAAAGTTACTTGTTTTTAATTAAACATTTTCCTTATCTGAAAATTTAAATAACGTAATGAACGACTAGCAAATTATATTCATAAACTCATGAATATTATATCCCTTTTGAGTTAATTATTATTAGTCAATATTGTTACACAGTACACCTGCCTGAATCAGGCCTTGAATGGTGTCTGCAATACCTTCTTCAGCCTCTGGTTTATGGGGATACTGGGACTGCCAAATTGGTACATCACATGTCAATTCAAAATTCACTGGTTTCATAGATCTACACCACCCCACACCTGTGGGTCCTGAAGACCATAGGTCCTGTGGCAGATCCTCAATCATGGTGTCAGCCAGGTCATGATCAGTTTTTTCTCTACCATGCCATCTTGTGACCCATTTGTGTTGCAGTGTCACTGCATTTTTAGTGATCTTATTAATTCTGTATCCCTTTTGTTTTGGAGAATACTGTACCCCAGGAATTTGAGTGTTTAGCCAATCAGTCGCATCTAGCATGGGTTTTGTCATTGGGCCCAGATCTTTAGCCTGATGCTCTGGGTGAATGGCTAACGTGATGTGAGGCCAAGCCTCCTTATGCATCATGTACCATTCTTCCTGTTCAAGTGTTAATTGCACAATTCCTACTACTCCTTCTGGGCCTACTAGTATCCCTGTACATCTGATTTCCCTTTCTTTACCCTCTAAGTCTCTGTTAAATTCTTCCTGATACCATTCATGTTGGTTTCTATCATAAAATAAAGTTATGTGTGGGGTCGTGTGGAGGCATGTATGGAGCAATGTTCAAAACCCACGGCTTCCAGAGCGAGTACAGCTCAAGCAGACCCTGCTCTTCCCTAGCATCAGGATATATTTCACACCAATAGATGTCTGCCCCTCTGGATCTTTGGCATCTGACAATAGCCATTGTCCACTTGTGTTTCCATGGGGAGTCAGTGAGCAGTTGACCATCTTTCCCCTTTGAACTTGACTATCACTCCTCAGAACTGCAAAGGATTGAAGCTCCTAGTTTGATCAATAAGTCTCTCCCCAGCAGGTTGGTTAGTGCTGCTTGAGATAACAGAAAACAGTGGTTAACAGTCTGTTGTTGCACTCGTACAGATAGAGGTTTAGAAGATGACAGTCTTTCACAAGCCCCAGAGAAACCCATCACCCTCGTGGTTTTGTCAGAAATCAATGTGTGGTCCATGTGGATGTTTAAGGTGGAAAATGTGGCTCCTGTGTCAACCACAAAGTTCAGACGGTCTTTGTTGACCTCCATACTGAGCAGGGGTTCCGCCTTAGCCCTGCTCGGGTCTCTCTGTGGGCTGTTTCAATAATAGTCCAGCTCAGCTTCCTCCGCCTCCCATACTTGGTATTGGGTGCCTGTCTGGTTCGGAGCTAAAGCTGCATGCGGTGCTGTGTACTAAACTGCAGATGGAGCATAGAAAGCACTGCCTCTTGGTGCTCCTCTACCTCTTGCTGGGGTTCCCCTTCCTCTCTGGGCTGTCTGTGCCTGAGGACACTCTCTGGCAAAATGACCCATCTGGCCGCAGGAGAAACAGTGACCACTCTGCCTTCCCACTCTGCCACCTCGGTTGCCCATGCTCATCATGCCCCTCACACTATAACCCACACTTGGCTGCTGCCAGATTTGACGAGCTCTCGGTTGAGCCATGACATGAGAATTAACCTCTGGCCCTGCTGGTTGATCAATTATTGTGGTTGGATATTGAACCAACTGTTTTGGTTTCTCTTTTTGTTTTCATTGATTTTTGTCTGGCTTCACTAACTGCAATTTAAAGAGCTGAGCTTTTAATTCTTCCAGCTCTGTTTGTTTAATCTTAGATTTTTCATGAGCCCTGGTCATGTGATGTATCAAATGTTTCTCCCAGATTTGTGTTTCACTTCCTGGTATGTCAGGATTGTCTTTTAAGGCTGCTTTCACGCTCTCAGTGGTCCCATCCAGTACTGCTACTCTAAACATTTCCTCATGCACCTTATTTGAGTGTGGGTACACACCTCTATGGGCCTCCCATTCCTCCTTACACCTCATCAGAAAAGCTGCTGGGTTCTCTCCCACTTTAGGAGAAAATCGAACATTATGGAGAGCCCCAAGGGGTGCAGGAAACAACTTCCTTATTGCGTTTCCCCATTTAGTGGATACTGAACTATATCTCACATCAGATCTGGAATTTATGGTTCCTGCAGCTGTCTCAATTTCTATCAATTGTCCGACCGTAATTACTTGTCCTAATAAGGCTCTCATATCCCCAAGGGCCAGTTTGTGGCCCTGGGTTAAAGTGAGCATTTTATTCAACCATTTGCCACCTCCCTCAGTGATGTGTGGTTATTTGTTTAAAATAGCGCCCATGTCTGTGAAGGACCAAGCCTGATATTCCTCCTGTCCATTTCTAACCACTAGAGTGAAGTTGGTTACTTGTCCCTCTCTGGACTCCTGCTCTTGTCTGTTCTTGCTCCTTGTATAATATTCTGACCTAAGTGGTCCCTGTACTTCCATTTTTCCTTCTATTATTATCTCCAGTTCCTGTGTATCATGATCTCCTTCTCTGTCCCTAACTGTTCTCTCCTCCTCTCATTCCTGTATCATACTTTCCATATTCATTGGTTGTGGACGCTACCTAGATACCCCCTGTCTCGGTCCCCAAGGTCTGAGCCTGTCTTCCAATTTTTTCTTAGCTGACCACGTACATCTGTTCAATAACTCATAAGATTCCTCATGAATCCACTCTCTCCCCATATTATCTGCCTTACTTCCTTGTTTATTGGCTTTGTCACTTCCATCTCCCTGATAACTGTGTTCACACTATTTCCTCCATCTGCTCCATCTAGTACTTCCTCACCTGGTTCTGGAGAATCCCTCTCTGTCTCACTTTTTCTGACTTCTAAGTGTCCTCCTTTCACCTGCCATTGTCTTGCTCCTTCACCCCTTAGTAACATCCAGCATTCCTCCATCTACATCATATACTGGAACCTGACAGTGAACTTCTCCCTTCTGATAGAGTGGTGGCGCTGTAGGTAAAACTGTATATATTGACTTACACTCTGTCTGTTTTCTGCTTTCCTCTGGAGATTTTTTGTTCTGCTTTTGCGCCGTCTTCCTCTTTTCTAAATTATCTAGAGCTGCAGCTGCTAAGGTCAAATTATGCCACTTGGCAAAATTGTTCTGCAGTGTCTCTTCCTCATTCTTCCACTTTCTTTTTGTTAACACTCCTTTTTTCTCTTGCTGCCTGTGCGCATTCAATTTGCCATAACTGACTTTCTCTGTTTTTTTTAAAAGAACAGACAAATCTATTTTACTACTATCCTCTAAATTATTTATCTTTTTGAACTCTTCATACAGAATGTTAATTTCTTTTATCTTTTATCCCTCCTTTTTGATTCAATTCCACTTATCACTTGTGCTGAAATATCTTCCCACTGGGTTTTTAATGGACCATATTTCTCACACACTATATCAAATTCCCCCTCCATTCTGACTCCCTTGTATAGTATTCTGTTGATTTTATTTTATTTATTTATTTTTATAGTTCCGTATGTGACTGATGTGGGTGTTTTCCTCTATGTGGGCTCTCACAAGTTTCCCTGATCGCCCCTAGAACACCTTCTTTTAGTGGGCACTTTCCTATGGTTCTCACCTCGTCCCCCCAGCGGATATACCACCAAGGTTACTCGGATCACCCATAATTTTGTGCCTTCTTTTAACCAGTCACACACAGCACCCTCCCTGTCATATAATATTTCTTCCTTTGTATATAACAATTTATCCTTTTATTTTTATTATTATTATTACTTTATCACTTTATTATTTTTATTATATGTATATGTATATATATATATATATATATATATATATATATATATATATATATATATATATATATATATATATATATATATATATATATATATAATTTAAATGTTTTATTTATTATATTATTTATTATATATCTATTATATTATTTATTTATCTCTATTTTTAAATCCTTCCTAACTTTTTTTTTTTCTTTCTAAACTTTCACCTTCCTCCTATAATCTTTTATTCGATTATACTCACGCACACACTTTTTATCATATTTAATCTTTTTCTCTTTTTTAGTTTGTACTACTGTACTTTTCTGAATGCGGTCTTTAGGGGTCGAACCGTGTGGTAGATTTCTCACCCCACTCCCCTGGGACCTTCCCCCAGGTTCCTTTATTCACTCGTCAGTGACATAGGCCCCCAGCCCTTGGGTCCTGGCCCAAATCTTTGTGTCCCAGACACGCGTCCCTGATGCTATTTTTATTTGTTTTTTTATTTTATTTTATACTTTCTTCATATGACTTATTCATACATAAAAAATGTTTCAATCACTTCACCACTCTTGACATCATAATTTAGAAAATAGCCAATTGCAAACTTTGATATAGAAAACAGGTGTCTGCTTACCTTTCTTTTTGGTTCAGGCCGGCCTGATGTCAAGAGAAGATCAGAGATTGTCCACTCCTCCTCGGACTCCCCTCACACGATCGGGTCACCAATTGTTGGACTCGCATCAATTCCTCGAGTCCGCGTGTTCGTTGAATGAGGAGAGCAGGAACAAAATATAGTTTAACTCTTTTAATGATTAAGTAAGTCAGATGAAGAAGCATTCAGAGCTCTGGGTCACAACTGTCCTTGATTTACACAATGCTTATGCAAGGTTTGTCCAGGCAGTCTGCGACAAACTTGCCTTTCCCAGACCCAATATTTATACACAAAATATACATAAGTTGTCTTTCTTTGGGAGTCAGATGATTTTCTGATCAGCTGTGCTTCGTTTGCAACATCACCCCTCCAATTCCTGGACCCAAGACTGCTTCTTTGTTAACAGACACAAAGGCACTCTGAAAGCATAGCAAAATGCATAGCAAAACACTTTCTCATATGGATCTGTTATACCTACCACAACCTCTGGCTGTTGCTCTGGTGACTCTTATGTCCAACAGAAAGTACAGTCTTAAAGCAAAATCATTTCATAAGCTAACATTATCTTAAATTTACTATTGTTAATGATTAATTTCTACAAGCGTTGTTAGCAATACTGCACAAACAAATATTTTATTCTCAACAGGATCCATGGATGATCTGGTTATAGGACGGCCGTTGATAATTGACTCCACTTCGCACAAAAGCGTATGAAGACCCTCTTCATCTACACTCTGCCCTCTTAAGATAGAATTCATAATCTTCCTCACTGATCAAATCATCCTCTCCCAGATGCCTCCATGATGAGATCCTGTAGGAGGATTAAACATCCATTTGATACTCTTCTGGATTAGAACATCATTGATCTTATCATGGTTCCAGTTTTTTATGGCCTCTCTCAATTCTCGTTCAGCTCCAACAAAGTTGGTTCCATTATCTGAACGCAATTCTAATACTTGACCACACCGTGCTATGAACCTTCGCAAAGCGTGAATAAAACAATCTGTATCCAATGATGCTGCCACTTCGATATGTATGGCTCTTATAGCCAAACAAGTAAAGATGACTCTATATCGCTTCACAGTACTTCTCCCACGCCTGATCTCAAATGGACCGAAACAATCAACTCCAACTCGAGTAAATGGTTAATCCGGTGAAACTCTACTTGAAGGCAAATTTGCCATCTGCTGGCAACCTGTTGTTCCTTGAAGTCTTTTGGAGATTACACATCTGGACAGAACTCTCCGTATGGCTGAACTTCCAATTGGGATCCAATACCGTTGACGTAGCCTAGCCAACATGTAATTTCGTCCACTGTGTCCAACCTCACTGTGAATATGCCTTAAAAGTAACTCAGAAATATGCAGATCCTTTGACAGTATTATTGGATGCTTTTGATTCTTCGGGCATGACTGCGTTATCCAGACGTCCATACATTCTTATTACGCCCGCCTCAAGTACTGGATTGAGACAATACAGAGGACTGCTCCGCTTCACTTCTTCACCTCTCTGTAACAATATCAATTCCTCTGGGAACTTCATCCTTTGGGAAAGGCAGACAATCTCCCTTTCACTTTTGTCTAACTCATCTACCGATAGATAGCCTTTCACACATATTGGATTGTAGTTTACGCATGGTTTCATCAATGATAACCTTCCGTGGTCGATCAGATTCAGTACAATCCGCAGTTTCGTTCAGTTGCTTTCTCTTCTTACTTAGAGCTAGGAGGATGCTCTTCAGCCTAAGAATCCAAGCCACACCCTTCCTCAGACGTGTCCATGATGAGTAATGATTGATAAGCCGGGCAACAGCATCATCTTTCTCTTCAGTCTGAACCAGTTGTGTATTAACCCCAACTTCACGCTTGATTTCTGGATCTTGCACCAAACTCTTTTCTAGATCAATTGGATTGTTTGGCCACTCTTCCTGTGATCTAATAAGAAAGGGAGGGCCAAATGTCCACATCTGCTCCTTAAGTAAAAGATCCACCTTTAGCCCTCTTGAGGCAAAGTCAGCCGGATTGTTGGCAGAATCACAGGATGCTCTCAGGATCTCAGACACTCTGTTGGCAACAAAACACTTAAATCTGGAAGATTCATTTTGAATATATTTTAACACAGCAGTGCTGTCAGACCAAAACACTGAATCTTGCAGCTTCATCCTTAGATCCCTTTTCCATAGCCTGTCCTTTCGGCTGGCAAGAGTGGCAGCTGTAATCTCCATGCGGGAATGGTAGTAGATTTCACTGGTGCTACTCGAGCCTTACCCATCAAAAAAGCAGAATGTACAATGTTCTGAGTGTTATGTAGAAGCAGGTAGGACACAACACCATAGCCTTCTTCGCTGGCATCAGAGAAGTGATGTAACTGAGCCAACATGACTTCTCCAAACCCTACAGGTTTCAAACATCTTTTTGTCTCAAATTTCTCCAAACCATGAAGATCTTCAAGCCAGTTTCTCCATCTCTGTACATATTTAATGGGTATAACAGTGTCCCATCCAATCCTCTCCCTGCAAAGATCTTGAAGAGTCTTCTTTGCAGAAAGGACTACTGGAGACAAAAATCCAAGAGGATCATACACTGCACTAATCCCAGAAAGTATTCCTCTTCTTGTAAAGGGTCTGTCCTTGAGTACCACTTTAAATCTGAAGGTGTCAGATTCGGCACACCAATGTACACCCAGTACTCTCTCCATTGGAAGCATATCATGGTTCAAATCAAGATCCTTCACTTCTTTCACACGTTCTTTTTCTGGTACGGCATTCAACACACCACGACTGTTGCTCATCCATTTGGTCAGATGAAATCCACCTTTAGCACACATTGCATGGAGTTCTTTATATAATTGGATCGCATCAGATTCTGTGGGTACTGAAGCAAGACAATCATCAACGTAGAAGTGATTTTGAATTACCGCTGCCGTCCTGCAATTAAACACATCTCCATGGTCCTCTGCACATCTCCTGAGTGCATAGTTCGAACAACTTGGGGATGAGGACGCTCCGAACAAATGTACAACCATTCTAAATTCCTCCAAGTCCTTACTCAAGTCACCCTTTGACCACCACAAAAACCTCAAAAGGTCAGAATCTTCTGCAGGAACCTTTACCTGATAAAACATGGATTCAACGTCAGCCATTAAGGCGACAGACTCCATTCTGAACCCTGTAAGGACACTTATTAAAGTGCTTGTCAGGTCTGGTCCCTGAAGTAGTTGTCCATTCAATGATACTCCTTGAAAAGAGGCGCTAGAGTCGAAAACCACCCTAATCTTCTTCTTTTTTGAATGGTAAACCCCATGATGAGGTATATACCAGACACGGCCATCACGCCTTTCAAGTTTCTCCACAGGTATCTTTTCCGCATATCCCTTGGAAATTACTTCCTCCATGAAAGTAGTATAATCTACCTGAAATGTTGAGTCTTTCCTGAATTTCCTTTGGAGGTTCGAAGCTCGTTGTTCTGCAACAGTTCTATTGTTTGGAAAGACCACATCCTTATTCTTGAGCGGCAGTCCAATACTGTAATGACCATCTATTAGTTTTATAGACTGAGACACAAGATCCATGAACTGATTGTCTTCTTTAGACATCCCTACCATTTCATCCAGGGCATTTTCCGGGTAATCAGTCCTAAACTGTTGTTTCCAAAGCTCATCCAATTTTGAGACAGAGATCCTGTTTACAGTGACATTAAGTTGATCATTACCGGAAGTTCCATTCTCTTCCATTCCTTTAAACGGTCCATTTACCGTCCATCCAAGTATGGTTCTTACCGCATATGGCCCATTCCCTTGGCTGCGAACAACCTGCCATGGCTCCATTGCCTCTGGTACATTTACTCCAATCAAGAGTTCGACTCCTGCTTCAATTGACGGTAAGGGGATATGACTCAAATAAGGCCATCGAACCAGATCACTCTGCATGGGAATACTAGAATTGGATACTGGCATACTTTTCTGAGTATATAATTCAGGAAGTGAACAATAGTGTGTCTGATCCAATCCTGCAACTTCTAGATCCTTGAGAACATAACTGGAAACCAATTTATCCTGATTCACTGTTTTAAGCAGAATATTCACTTTTTTACCGGAAAGATTAAGTTTATTCATGAGGCTTTCCGTACAGAAGGTTGCTGAGCTGCCAGGATCTAGAAAGGCATACGTTTCCACAATTTTGTTTCCATTTTTAGACTTGACACATACTGGAAGAATGGAAAAGGCACAAGCATCTTCACCGGCCCCAGTAAGACTACTGGACTGAACAGAAATCAGAGCACTACCTACTGCTTGTTTTGTTTCCTCCGGTTTATCTCGCTGGAGAACATGAAGGATCCTGGGATGCTTCAAGCCACACACCTTACATGTAATCCGCTTCTTACAATCTCTGCTAATGTGGCCTAAACAGCCAAAACAGATTCCTTTCTTCTTCAGAAAGTCAATTTTCTCTTTATGTTTTTTTTAAATAAGCACAGTACAGGAATGCAAAAAATGTTCTTCACCACAATAAAGACAGGACAAACCTTTGTTTGTTTTCCAAGAATCTTCCAATCCTGCTACAGAGACAGTGGTAGCGAAACTACTTCTCTTAGGCTTGGAATGAATCAAGTTTGACCTCCACCAGGAGGAGCCTCAACAATGTTCCCAAGCACAGGATCAGTAACAATTTTGACTTGCTTTTCTATAAAATTCACAATATCTTTAAATGTTGCTTGTTCATTACAGCTTTCCTGCAAATCACACGCCACAGTTCTCCATTTGTCTCTGAGCTTGAATGGCAACTTGGAAAGAATAATTTGCATGTTAGTTACTAAGTTTAACTCTTTCATGTAACGAACGTCCTCCATGGCGTTACAGCAAGCTCTGAGAAAAAGATGATAATCTTGTAAGGCCTTTGTATCCTCAGGTCTTATGGACTTCCAAGAGAGCACTTTATCCATATATGCTGAAGATATTTTTACTTCGTTTCCAAAGTGTTCCTTAAGTAAGGCTTTAGCCTTCCTGTAGCCAGAAGCCATGTTCCTGTGTAGAAGCCATATGTTGACAGCTTCTTACAAGTTCTCTTGGTTGACCTCGGGTAAACTGCTCAAGAAAATAGAAACAGTCACCAAAATCATTTACCCTTCTTTCAATAACCTCCTCAAATGATCGTATGAAGCCTTGGTATTGCAAAGGATCTCCATCAAAGGATACCACGTCTCTGTGGGGAAGTAACGAAATATTACGTTGCTGAACCAACATGGCAGTGATGTCATTTTGGTTTTCCATAAGATGCAAAATACTTTGTTGCTCTCCATCCACTGATGATAGTCTTGAAACAGGTACATCACTACTATGGTTACGGGGTAGCTGCCCATTCACTGATGTTGTTGACTGTACCGGTGTTATGGATCTTTGTTGTAGCACAGGATGAGGCTGAGAGCCACTTTGCTGCACAAGAGGAGGCTGAGAGCCGCTTTGCTGCACAAGAGGAGGCTGAGAGCTGCTTTGCTGCACAAGAGGAGGCTGAGAGCTGCTTTGCTGCACAAGAGGAGGCTGAGAGCTGCTTTGCTGCACAAGAGGAGGCTGAGAGCTGCTTTGCTTACTTCTAGCGCCTCTTGTCGAATTGTTAACAGGCAACGACTGTGATTCAACATGTGCGTCGGCTTGAACTGATGCAACTTCCATTGAAATTGAAGAAATTATTTCATCTTCCTTTCTTTCTTTTCTTACTTCCAAATGAATACTTTGTTTTGATGCACCAGACCTGTACACATTAGCTTTAGCCATAGACACAGCAATTTTAGTTTGAAGATCAATTTTTTCCTTCTTTTTCCTTAAACGCTCTTCTTCCTCTTCCACAGCATGCTTCTGCTGCAGCATTTGCTGACTGGCTAATAAAGCCGCCTCTTCAGCTTCAACTCGAAGACGAGCAGATGATGTAGATGATCTACTAGATCGTGAACCAGAGGAGGAGCTCCATTTATGTGATTTTTTACTGCAAACATTTGAGATGCTATCAGTTGGTTTAATCTCATCCATGAAATGCTCACAGGTCAATACACCACATTCCTCACCTTGGTCACATTAATTCAGAGTGTTTGAATTTGCATTCACATCAGAGGTTGCAGCAGGCCATGGATCATCTAAAGCAGCATTCGCTTGAGTAGCCATAGTCATTGACTGTATTCCATCTATTGCCAAAGGAGATGACAGAGTACATTCCTTACTCTGTTCTGACAACAACTTGGGTCAAAGTCCACACAGCAGCGCGAGCTCACGAGCAGATCCGTTTACTGTGATCGGTCTCGGTCACTGAACAGTGCTGTGAGATCCAGTGAGAAGAGCTTTTAATCAGCGAAATACAAGTGTCTTTGTGATTTAAACTACTTTAAAGCCAGACAAAACAATACTGACAAACACTAAACACTGCGCAACGATATACAGTCAGAAGGATTTTCCATCTACAAATCTCCATCCTTTACCATGGATTTACTGTGGTGACACTAACTGCACCATCTGTGGCAGAAATGTAGGATATTCATATAGAATTGTATTATATTATTAATGTAGACATGTATTAAAGGAGTATTGGAATATTATGACAGTATTTTTTTATTTCTCTATAGAATTTGTGCATTAATAGGCTACTAAATGTTTTTTAGGCTACTGTTTTTCATACAAATACCATATAAACCATATATATATACATTTGAACATGGTAGTGAAGAGCTATATGCATGGTTTTAACTGTGGTTATCATCATGATCTAAATGTATGATAATATGGAAGACCTGATATATGAACTCAGAATATAAAATATAAAAATTACACCATATAGAAAGGAGGTTGTTACATTTTTTACAGATGTCCATGTTTTTGATAATGACCATACATTTACATCTGCATCCTCCTAACTCCAGCTACTACTGTCAACTCACTGTCAAATGTGCATTTCTAAGACAAAACAAATATTATTAATACTGCAGCCTGCACTGCAAACTGTGCCGAAGATATATCAGGCAACACAAACATGTTTCACGACTAGAAACAATATCACCCGTTAGCACATGCAGAAACTAATACAAAACATTTTTCTATTAAAACATTTAATTTAAGGAAAAATGACTGGAAAGGGGTAAGGAATTCAAAAACGTGAAAACATTTTCTGACAATAAAGAGTAGCTTAAAACCTCAATTAACAGGTTTCTAAAACTTTCACTTGGGAGCAAAAACCTGCCTTTTAATTTGAAAGAAAGAAATATTTGACATTTATCGAAATCGATTATCGATATCAACTGATATGAGCATTTTTTATCGAGATCACTTTTTGGCCATATCGCCCAGCCCTACTCAGAAGTACCATGTCACAGTGTCGACTTAACAGTCAGTTTGTCACATACACAAAGACAAACTTAACCTACTTGACAAAGAGCGCCAACAGTTTGTCTCAGCAAATGAACATAGAAAAACAATATTTGGTTCCTTTTTTAGGTCAAGAAGGGGGAACATCCTTCTTATTATTTATTTCATGTTCATTCACTGTCTTTTGACTGATTCCTAATAGTCACATACAAAGAAACATGTAAGTACATAAACTAATGCTTAAAGTAACAGTCTACATAATGTTATACACAATATAGAGTTCTACACACACACACACAGAGTGTGTATTTCTTTTACACCTTCTGTTATATATTACACAAATTGACACATTTGAAAGATTTACACATTTCTGGATGTATATTTAGTGAATTTATGTAGATATGAAAATTAATTCTTGAAACAAATGAAATAAATTAATTATTTACATGATTTCCTGAAAATTAGTCTTTGTTTTAATTTGGATAATCCATTGCATATTAATATGGTATGTTGAAACTTGAATGATAATTTAAATGTATACCTTTCCAAACACAACATTAGGCTACATTAATTGTTCTTCACCACAATTGTTCTTAATTGTTGTTCGCCCCGTCCCTATCTGAGCGAACAACCTCATAGTTAAGATCCCAGACTCGCCGTGTGACCACGAAGGGCCCTTGCCACTTTGCGAGTAATTTAGACCTAGACGTGGGGAGTAATACAAGCACCTTATCTCCCGGTGAAAATTATCGCAGCCGGGCACCTCTGTTGTACAGCTGTCTCTGTCTGTCTTGAGCCTGTAACAAATTCTCCATGGATAGCCGCCCCAAAGTGTGGAGTTTTGTTCTCAGATCCAAGACATACTGAATTTCGTTCTTGCTTGCGGAAGGCCCGTCCTCCCAAGCCTCTCTAAGGACATCCAGCACCCCCCGTGGCTGGCGTCCATAGAGCATCTCGCAGGGGGAAAACCCCGTGGAGGCTTGGGGGACCTCGCGGACAGCGAACAACAGAGGTTCCAGCCATTTATCCCAATTTTTGGCGCCTCGTGAACAAACTTCCGAATCATGGCTTTCAAAGTGCGACAAAGCGCTCGACCAGCCCGCCTGTTTGTGGATGATGCCCTCTTGCTGACCGTTCTAATGGCCAGATGAGGTCCATACCAATTCTTTCAAGGGGACCTGCATCAACGGAAGGGGGCACAATGGTGCTTTTGGGGTGGCCGGCGGGTTCACCAGTTGACATTCACGACAAGACGCACACCACCTGCGTACATTCTCGTGAATGCCCGCCAAAAACGGGCCATTAGTCGGTTTAGTGTAGCCGTTGTCCTAAATGCCCGGCCATTGGATTAGCGTGAGCCGCCTGGAAAAGCATTTAGTACTTTTGGGTACTAATAACTGCATTGTATCTTGTTTTGACTGGGCGTCTTGGGTCACCTGATACAAGCGATCTTTCATCACTGCAAAATATGGATAGGAAAGCGGTTGGTCAGGGTGTACGAGGTGGCCATCGATGGAACGGACCTGCGCGAACGCGTTTTTGAGCGTCTCATCCTGGGACTGCTCCCGGGGAAAGTCATCGCGTTCTGAGAAGATGGGAGTTCTCATCGTGCTCTGTTCCCCCGGAACCAGTCCCGGTGGTCCCGAATCCACCTCACCCGCCTGAGCCACCGCTACCTTCCTATATAGAGTGCCGGGGAAGACGTGGACGGAAGAGGGTCCGGGTTCACTCCCCCTCCCCTGGGCGCTGTCCTGGGTGCTGCCGGTGCGTCGGACGGCCCCCCTGTCCTCCACCGTGGCGCTGGTCTGGGCTGCCCCGCTGCTCGTGACCTGGGAAGAGGACAGGCTTAGAAGGAGGGGGAGAGGGGAAGGAGACGGAGAAGAGAGAGAGAGAGAAGCCGCTGGAAGGGGCTCGCCGACCCGTGGCACGCCACCATTTGGTCCTCCGCCAGCTGGATGGCCTGGTCAAGCGAAGTCGGGCGGTGGCACTGGACCCATTGGGCGGTCTTCCTCGGCAGCCGCGCGACGAACTGCTCCAGTACCACACGATCGATGACTTCTCAACGCCGCCTGGCCGCCATTAGCCACTTGGCGCACGAGTCCCGGAGCTGGTGCGCGAAGACGGAGGGCCGACCGAACTCCTCCAGAGCCAGCGAGCGGAAGCGCTGACGGTGTTGCGTTCGGGTCTGGCCGACCTGCTGCAGGATAGCGCTTGAGGTCGTCGTAGACCAGGAGGTTCTGGACGGGCAGCTGGTGTGCGGGTACCTGCGCTTCTCCCGACAACAGTGGCAGGAGCCGCATAGACCAGTCCTCCTTGGGCCACCTCGCGCCGGGCGGACCTCCTCAAGAGGTCGATGAACGCCCGGTCGCCCACCGGTCCCATCTTCGAGAGGGAGATGGTGGCGGCCGAGTCGCAGGTGGATTTGGGGCGGCCCGAACCTCCCGGTCGATCCAGCTCCGGAACAGCTTGCGGTCTACATGCTGGGCCTGGAGGAGCGCCTCGAACGATCTTGTTGGGTTTCTTGGTGAAGACCGGCGAGCGATTGTACAATGTCCGCAAGTGGGGTGCGTGACGGAGGTTCCATGGCGGCGGCGAACTTCTTCCTTCCCGGGTTTCGGCACCAGTGTAGTTCGGTTCGGCGTTGCTGTGTGTGTGGGGAAGGAAGAAGGCGGGGTCGGCGTGACTGGGACTAGCGGACTCTTTATTTCTCATACACAATAGTAAACACAAAGGACGCTCGTGGGCGTATAACTTCACACTCATAAACTCTCAGAACAAACAGTATCACTCGATTTCTCCGTTGAACCCTCAGTTCTCTCGGTCGCCGCGTAGTCCCAGTCCAGGTCTCTCTCTCCCTCTCCTCAGCCTGCTGCTGCTTAAATGCAGTCTCTCCACGCCAATTACTGCAATCAGACACAGGTGTTACTCGTCTGCACTTGACCTACTTACTCCCCGCTCGGCTCCGTTCTCTCTCTCCCGCTGCAGACTTCGCGGGGACACGCCCCCTCCGCCACAGTACAAAAACAGCATCCAAGAAAGGTCTAATCCTTTAGGAGCAAAGATGGGCCGAGGATCGCCAGTTTGCCAACAAATACGTGAGAAAATTATTGAAATGTTTAAAAACAATGTTCCTCAAAGAAAGATAGGAAGAGATTTGGATATTTCACATTCAACAGTGCATAACAAAGATTCAAGGAATCTGGAGGAATTTCAGTGCGTAAGGACAAGGGCGCAAGCCTAAGCTGAACAACCGTGATCTCCGATCCCTCAGGCGGCAGTGCATCAAGAATCGTCATTCATCTATAAGCGATATAATAATAATAATAATAATAATAATTTGTCACATTTATATAGCGCTTTTCAAGGCACTCAAAGCGCTTTACATAAGGGGGAATCTCCTCAGCCACCACCAATGTGCAGCATCCACCTGGATATCACCACATGGGCTCAGGACTACTTTGGCAAACCTTTGTCAAGTACCACAATACGTAGTTACATCCACAAATGCCAGTTAAAACTGTACTGTGCCAAAAGAAACCCTATGTTAACAGTGTCCAGAAGCGCCGTCGACTTCTCTGGGCTCGGAGGCATCTGGGATGGACCAGCACAGTAAAACGGAAACGTGTACTGTGGTCAGATGAATCAGTATTTCAGGTATTTTTTGGGAGGAATTAACGCCATGTGCTCCGGACCAAAGAAGAAAAGGATCATCCAGACTGTTACCAGCAACAAGTCCAAAAGCCAGGGTCTGTCATGGTATGGGGTTGTGTCAGTGCCCTTGGCAAACTTGCACTTCTGTGAAGGCACCATTAATGCTGAAAAGTACATAGAGATTTTGGAGAATAATATGCTGCCTTCAAGAAGACATCTTTTCCAGGGACGTACGTGCATATTTCAACAAGACAATGGAAAACCACATTCTGCACACATTACAAAGTCCTGGCTGCGGAGGAAGAGGGTACGGGTACTTGACTGGCCTGCCTGCAGTCCCGACCTGTCTCCAATGGAGAATGTGTGGCGCATTTTGAAACGCAAAATGCGACAACGAAGACCCCGTACTGTTGCCCACCTTAAGACTTGTTTGCAGGAAGAATGGGACAAAATTACACCTGAAACACTTCATCACTTGCTGTCTTCAGTCCCTAAACGTCTTTTAAGTGTTGTGAAAAGGAATGCCAACATTACAAAGTGCTAAATGCTTTACTGTCCCAACTTTTTTTAAAATATGAAAATGTACACTTTAAAACAAAATGTACTTTTGGAAAAAAAAGGGGGACTTTTAGGCTTCCTTTTGAAATAAATGACTTTTGGTATGGTGTAGATTAAACTTCCCAGTGTTGTTTTAGTATTATTTATAGATTTTTATACACATAGATTTTATTAATATTTTGAATTAAGATTTTATTTTTTATTTTAAGTAATAATGTGCTTTTGTCTTTTTTATGCTACTATTTATAGTTAATAGATTGTTTTCTATTTCAGTTTTAGGTTTTTTTATGGTTGGTCATTTTAGTGCTTCAATTTATACTTTGTTGCTGGGCAACACTTCTAATTTTATTTTTGTTTTTCATCTAACATTTATATTTTATTTATAAATAAAATTTCAAATCCACACCCAAAACACTTCTGTTTAGCTTTGAATTTACTGAATGAGCTCTGTGATATGTCCAAACTGATTGCACTGTATTTCATATGTACTCTTATTAATTATTTTTCTTGTTTTTTTAAATTTTATGCATTTTATGTCAATCTTTAATGCATCCTCTTTCCTTTTCATGTAAATCACTTTGAATTACCATTGTGTATAAAATGTGCTATTGCCTTTTGTGTGTTTTTAGAAGCAAAATACTTGTTAGTGTTTAATGTTCAGTTTTGTTTGACATTCAAAAGAGTTTCTGTTGTGTTGAACAGTTGTGGTGCTTGTGGTTTCCATTGTTCTAAAGAGTGTTTGTGAGCTACACAAGTGCAAACTATGAAGAATTTTCACTGAGTAATGACTGTGAAAATGTCAGTGATAGCTACTTAATTTCTCACTTGTTAATTTGGTTTGCATGCTAGAAGTCTGAGTATTTCAGAAACAGATCAAACAAAAATAAAACATCATCTGCTGTGACATACAGATGGTAGGGTCAGAATTTGGCATAACCAACATGAAAGTACCTTGTATCGATGGTTTAGGCTGCTGGTGGTGTACTGTTGATAGGGATATTTTCTTGCTGCCTCTTAGTACCAATTGAGTATTGTTTAAACACCACAACCTACCTATAGAGTATAGTTGCTGACCATGTCCATCCCTTTATGACCACAAATGTTCTGATGGCTACTTCCAGCAGGATAATGCAATTGCAGGTTGCCACAAACCTCAGATTCATCTCAAGCTGGTTTCTTGAACATGACAGTGAGTTCACAAGACCTCCAGATCTCAACCCAATAGCAGCTTTAGAATGGACCAAAATGTTGCTAGAACCTTGTTGAATCTATGCCATGAAGAATTAAAGGAGACATATTATGCCCCTTTTTACAAGATGTAATATAAATCTCTGGTGTCCCCAGAATTTGTCTGAAGTTTCAGCTCAAAATACCCTCAGATAATTTATTATAGCTTGTCAAATTTGCCCCTTTTTGGGTGTGAGCAAAAATGTGCCGTTTTTGCTTTAAATGCAAATCAGCTGCTGCTATCTGACAGAAGAGGATGGATCCTTTACATCAGCTGTGTAAAAACATGAGTATATCACACCAGTCCTCAGGTCTTTACACTGGCTCCCAGTTACATGTAGGATTGATTTTAAAGTATTATTATTGGTATACCTGTATAAATCACGCAATGGCAGGGGTGGGCAATTCCAGTCCTGGATGGACCGTCCTGCAGAGTTTAGCTCCAACCCTAATCAAACACACCTGAACCAGCTAATCAATACTTTCAGGATTACTAGAAGGCTACAGGCAGGTGAGTTTGATCAGGGTTAGAGCTAAACTTTGCAGAACAGTGGCCCTCCAGGACTGGAATTGCCTACCCCTGCTCAATGGCCTAGGAC
The DNA here is from genome assembly GCA_023029165.1 of Gobiocypris rarus. Taxonomy (NCBI): domain Eukaryota; kingdom Metazoa; phylum Chordata; class Actinopteri; order Cypriniformes; family Gobionidae; genus Gobiocypris; species Gobiocypris rarus. Next base: position 36,086,503 of record CM040926.1, on the reverse strand, counting down.
AGGGTTGTCCAAACCTGCTCCTGTAGGGCTACCATCCTGCGGTTCCAACCCTGCTCCAACACACCTGTCTGTTATTATCAAGCAGCCCTGAACACCATGATTAGCTGGTTCAGGTGTGTTTGATTGGGGTTGGAGCTAAAATCTGCAGGGTGGTAGCCCTCCAGGACCAGGGTTGGACACCCCTGATCAGATGTGCTCCAACATTAGCCACTTTCAAATCCAGACTCAAAACACTTCTGATTAGCTTTACATTTTCTGAATGAGCTCTGGGATATGTCCAAAGTGATTGCACTTTATTTCATATGTACTAATTATTTTTCTTGTTTTTATTTAAAATTTTGTTTGCATCCTCTTTCCTTTTCATGTAAATCACTTGGAATTACCATTGTCTATGAAACGTGCTATATAAATAAACTTGCCTTGCCTTTTATGTGTTTTTAGTAGCAAAATACTTGTTAGTGTTCAATGTTCAGTTTTGTTTGACATTCAAAAGAGTTTCTGTTGTGTTGAACAGTTGTGGTGCTTGTGGTTTCCATTGTTCTAAAGAGTGTTTGTGAGCTATGTGCAAACTATGAAGAATTTTCACTGAGTAATGACTGTGAAAATGTCAGTGATAGCTACGTCATTTCTCACTTGTTCATTTTTCAGACAGTTTATTTCAATGAACCCTTATGTTAACATCATCTTACATGTCCATACACTTACCAGCCCCTTAAACCTGGTCAACTGCTTGCAAATATCTAATCAGCCAATCACATGGCAGCAACTCAATGCATTTAGGCATGTAGACATGATCAAGACCATCTTCTGAATGAGGTAGAAATGTGATTTAAGTGACTTTGAATGTGGCATGGTTATTGGGTCAGAATTTGGCATAACCAACATGAAAGTACCTTGTATCGATGGTTTAGGCTGCTGGTGGTGTACTGTTGTAAGGGATATTTTCTTGCCACACCTTGGGCCTCTTAGAACCAATTGAGTATTGTTTAAACACCACAGCCTACCTGAGTATAGTTGCTGACCATGTCCATCCCTTTATGACCACAAATGTTCTGACAGCTACTTCCAGCAGGATAATGCAAACGCAGGTTGCCACAAACCTCAGATTCATCTCAAGCTGGTTTCTTGAATGGCAGTGAGTTCACTAGGCCCCCAATGCACCTGATCACCAGTTACACTGACTATTGCAACAAGCCTAATCAACAGTCATAGGTGAGGTTTAACTACTCTTACACAGGAAAAGGGGGAAATATGAAAACGTGTTGATGATTGATGAGGACTATAAAAAGTATTGGCAAAATTTTTACCATTATAGGCTGGTTGTTTACAAACACTGTGGACACACATCGGGGGTTAAGACTAACCCAAACCTTGCTTACTCAAGGTATGCTGGTTCCAAAACGAGTCCATATGTTCCCGGTTAATTTACAGAAACAAGAATAGGCTGTAACACAAGTGGCTTATATAACATAAGTGGCTTAAAATGTCTTTAAATGTCTTAACTTACTTGTCTGCACTATTAATGCCCTGTGGTTGTTACACATTACATGGCGTTACTCGTTTTAAAGAGTAGGAGTTGGTAAACATATTCAGGGCAAGGGAGCGCAAGGACGGGTGGTATTTGGGATCTTATGTGGTGGTGGGCCGGTCTGGGCAAAAATGCCAGGGCCGATTTTTGGTCCCAGTCCATCCCTGATTCCAAAGAAGTGTTGTCCGGACCTCCACTGGGAAGGAAATATACAGACCGGATCTCTTAGACTTTTGAAGACCAAACGAAGTGACAGGACCCCCTTGCTATGCTTGTAAACTGCCAAATGAAATGTCTAGATACAATGTGCAAAAAGAAAAAAACAAACAGGAAGAGGATTGACTCAAAGACAGATATAACAAGTGTAAATATAGATATTATGTGTGAAAAATTATGGCAAGTGTGTGTCAGCACCTCACTTACACTGACTATAAGAAGAGGGGCTTTCTTTAATGTGAGAGAAGAGCACACAAGCATCTCAGCGAGCAGCAGGAAGACGAAACCAGCGCTGATACACCAGACACCTGGCATATAGAGACACACAGACGAGGGTAAGCTTCATCTGTAATTGTGTATTCTGGTCCATGGAATTGATCAGGCAAATTAAATGCCATTGATTTGTAGAATTTCAACATAGAACCAGAATAATATTTTTTGATCAACATGACATAATGTATAGGAAACTACAGACAACATAGATAATCCATTTCATAAATGTAATGTAATTTGTTCAAAAGAATGAGAACTTGCTTTTGATGTGAACAAGTGACTAGATGGTATGGAGGTTGAACAAGAAGTTTTTGAAATTTGAGAATTTCAAATTGTGATCTGAGAAAAGTACCAAAGCCACTGAGAAAAACTGTCAAACATTTCACCAACAAAAGCAACCACGAGAGCATCTTAACTCTGATTATATATATTTAACAATGTGAAATACGAAAATACAATCAGATTTCCTTCAGTGGTTTCCTAGCAGTTTACCCTGCTATGTTTTAAACTTAAAATAAAATACTTTCAGTCTACTTTTTATGTACTTATACTCAAAATGTAAAGGTGCAGTGTGTAGTATTTATGAGGATCTATTGACAGAAATGCAATATAATATACATAACTATGTTTTCAGTGGTGTATAAAGACCTTACATAATGTACCGTTATGTTTTTAAACCACGGGTCCTCTTACAGTGAAACTGCCATTTTGCGCCGTCATGTTTCTACAGTAGGCCTAAACGGACAAACTTCTCTACAGAGCGCTAGTCACTCTCTGCTCTCTCAGACGACATCTTTGTCCTGTGTCAGCCACCATAGCTTCTTGTTATTTTTGAAAGGGAGGGGTGAGCGATTTGCGATCTCACTGCTAGATGGCACTAAAATTTACACAGTGCACCGAAATGACAGAAAAGTCCAAGCCTATATTTTTTTCCCCAGATTTTGTGCTTTTTTTCACATAGTTCATATTATGTGATTTTTTTCAAATAGTTTTAAACACTGTCTTATAAACTTGCAATTGTTTTAAAATATTGATTTGCAAAAAAAAAACATATGTATTCTTAATTCTAAATATGTGATTTTTTTTGTATAGTCCGTTAGAAATTTACATGAATTTACTTTAAAGTACAGGCATATTTAAAGTATAAAAATGAATACCTAAATAGTAACATAGTATTATACTTAAAGTGCAAAAATAATATATAAATAGTAAACTATAAGTATGAAATTATGTTCACTTAAAGAAATCTTACAAGTATAATTTACTGAGTATACTTCAAAGTGTATACATGATCAATAAGTCATGACAACATGTTTTTACATTTCTTTAACTCATCAATATAAGTTAAGCTTTATAAGTTTAAAAAAAATAGTTGAATGTACTTTAAGTTGAAATTACTTATACAGCCTTGATTGTACTTAAACAATCAACTGTGAACTTTTTTTTAAAACGGTGTACTTTCATAAACTAAAAAAAAATGTGCTAAAAGTATTTAACTATCAGTATACCTGTAAGTTCACTTGATGTAAAGTTATAAAAACAGTTGTAAACTAGCTGTGTACTCAAAGTTTACTACTGTTACACTTATACTACACTGTAAAAAAGTAGCTTCAATTTGTAAGTACAATCATCTTGGATGTTTAAGTCGTTTCAACTTAAATTACATCAAACTAACTTAAAAAATGAGTTGAATTGTGTATACGTTGAAAATTGCTTAACTTATTTTGATGAGTTAAAGCAATGTAAAAAAACATATGTTGTCATGATTTATTGATCATATAATATTTTACAGTGTACTATACTTTTATACACTAAAAGTGGGCCAAGTAGTATTGAAATAGTACACTTACAAGTAGTACATAGATATTTGTTTACTTCATAAAGTATACTTAAAAATTGAACTTGAATACTTATTTTTTGTAGCCACATGAGTAGTTTGTCACATTAACAAAATACTTGTTCCAAATACTTGTCTTCAGTTTGAACAGTGTCTATTGTTTTATAATTTAAAACATTGCACACTTAATTTTGTGAAAAGTATATATATAGGGGCCATTTTATTTGCAAATATACATCAACCCTATAGCCAGTCACATGATATCAATGAGTTCTTATAGCTCCCAGACAGAACTCTACCTGTACACGAACTAAAAAGCTGCTGTGATCGACACTTGTTTCTAGGTTTCCATCAAGATGATTTTCTTTTTTTGTTGCTGTAAAAACATAAGCTAAATTGTATAGTCTAAAATTTAAAGCAATAAAAAGTCTTGAAATTGGAGGAAATGGGTCCACCAAATTTTTTTAATTCTGTCATTATTTACTCACCCTCATGCCATAAGACTTTCATTGATCTTCAGAACATGATCTTTTTGATGAAATCTGAGATCAATGTTTGAATGTGAATAAAAGCCTAAATTCAATCTGTTCATCATATAAAGCGATCGAGTCTCTTCTGAAGATTTGGACTAAACCGCTCAATTCCTATAGATTAGTTTTACGATCGCATTAACTTTTTGAAGCGTCAAAGTGGTAGTTGCGTAGCTGTCAATGGAGGGACAGAAATCTCTCAGATTTTATCAAAAAGATCTTCATTTGTTTTCTGAAGATGAACAAAAGTCTTACGGTTTGGAACGACAGGAGGGTGAGCAATTATTTTATCTGTCAAAAATTTTACATTTGTGGGCAGAAAAAAAAAAAAAACATTTGAATATTGTATCACCCAACTACAGTATCTGTGCAAATACATTTATCTGTTCTGCATTAAAACCTTTTTGTAAATGCAGTTTTGTACTAATGTATTGTTTTATTCTGTGCTAACCCCAGACATTTTAGAAGATGGGAGTTCCTGGGGAAATTCTGTGTATCCTGATACTGCTGTGAGTATGAAATCACTAAACTCATGTATTTTTTTAATGTGCTAAAACTGGGAATGTTATTGAGGTTTGGTTAGTTAAAAAACAAAAACTACAACAAAAAGAATGTTGTTTGAAAGTTTTGGAAGAGCCAGCCTGCCAATCTGATTTTTGTATGTTTGGATTCCTCTAGTTTTTGACTCTTAGCTGAAGTCTGTTATTTCCCATTGTATTTATTCAGTTGGCAGACACTTATCCAAAGCAACTTACAGCACATTCACTTGGTGAAGTGGAACTTGTGACCTGATATTCTGATTTTGTTCCACAGACTGCACAAGAGTAGTCAACAACAAGTGTTTAATGATCGGGCGACACTCAATCTCCCTGCAAATTATAAAATTGGCTGGATGGAAACTCTGAATGATGAAAAATTAATCTCTGAAATCACTATTCCTGGTACACATGACTCCTTGGCTCTTCACGGAGGACTATTTGCAGAATGCCAGTCATGGTCACTAGAGAACCAGTTAAAGGCCGGGATACGCTACTTCGACTTGAGAGTGTCTGGCTTTGAATTAATAATTATGCATGGACCGATGATCCAATGGATATCATTGCCACAAGTTCTCAGCACAATCAGGGCATTTTTAACTGAATTCAAAAGTGAGGTAGTGCTTGTCAGAATTAAGCCCGTTTTTCCTATGAAGGGAAAAGTTTTGGATTTAGTTAAAAACATGATTAGAAATGCTGAAGATATCTGGGATAAGTCGTCAATTCCGAAGATTAAGGATGTAAAAGGAAAGATAGTTTTTGTTCAGAAAAACAGCTTTAATCTGGGTATTACTTTGTTTGAAACAGACAAAAAAGGAGACTATAAAGTAACTAAAGTTACAGAAAAAGAGGAAAAGATTAAACAGCATCTGAAAGAAGCTGCTGAGAAATGTAGTACAGGTGCTGCTCTGAGTCTGATCTACTCAAGTGGAACGAGCTTAGGTACATATATGTTGTTTAAATTATTGCCAAAATCATTGGCAAAGGAAATCAATCCTTGGTTGTATGGTCATCTTGCAAAGGAATTTGAAAAGAGTCCCAAGCCTTGTTTTGGGATCATTGCCATGGACTTTCCAGGCTTTGACTTGATTCAAAAGGTCATCAAATTCAATACGCCTACCTAAGAAATTTTTTTTTTTGGTCTATACTTGGGTTTATCAAGAAATTAATGTTCTAGTTGCTTTCATCAGACAATTGAGAGTTTTGGAATGGACAAAAGATACAATCAATATTACCGTTGTGTTATGTTACTTCAATAATATGAATTATTTGTTGTATTATGGGTTTGGAACAACATTAGCAAATGATGACAATTTTCATTTTGGTTAAAAAAAAGAATCTATGGCTAAATAACTATCAGAAGTTTTAGTTTTGATTAATTTGTGATGTATTTTTGTTTTCAGCAATGCATTGTGATATAAGAAATATTTTTAAATACAACCTTCACAAAAACAAGCTGGAAACTAGCTGTCAATGTTGAATACGTTGAATACAATGTTGAATAAGTTATGTTCAAGTTTGTACAATTTCTTTGTATTCGTTATGTTTCGTTGCTTATGTTTATATAAAATATGTGATTTGAGTGTCACTCTGTCATTTGAAAATACTGCTTATGGAAAATGTTTGAAGTTGTTTAGCCGCAAATAAGTTATACATGTGTTGATAACGTAATGTGCTGAACTGTTGTATGTGCTTTTATTGTTTGATTATTCTGTCCTATATTATAATTATTTTCTACATCAATAAACATATAAACACACCACTGTAAACCCTTACACTCAAAATAATTAATTGATTTGAGTTGGACAAACTTAATTAAAACAAATTAGTTCAGTCAAATGAACTTTTATGAGTATTTAGAACTTTCTATTTCTTTTAAGTTCACAGAACTGATATACTTTAAGTCAACTGAACTGTTGTTTTGAGTTTTGTGAAATTATTTATTTTAAATTAGACAAAATTAAGTTTAACTGAAACTGGGCTGGGATTTCTATTTCCCAGCATGCTTTGCCCTTTGCACTTGGAAGGGAATGTACATGCTAAAAATGAAGTGTTATACAATGATTAATGAACAAGATTAATGTGCCACCAGTAGGGCAAGTTGTCACATTCCACTTCAATTATTTTGGGTTAAATCAAGAAAAAAGTATACACTTTATTAATGAAACAAAAACACATAGCCTAATTGCACTAGACATGTGGGAAATTAATGTGGGGGAAAAAATAATTACCTGAACCCAGAGTGGATTTACACAAACTGAGAAAGTCAAAAAGTGTTCGTTTGTGCCCCACTCTCCCCCATGAATTACTGTACTCAAACATTTCAAGTTAAGAGCAGTTAAAATGATACAAAATAAAAATCTGGCAGTTCTGAATTTCTTGCACGATATGGACTACTTGGAGCATATTAACAATAGCAATAGACCTAATCCACACTAAATGCATCGTGTGAACAGAGCAATTTATAATTAAACCGGATGAATTCAACTCCAAATAGGCTTACATGAAAATAGCATCTTAACACGTTAGTTGCAATGCAGTAGCCTAGCTACAAATTTATACATTTAAGCTATTTTGACAACTTGGAAACACTACATAGGCTATGAACCCCAAGTCTCGCTCTACTACAGTAATAGCAATAAACAGCAGGTAGGCTAGGTGGCGCTGTTTGAATAATAATCAATTATTTATAGTGCATTTAAAATTTGCACTAAAACCATTCTTTTTTTTTTTTTCGTTTATATGAGTCAACATTGTAGAGTGATGATATATGTTACTATTAACAATAACACCATTGCTTACATCTCACATTTTGCACACTTATTCAAGTTATCATGAACAACATTCCTGTTATTGCCTACCTGTTGAACGCCATGAGGAAGTCACTGCCGGGAAAAAAACACAACTCCGCCTTAAATTGTGCTATCTTTATTCTGGACTTGAGACTCTCCAAGACGTGCCATACAAGCTGAGTTTGAGTTAACACAGTGTTTCCTAAGATAATTAACAATAATGAACTTGAAAAAAAGACAATCATCTAAAGTACAATATAAATTTTAATATTAATGAACAAACTGTATGGTTAAAAAGCCTGCAGTACCACAACTTCCTTATTGGAAACAAGAAATTGGATTTTTGCAGTTTCCTCCTCCTAACTTTGATTCAGGTCGAAATTTGTTTAGATAATTAAACATTCATCATCTGTTGTATTTACATACTATCATTATAATTTAAAATATTTAGTTGAGTCTATTTAAAGTGATAAATGTCTTTGCTTTGTATCCTCCAAACCTGATATAATACATTTACAGTATGTACATTCAAAAATGATGAGCAGTAATATTTTGTTGTCCTTATTGTTTAATGCAGTAAACAGGAGGATCAGCCATTGTTACCTGTGGGAAGACTTCCGTCTCCAGCATGACTCTGACAGTGTCTCAGGGTGAGGGAATCACGGTCATCACCGTCACCTCAAACCCAAAGAGCAAATGGCCCGTTCTGTGTCAGATTCTGGGTTTTCTGTGCTACAGTCCAGCTTGTTCAGTATCCCAGGGAATGAAAGGAAAGCTGACAAACACCCACACAGCTCTTGGGGTGAGTCAGACACATTAATTGCAAAACATATTTTTGATTTTCAGGCCTTTTCATTTTAGGCTACTTTAGATATATTTAATTTGAACGCTATATGGTCCTGGTTTCACAGACAGAGCTTAGAATCAGCCAGGATTAGGCCGTAGTTCAAGTAGGGCATTTAAAGAGGCTATATGCGTTTTTCTGAAATATAAACTCGCGACTGACACCTGTGGCCAAACTCACAGCGCACGCTCGCACATGCACACTTCACACAAGTCTGTCACGTCATTCGAACCCAGAGTGTGTCACTGGGAAACCCACTGTTCTAACCACTGCTCTATTGAGGCAGTATGGACCCAATTGGCAGAAAATCGCAAGAGGCAGATTTAGAAGGGGAAACAGATAGTCTTTACTTAAGCACTCTTGAGAAAACACTAAGGAACCAGCATCAGAACTGGGTTGAGCCAGATACAAATCCACACTGGATGATGCAGGCAAAATAGTCAAAAAAACATGAAACAAAGGTTACCAGAACAGCTGGCCAAAAGGTCTGAGCAAAAAGTCTTTCAGAGTAAACCAACTGGGCAAATGCAAAAGCATGGGCAAGGCAAGAAAACTTCAAGACTGAGCAAAGGTACAAACAAATGCAGGTCTTAAATATACACCTGTTAACAATGTAATGAGCTAAGAACAGGTGGTTTAATTGAACCAATAAGCAGTGAATTAGGAAGACGTGGAAGATCTTGTGCTCTCCGTCTCCCTCTGCTGGACAGGCTGTGGTGTGACAGGGCCCCCCGCTTTACGGCCGACTCCCGACGGCCCAGGACGGTCAGGATGTAAGTGATGGAATGTCTTGATCAGGTCTGGGTCTAAGATATGTCGTGCTGGCACCCAGGTACGCTCCTCAGGCCCATAACCTTGCCAGTCTACCAGGTAGTGAAAGCCACGGCCACGGCGTCTTGAATCAAGCAACCTCTTCACTGTGTACGTGGGACCACCTTCTATAATACGAGGGGGAGGAGGGGTGGGGGCTGGTGGAGACAAAGTAGAGGTTAATACGGGTTTCAAATGGGACACATGAAAAGTAGGTCTTACTCTTAAAGACCTTGGTAGGGCAAGCTGGTATGTAACAGGGTTGACCCGTCTGGTGATCTTGAATGGGCCAACAAATCTTGGGGCAAGTTTTTTGGATTCAACTTTTAACGGTAGGTCCCTAGCTGAAAGCCAGACTCTTTGACCAATTCTGAAGTGTGGAGTTGCCCTCCTTCTCTTGTCCGCATACCTCTTGTAGCGGTTCAAGCCTTCTTCAAGGCTACATGAGCCCTTTGCCATGTCCTTCTGCAGCACTTAACAAATCTCTCAGCATTAGGGACTCCAACCTCTATCTCTTGGCTGAAAAACAATGGTGGCTCAAATCCAAATTGACACTTAAATGGAGACAGACCTGTGGAGGAGCATCGTAAGGTGTTGTGTGCCAGCTCTGCCCATAGCAAGAAACGACTCCAGAAGGATGGTTGATGAGACATGAAGCAGCGGAGATATTTCTCCAACTCCTGATTTATCCTCTCTGTTTGGCCATTTGACTGAGGGTGGAAACCTGAGGAGAGACTAACAGAAGAGCCAAATAGGGACCAGAACGCTTTCCAGTAACGAGACATAAACTGGGGACCTCGATCAGAAACAATGTCTACTGGAATTCCATGAATTCTTACAACATTCTGTAGAATAAGATCAGCAGTCTCTTTGGCGGAAGGGAGTTTAGGTAACGCAATGAAGTGTGCAGCCTTAGAGAAGCGGTCCACCACCACCAGTACAACAGTGTTACCTTTAGATGCTGGTAAACCAGTAATAAAATCCATGGAGATGTGAGACCAGGGGCGTTGTGGGATAGGCAAGGGATGTAGAAGGCCAGCAGGTCGCTGATTAGAGGATTTCTGTTGAGAACAGACTGGGCAGGCTTGTACAAAAGATCGAACCGCTTTGGTCATCTCTGGCCACCAGAAGCGTCTTTGAATAAACTCCAATGTCCTCTCTGTTCCTGAATGTCCAGCCAGGGCTGAAGCATGGCCCCACTGGAGGACCTCGGATCTTGCTTCCTTGGGCACAAACAAGCATCCTGCTGGGACCTCATCAGGAATGTGTACACCACGTAGAGCCTTACGCACTGTATCCTCAATGGACCGGCAAACCGGTGCAAGAATACAGTCTCTAGGCACAATGAATTCGGGAGCGGTCCTCTGGGAACAGTCATACTGCCGTGACAAGGCATCAGCCTTAACATTCTTGGACCCAGGTCTGTACGAGATCACAAAATTAAAACGGGTAAAAAAGAGAGCCCACCTGGCCTGCCGGGGGTTAAGGCGCTTGGCCTGCTGTAGGTAGGACAGGTTTTTGTGGTCTGTCCACACAATAAAAGGATGTTTAGCCCTCCAGCCAGTGGCGCCACTCCTCCAGTGCGAGCTTCACAGCTAGGAGCTCTCGATTACCCACATCATAGTTTCTCTCCGCTGGTGACAGGCGTCTGGAAAAGAAAGAACATGGATGGACCTTGTCATCTCTACTAGACCTTTGGGAGAGCACTGCCCCAACACCCTCTTCTGATGCATCCACCTCTACGATAAATGGAAATTCAGGGTCTGGGTGTTCCAGGATAGGGGCAGAAGAGAACAGTCCTTTTAACCTGTCAAATGCCTGCTGACCCTCAGTCGTCCAGTGGATATGAGCGGGTGATCCCTTAGTAAGCGTGGAGATAGGTGCTGCAATAGTGCTGAAATCGCGAATAAACTTCCTATAGAAATTAGCAAAACCAAGAAATCTTTGTATCTGCTTTAATGTCTTGGGCTGGGGCCAGTTGGTGATGGCAGATACCTTTGTTGGTTCCATCTGGATACCTTCTTGTGAGACAACATAGCCTAAAAATGAGACTTGGGGCACATGGAACTCACACTTTTCAAGCTTAACAAAAAGGTGATTCTCAAGAAGCTTCCTCAGGACCTGGTGGACATGGTGAATATGTTGCTGCAGAGAGTCTGAGAAAATTAGTATGTCGTCTAGGTAGACAAACACAAAACGATTCAACATCTCCCTCAAGACATCATTGATGAAGGCCTGAAACACTGCTGGGGCACTGGCTAACCCAAAAGGCATAACTTGATACTCCCAGTGGCCAGTTGGGGTACTGAAGGCTGTTTTCCATTCGTCTCCCTCCTTTATTCGGACCAAGTTATATGCACTTCGCAGATCTAACTTAGAAAAAATCTTAGCTCTTTGGAGCAGTTCAAAAGCAGATGACATTAATGGGAGAGGGTAACGATTCTTAACAGTCACTTTATTGAGCCCACGATAGTCTATACAGGGCCTAAGACTACCATCTTTCTTCGGGACAAAAAAGAAACCAGCCCCAGCTGGTGACGATGATGGCCGAATAAACCCAGTACTCAAAGCATCCTGGATGTATTCATTCATGGCCTTAGTCTCTGGGGCAGATAGGGAATATAGGTGACCTCTAGGAGGGAGTGCGCCAGAAAGAAGGTCAATAGCGCAATCGTATGGTCTATGAGGGGGTAGCTTAGTAGCACGTTGTTTGCTGAACACTTCTTTCAAGTCATAGTAGTCTGGGGGCAAGAGTGTTAGATCTTGTGACTTATTCAAGGAACTGGCACTCACCTCTTCAATGGCTGCCAGGATCTCTTTACTCCCGACCACAGTGGAAGCAGGTGAGAAACAGGAATCCTTGCAGAGCTCCAACGGAGGAGAGTTCCAGAGGTCCAGGAGAATTGAGGGTCATGAAGCCGCAGCCAAGGATAACCTAGAATAAGGGGTTCTCTGGAAGACTTGATCAGATAAAATGAGATGGTTTCCTGATGGTTAGTATCAATGGTCAAACACAAAGGAACTGTTTTGAACCTGATTATACCAGACCCTATAGGTCTGCCATCTAGGGCTTCAACCTTCCAGGACGAAGAGCATGTCTCATAGGGGATACATAGCTTCTTAGCAAAACTAATGTCCATAAAGCTATCTGCTGCACCTGAATCCACAAATGCTTTCAAAGTCACTGTCTTCTCATTGATGTCCCCAAGTAAGAGTAGCTGGCAGCAGTAAACGGGAGTGAGTGTCAAACTGAGCAGTTCCACTCGCTAAGGACCCCACTCCTTAGCGAGCCTTGGCTTTACTGCTAACTCAGGGCAAGAAGAGCGCAAGTGGTTAGAGCCACCACAATAGAAACACCGACCTTCTTTCATGCGTCTTTCTCTCTCCTTTGGTGAAAGGCGGGTTCCACCCAGTTGCATAGGCTCCTCCTCTATCTGTTGAGTTAAATGGGAAACCTCTGGGACGTTGGGGGAAGAAAATGTCGGCATGTCTTGGGCAGTGCCTCGTTCTCTTCTTCTTTCACGAATACGGTTATCAACCCGGACAGCCAACGTTATGAGTTCCTCCAAAGTCTAACCCCAATCTCTACTGGCTAATTCATCCTTGACCCCTTCAGAAAGGCCACGATAGAAGGTTGAAATGAGTGCCTCTGAATCCCTCTCAGAAGCCAGAGTACGGAACTCAATGGCGTAGTCAGCCACAGATCGGCGCCCCTGATATAGATCTAATAGTCTCCTTGCCGCCTCACGGCCACTGACTGGATGGTCAAACACTTGTTGAATAGTCTCTGTGAACAAGTCTAGATTAGCGCAGATGGGGGACTGTTGTCTCCAGAGGGTTGAGGCCCAATCCAGTGCACGATCACACAACAAGGAGATAATGTATGCAATCCTAGCCTTCTCAGAAGCAAAGGAAGATGGTTGGAGTTCAAGATGAGTGACACTTGAGTCAGGAAGCCCTTACAAGCACCAGGTCTCCCATCATAGCGCTGAGGGGCTGGAATCTTTGGTTCTTGGGGCGTTGATGCAGATAATGGTGGGGTTTCTGGTGCTGGTACTACCACAGGCTCTTGAGGCCAGCGTACTTGTAGTTGTTGCAACGACTCCCCAGTTTGGTTCACAGCGTCAGTCAATCTCTTGAGCTGTGCCTCATGTGTTCCAAGCAAAACTCCCTGTTTGCTAATGGCTCCATGAATCTGTTCAGCATCTGCCAGGTCCATCTCTTGTCTGGCTCAGTCTTGCTGTCACGTCCGGATTCGAACCCAGAGTGTGTCACTGGGAAATCCACTGTTCTAACCACTGCTCTATTGAGGCAGTATGGACCCAATTGGCAGAAAATCGCAAGAGGCAGATTTAGAAGGGAAACAGACAGTCTTTACTTAAGCACTCTTGAGAAAACACAAAGGAACCAGCATCAGAACTGGGTTGAGCCAGATACAAATCCACACTGGATGATGCAGGCAAAATAGTCAAAAAAACATGAAACAAAGGTTACCAGAACAGCTGGCCAAAAGGTCTGAGCAAAAAGTCTTTCAGAGTAAACCAACTGGGCAAATGCAAAAGCATGGGCAAGGCAAGAAAACTTCAAGACTGAGCAAAGGTACAAACAAATGCAGGTCTTAAATATACACCTGTTAACAATGTAATGAGCTAAGAACAGGTGGTTTAATTGAACCAATAAGCAGTGAATTAGGAAGACGTGGAAGATCTTGTGCTCTCCGTCTCCCTCTGCTGGACAGGCTGTGGTGTGACAAAGTCATCTGCTGCAAGGAGGTCAACATTATGTTAACAGAGGTAAGAACTGTGTATTCGCTAAATCCATTGCACTGCTTGCGATTGTAGGCTACTTGCTGACTAGCGGTGGTGGCAGAGTGATCTGAAACGTTTAACATGAAAGCGCTTGACGTCACATCCGCAGACAGCGTGGGGAAAATCCGACCCAACAGAAAATAGGAAAAATTGGATTCAGGCTTATAGGTGCACCCACTGTGAACGGACATGTGTCAGTATGCTCATCAGGAGATGTTTGAGTCATAAATGGTAAAATTAAAAGGCTATTGTTACGTTTATTTTGGGGAAAAAGTTGCATATAGCCCCTTTAAGTAGCTTTTTAAATATGCATTAGAAAAAACATTACTGGTGAGCAATGGCAAAATACATATATTTTAAGATTTGTCAATGCAATTTGTTTCAGTTAAGTTGTTTTAGACAACTCAAACATGTGTCTGGAACTAGGCTAAAAGGGTTAGTTCACCCAAAAATGAAAATTACCTCATGATTTACTCTTCCTCAAGCTCCCCAGTGAATATGACATTCTTCTTTCAGCTGAACACAATCTGAGTTATATTAAAAAATATCATTGCTCTTCCAAGCTTTATAATGGGAGTGAATTGTACCCCAAGATTGTGAGATTTTGATGCCCAAAAAAGCGCATCCATCTAAAAAGTGCTGAACTCGTGAATAATCCATAAGACTCCAGTGGGTTAATAAAGGGCTTCTGAAGAGTTTTTGTTAGAAAAATAAACGAACTAGCTTCCGAAAGATAGCCTACACAAGTCAATTTACGTTAAAAGAGTAAGTTGTGTCTTGATGTACGACGTAGGATGTAGAAGTAGCGTAAGCTTTGACGCCTTTCAAACAAACAAATAGGACTGGGCAACAAACTCAAGCTCTTCTTCCCTTATATTGAAATCCTCCAACATTTCTTTAAATTTTTTTTTTAGACTTCTAGTTCAAGGCCGGTGTTTTGTTTTGCTCTTTCCTCCGTGCTTCCACGTTCGTCAGTACATCATGCGTCAGGTCAGGGGTTACTCTTTTATGGGATGATTTTAGACTCAAAATGATTAATACATGCACACACAATTATCCATGAACTTTTCACTATCCACAAACAAATGCCTTTCAACTTGTATGTGCAAAACACAGAATTGCATGAATGTGCTGCAGTTTGTACAAATAGAGACATTTTTTGGAATACAAATGTTTTATTTTGCATTAGTGTATCATAATTTGCACATGCAACAAATAAGTTGTGCATTTGTGGATCATGTGACGCGTGTGCATTTATTGACGTCTTTTCTGCATTGATCTCATTTTATTCATTTGGATTTTGAGACTTTCATTTCGCGTTCATTTTCTAACTTTGCTCGGTGTTTCACTATGGGAATCGCTTTGGGCGTGACCAACTACGGAAGCTCCAATGACACCACGTCTGTCTTGACAGACAGGTTGACCTGAGATCAGGCTCCGCCTCCACCTACATCACTCAGGTCGACCTCTCACAAAGTCATTCGCGCTTTGTTCCCGTGAGGGAATACAACAAGCTGTCTCAGCACGTCCGACTTCGTTGCTGATTTCGCTGAACTGTTCAACAGGCGGACCGTTATTGGATTACGCCACCGAACGTGACATCAGTGGATTGGACTGTGTTGAGCGACATCGGAAACTCTGAGTAGTGTCCGTGTCAAGGCGAGCTATTCTCTTCAGACTATCGCGTACTTAACTACGGCGGTAGGTTTTTTCAGTGACGTCAAGTCATCTTGTTGGGCTTTTCGCGTTGAGGCGAGCTGTTTGAAAGGGCTAATTACCCTACTTTACCATCAGACTAACGTGTTGTGACGATTCGTTGAATCACTCCTCCAGACATTATGTCGACGGTCATTACCCCTGCCAAAGGTAATGAGTCAAAAGGCAGGAGGTGGCATCCCGCCCGTGTCCATCGTCATGTGGAGCAACAATCTCGGGCAGGGACCCCCATCCTATGTGCATCGTGTGCATGGGTTCGAAGCACGCTCAAACGTCGCTTGTGGACCCTCAAACATGCGTCCACTGTGCGTCAATGCCGGTGAAAATTCTGGAGAGAAGGCTGAGAGAGGCTGAGAGTGGCTAGTAGCCAACAAGACCCATGTCTGTCCGGAGCCACCGCGAAGCCTAAGGCTACCGACCATCAAACGCAAGCTACCACTAGCTGGGCTGAAATGATGGAAGCCGAATCCCCGGATATGCCTCCTCTGTTCGATGGCCTTCTCGCACACGAAGAGGAAGAGCAGGGGGACGGCAGAGGGCGATGCTAACTCTGACCTCCTCGACTTGGACATGGACGACGAGGAGGAAGATGACAACTCTCCCTTCCCCGCTCAACAGTCTAGACCTCCGAGCGCGACTGACTCGGGTTCTCAGGCTGACAGTAACCTACACGAGGTATGCAAACGAGCCGCGGCTAAACTGGGCCTAGCTTGGCCCACGGCACAGGACGCCGAAGGAGCAGAGAGGGACCTTTACGACGGGAAAAGGCTGCCGCCTGCTCAACCCACGGCGAGACAACTACTGCCCGCCGTGCCGGCATGCATGAAAGAAATGTCTCGCCATTGGAGTAACCCCTTTAAGAATAAGCTCCCGGCCAAGGGATGCTCTAAGCTGGAGATTCAAGGGATGGTGGAGCTGGGGTTGGCCGGACCCCCAGCGGTAGAGTCTTCAGTGGCCTATCACCTCCACCCGAATCGACGCTCCATTTCTGCCTCCTCTCAGATTTCGCTGCCGAGCAAGATGGAACGTTTGACCGCGTCCGTCTATACAAGTATGCGGCGCAGTCAGTGTGCTCGCTGAACGCTGTGACTTTACTGTCAGCGTATCAGGCAGAAATTTTGGAGGAAATGGGGCGACAGCTGGATACAGGGACGAAATATGTGTGGTGAACGATCTAATTCTCCGCTCTTCCCGCGGTGCGGTTCAAGGTTGTGGCCGTGTGATGGGCCTGGCCGTGTCAGGTGAGAGAGCGTTATGGCTGAACCTGTCAGGATTGAGCGACGCTCAGAAAGCGGAGGTGATGGACGCAGCGTTCGACCCAACTAAGGGCCTGTTCGGACCAGCTCTCGAGAAAATGAGAGAAACCAGCTCCCTGAGGAAACAAGAGGATGAAGCTTTTAACCTCTGTTTACCACGGAAGCAAGCACCGCGACCACTCTCTCAACCAGCGCGGCAGGGCTTTGTTGCAGCCGCTGCAGCGAGAGGGAGACAGATAGGGGCCAGGAATGTGAGACCCGCTCCCAGCGGACAACAATCTGGCCATCGTCCAAGGTCAGAGGGCTCCGGACCATGGGGTAAGCATTCATTTGCGGCCGCGGCGGCCAGGAACCGCCCGCCCCACCCCGAGGACCGGAAGAAGAAGCGTGCGACCTGACACGCGAATGTTCCCCTGCACTTCTTTCTCCGCCCGCAAAGAGAAGAAAGGGGCCCAACCCTGTTGTTCTGAGTTCAGTAAAGGCTCTCGCTGTAAGTTACCCAGTTCAAAAACAGGGAGAAAATGTTCAACAGTGTCACCAAGCACTCACTCAGTGTTCTCAAACGCACATAATTTCAGGGGAAGACTTAATAAAGAATGCACTATCGCATCCAAGCCACGAGCTAAGGGCGATATGCTCCCCGAATATAACAAGCACACAAATAAATGTTTCTCTATCGCAGCCAGGCAGTCAGCCGAGAGCGATAGATTGCAAAGAAATCCAAAAATTAAAACGCGTCTCTCTAGCTTCGCCGCTGGAGGGAGCACACGCTTCTCTAAAGGGGGTCAGTGCAGTGACGATAATGACGTCATCAACGCGCCCGCGAGAGAAGTGTACAAAGGACCCCTCTCGGCTCGCATACTCAGTTGGCGCGCATGCGCAGCTCATCCGTGCGTTTTAAACACAATTTCACGGGGATACAGACTTCAATTCGCCATGAAACCACCCAGATTCAATGGCATTATAGTCTCAGTGGCCGAGGGAGAAGCAGCTCGAGTCCTGGCGGCCGAGATAGACACTCTTTTAGACAAACGAGCCATCAGAGTGGTGCCAAAGGAAGTGAGCTGTCAGGGTTTTTACTCCCGTTACTTCGTGATCCCAAAGAAAGGGAGAAAATCCCTGCGTCCAATTTTAGATCTCCGTGTGCTAAACAAGCACCTACGGAAGTATTCATTCAAGATGTTGACACACAAAAAACTTTGTCGATCTATCCGCCAAAACGACTGGTATGTGACGATCGATCTGTCAGACGCTTATTTTCACATAGATGTTTATCCGTCTCACAGAAAATATCTCAGGTTTGCATTCCGAAACACAGCGTACGAGTTTCAAACCATTCCATTTGGTCTGTCCTTAGCGCCAAGAGTTTTCAGCAAATGTGTGGAAGCAGCGCTATTTCCGTTGAGAAACAAAGGGATAAGAATATTGTCGTACATAGACGATTATCTGATTTGCGCCTTGTCGAAAGAACAAGCGATCAGAGACACAGACATGATATTAGTGCATCTCGACAGCTTGGGATTCAGAATGAACATGAAAAAGAGCCGCTTAGAGCCAGCTCAGAACACAGAATATCTGGGGCTCAGTATAAACTCCCTCTCCTATCAGGTCACTCTGACAGAGGGGAGGATCATGTCCTTTATACAGTGTCTCTCCCGTTTTCAGACGGGGAAAACTGTTCCGTTCAGACTGTGCCTACGAATGCTGGGTTTAATGGCCTCAGTGATTTCAGTAGTACATATAGGGCTACTAATGATGAGAGACTTTCAGCGCTGGGTCGCGCATCTGCGCCTATGTTCTCGGCGACATCTCGGTCGACCGGTGAAAATAACGCATGCGTGCGTCAGAGCGCTCAGACACTGGAGAAGCCCCGAGACTCTCAGAAAGGGGGGATCCCCTTGGGGGCGGTGTCAGCGAGGGTCACTTTAACGACGGATGCGTCATTAA
This sequence comes from Gobiocypris rarus, assembly GCA_023029165.1. Classification (NCBI taxonomy): domain Eukaryota; kingdom Metazoa; phylum Chordata; class Actinopteri; order Cypriniformes; family Gobionidae; genus Gobiocypris; species Gobiocypris rarus. The sequence goes on along the minus strand of CM040926.1, from coordinate 36,067,410 downwards.
AAGGCTGGGGAGTAACTCTGATGGGCAGAGCGGTGAATGGTGTGTGGCCTCAACATCTGATTCACAAGCACATAAATTACTTGGAACTGCTGGCAGTGTTTCTAGCGCTAAAACATTTTTTGAGCTACATCAAGAGCCAGCATGTTTTAGTGAAAACAGACAATTCTACAGTGGTCGCTTATATCAATCGACAGGGAGGCACACGCTCGCTTCAACAGCACCAGTTAGCGAAAAAGATGATTGTGTGGTGCAACACGAGGCTTTTATCCATCAGGGCAACCCATGTTCCAGGGATATTGAACAGAGGGGCAGATTTGTTGTCCAGGGGAAATCCTCTGTACGGGGAGTGGAAGCTTCATCCCCAGGTAGTGAAGCAGATATGGCAGAAGTACGGTCAGGCTGTCGTAGATCTCTTAGCGTCGCAGGAAAACGCTCAATGTCCTCTATATTTCTCTCTGGTGGACGGAAATGCACCATTGGGTGTGGATGCTTTAGCCCACCCATGGCCGAATGTCCTGCTGTATGCATTCCCTCCTCTGAGCCTGATTTCACCCACTCTAGCCAGGGTGAGGGAAATGCCATTATCACTGATACTAATAGCTCCATGGTGGCCATCCAGACATTGGGTAGCCGAGATAGTTCAACTACTGTCATGTCAGCCGTGGCCCCTCCCTCCACGGAGGGACCTCCTGTCACAAGCAGGAGGGGAAATCTACCATCCTTTCCCGGACAGAATAGCTCTCTGGGCTTGGCCCGTGAGAGGTGGAATTTGAGTGCGGCAGGTTTACCTCCATCTGTCATTCACACGATACAGAGTGCCAGAGCCTCTTCCACTCGATCACTTTATAGTAATAAATGGCGAGTCTTTGAAGAATGGTGTGGAAGGAGTAATATTGACCCTTTAATATGTCATTTTATGAAAGGGGCACGGCGTAAGAGGCCAGTGGCCAGGAGGATGGTCCCGGTGTGGGATTTGTCCATGGTGTTAGAGGCCCCATCTCAACATCCTTTTGAGCCGTTAGAAGCCATAGGGTTGAAGTTTCTCTCTCTTAAGACAGCACAGTTGTTAGCGCTGGTGACAGCTAAGCGTGTGAGCGACTTACAGGCCATGTCTATCAGCCCGTCTTGTTTACAGTTTGCTCCAGGGCTCACAAGGGTTTCCTTTCGCCCCAACCCTGCTTTTGTACCTAAAGTAGTGGACTCATCTTATAGATGTCCAACTACAGAACTTACAGCTTTCCACCCTCCTCCGTTCTCTTCGCCAGAGGAGAAGAGATTAAATTCTTTATGTCCGGTACGGGCGCTTCATAGGTACATGGAAAGGACAGCAGGATTCAGAAAGAATGACCAGCTTTTTGTATCTTGGGCTACTCCTCACAAAGGGAAGCCGTTGTCACGTCAACGGCTGTCCCATTGGATTGTAGAAGCTATATCTCTAGCTTATGAATGTAGAGGTTCTCAACCTCCTGAGGGCTTAAGGGCCCACTCCACTAGGGGCATGGCTACATCATGGGCCTTACTTAAGGGAGTTTCAGTTCAGGAGATATGTGCAGCAGCAAGTTGGGCTACGCCCCACACATTTGTGCAGTTTTATAGACTAGATGTGTCTGAGCCATCCTTAGCTCATGCAGTGCTAGGGGCAAGCACACTGTGACATGTTTGATTAAGCAGAGCATATGTTGTGCAATCCGGGAGTGGTCTATATCTCCCATAGTGAAACACCGAGCGAAGTTAGAAAAAGAACGATGGGTTACTTAACGTAATCCCGGGTTCTTTGATAACAGAGTGAGCTGTTTCACCAACACCTCCCTTCTCGCACAGGACGGGAAGAAATCTCTCTATAATGACTTTGTGAGAGGTCGACCTGAGTGATATAGGTGGAGGCGGAGCCTGATCTCAGGTCAACCTGTCTGTCAAGACAGACGTGGTGTCATTGGAGCTTCCGTAGTTGGTCACACCCAAAGCGATTCCCATAGTGAAACACCTCACTCTGTTATCAAAGAACCCGGGATTACGTTAAGTAACCCATCGTTTTCAAGCATTTCACAAACCACACACAAACAACTACCAGTGAATGCGCCTGGTGCTGATTATTAATGTATGCACAACTACCAAATGTCAATTTCTACATTAAAACTTTACAACTTGTATGGGCAAAATCCAGATTGACATGAATGTGCAGTATTTTGTACAAACAGAGACATATTTGTGAATACAAAAATTCGATGTTGGTCAGAATTTGTGCGTGCACCGAGTACGATGTGCATTTGTGGATCCGGTGACATTTGTGGATTCTTTTTTTGCCAAGATAAAGGACAAAATATGGTTGAAGTTACATATTAACAAGGTCATAGTCAGGTATGTTTAATAAAAACAAGAGTAGCACAAAACAATCTAGCTTATATTGTTGTGTTACTTTTGACCCTCCTGTGTGTTACTTTCGTCCCAGCTGATGGGGTCAAAAGTAAAAATGTGCATCTTATGTTTAAAGTGAAATTATCCTGTAGTCGTTCTGCATTTGTACAAAATACCACCTGCTACTGATAGACCACACTTGTGAATTATTGGCCAAATATATATCTCTGTCTAAAACATTATCTTTTAAAATTACGTTTTTCTGAAAAGTGGTACTTTCGCCCCTGCTCTCCCCTAGTAGCTACCTCTGGGCTATACTGTAGCTATTTTTATTTTGTTAAGGACAGCCTGTTTTACAGTCACATTTTGATTGATTAATTCAATTTTGATTCGATCTGATTACCTTAAGTGTAGTTTAGAAGGCTATACCCATTTAAATGTGTATCCTATAGACAAAACATTGATGCACCTATTTTTAAAATGGAAAAACATGTGGGAGAAAAAGTGGTTGTGTGGGTTTAAACCCTGGCTGTAATTAACGAAATAAATCCAGGACAGTGTGGGGAATGAACATAGACGGGAATGAAGCATCATGAATGCCTTGGACCATCGATAACAGCGCCACCTCCTGGTTCATAAAAATTACGACCGTCAGAAAACCTGCGAAAATTTGAATATCTTAGCTAAATGTTTCTAAACAGAATGACTGTTTCTTGCAGATAGCAGGAAACGTATTTGAGGGCTTTCTTTCGCCAAACATGTTTTTTTTTCTTTTTTTCCCTCATGTATTTTGAATGGTTGTAGCCTATACTAGCCTACTCAGTGGGTGCGTCTCAATCAGCTCCCTAGTTTAGTAGTCGGGGCACTGATCAGGTGACTCTTGACTTTGACTTATGTCCTGATCAGTGCCCCGACTACTAAACTAGGGAGCTGATTGAGACTCACGCTGTGTGATGTCATCGACAGTAGATTTCAGTTTTTTACAAAAAGACCAAGCTATTTCTCATGTTGTCTCATTCCTCACCTGCATAGTAGCTACACTTGTGATAAACTTTGTTTTCGCTCGAGCCAATGCCTTTATTTCACTAGACAACGCCAAAGTTCATTGAAATAGCCTATGCTTATAATTTTCCTCCCATCTCACATTTTTCCCCATCATCATATCACAAGGGGCTCTGTACAATCCGAATAAACAGTCCAAACATGACCCAAGTAGGCTGCATACATTAAACATAATATATTGCTTAGAAAACGCGCAAGTGATTGAACAGAAATGTGTGTTTCTCGTGTGTTTTTCTGAAAACAGCACAAGCTGTTAGACGTCCCCTACTTTAAAAAGACGTAATATTTGTTCATTTGTGTGGGTGCCTTTATAGTGACATCATACTAGTGACATCTACTAGTACTTATTTTTTAGATACTGGTATCTCTTCCATTAAGGACTTATTCATTAGCTAGTAGTGCCTATTCTTTAGATATTAGTACCTTTTAAAAAGATTCTAGTAGTTATTCATTAGTTCTTATTTTTTAGATACTGGTACTCATTCATTGGATACAAATATCTATTAAATAGACTCTAGTACTTATTCATTAGCTACTAGTGCCTATTAAATTGGTAACAGTACTTATTAATTAGTAGTACTTATTATTAGATACTAGTACCTATTAATTAGATAGTACTTATTCATTAGAGACAAGTACTTATTTCGATAGTAACTATTCTTTTGTTACAAGTAACACATTTTACATTTTTGCCATTGACTTCTGGGATCTGTCATTCAGATATCAGCTATTCAGTTCTGACTAGTATTGTCACGTTACAATAAAGGAAAATAGTGCGCGAGGACTCAAGTGCAGATTAACGGGTTTATTACAAAAATAAAACATAAACTCAAAACAAAACCCACGAGGGGAAAAATACATAATCAAAAACACAAAATACTCAAACACATACCGACACGGGAAACGGGAGACGAGACAAGACAACGATCCGACAAGGACTGCAAACACACAGGAGCTTATAAAGGGGAGAAATCAAGCAGGGAGTGAGGCAAACACAGGTGGGGCAAATTAACCAATAACGAGATAACAAGGGGTGGGATCTGACAATGACAGAGGCACATGGCCACACTAACAAACCCACATGTGCACACAAGACAGGACAGGCATGTGACATTACCCCCTCCTTAAGGAGCGGCTACCAGACGCTCCACTAGGGACGGGAGGGACAGACCAGGGGGGCACGGGAGGGACAGACCAGGGGGCACGAGAGGGACAGACCAGGGCGGCACGGGAGGGACAGACCAGGGCGGCACGGGAGGGACAGACCAGGGCGGCACGGGAGGGACAGACCAGGGCGGCACGGGAGGGAAAGACCAGGGCGGCACGGGAGGGAAAGACCAGGGCGGCACGGAGGGAAAGACCAGGGCGGCACGGGAGGGAAAGACCAGGGCGGCACGGGAGGGAAAGACCAGGGCGGCACGGGAGGGAAAGACCAGGGCGGCACGGGAGGGACAGACCAGGGCGGCACGGGAGGGACAGACCAGGGCGGCACGGGAGGGACAGACCAGGGCGGCACGGGAGGGACAGACCAGGGCGGCACGGGAGGGACAGACCAGGGCGGCACGGGAGGGACAGACCAGGGCGGCACGGGAGGGACAGACCAGGGCGGCACGGGAGGGACAGACCAGGGGGCACGGGAGGGACAGACCAGGGCGGCACGGGAGGGACAGACCAGGGCGGCACGGGAGGGACAGACCAGGGCGGAACGGGAGGGACAGACCAGGGGCGGAACGGGAGGGACAGACCAGGGGCGGAACGGGAGGGACAGACCAGGGCGGAACGGGAGGGACAGACCAGGGCGAAACGGGAGGGACAGACCAGGGCGGGACGGGAGGGACAGACCAGGGCGGGACGGGAGGGACACCAGGGCGGGACGGGAGGGACACCAGGGCGGGACGGAGGGACAGACCTGGGAGAAACAGATAAGGAAGGGGAAAACAAGGGAGGGACAAGGAACACAAAGAGTTCAGGCGGCCGGGGCCGGGTGGCCAGCAGAGCTCAGGCGGCCGGGGGCCGGAGTGGCCAGCAGAGTTCAGGCGGCCGGGGGCTGGAGTGGCCAGCAGAGTTCGGGCGGCCAGGGGCCGGAGGGCCAGCAGAATTCAGGCGGCCGGGGGCTGGAGTGGCCAGCAGAGTTCAGGCAGCCAGGAGCCGGAGTGGCCAGCAGAGTTCAGGCGGCCGGGCGGCCAGCAGAGATCAGGCGGCCGGGATGGCCAGCAGAGTTCAGGCGGCCGGGGCCAACAGAGTTCAGGCGGCCGGGGGCCAGCAGAGATCAGGCGGCCGGGATGGCCAGCAGAGTTCAGGCGGCCGGGGCCAACAGAGTTCAGGCGGCCGGGATGGCCAGCAGAGTTCAGGCGGCCGGGAGCCGGAGTGGCCAGCAGAATTCAGGCGGCGGGCGGCCAACAGGGTTCAGGCGGCCGGGCGGCACATCCAGCACAGTGTCCGCCGGAAACGGGTCCGCCGGCTCAGGGTCCGCGGCTCAGGGTCCGCCGGCTCAGGGTCCGCCGGCTCAGGGTCCGCCGGCTCAGGGTCCGCCCGGCTCAGGGTCCGCGAAACGGGACCACCGGCTAAGGGTCCGCCGGAAACGGGTCAGCCGGCTCAGGGTCCGCCGGAAACGGGTCAGCCGGCTCAGGGTCAGTCGGCTCAGGGTCCGCTGGCTCAGGGTCCGCCGGCTCAGGGTCCGCTGCTCAGGGTCCGCCGGCTCAGGGTCCGCTGCTCAGGGTCCGCCGGCTCAGGGTCCGCCGGCTCAGGGTCCGCCGGCTCAGGGTCCGCTGCTCAGGGTCCGCCGGCTCAGGGTGCGCTGCTCAGGGTCCGCCGGCTCAGGGTCCGCCGGCTCAGGGTCCGCCCGGCTCAGGGTCCGCTGCTCAGGGTCCGCCGGCTCAGGGTCCGTCGGCTCAGGGTCCGTCGGCTCAGGGTCCGTCGGCTCAGGGTCAGCCGGCTCAGGGTCAGCCGGCTCAGGGTCCGTCGGCTCAGGGTCCGTCGGCTCAGGGTCCCGTCGGCTCAGGGTCAGCCGGCTCAGGGTCCGCCGGAATAGGGATCACCGGGACTGGGACCACCGGGACTGGGACCACCGGGACTGGGACCACCGGGACTGCCTCTGGGGGCTCGGAGAAAGTCCTGTGCTTCTCCCAAGCCCTCCAGAAGGCCACCATAAAGTATCCGGTCACAGCCCTCCAGGCCATGTCCGGACTCGGGACCACCGGATCAGGAATCCCCGGAACACGATCCACCGGATCAGGAATCCCGAACACGATCCACCGGCACTGGGACCACCGGAACACGATCCACCGGCACAGGGACCACCGGAACACGATCCACCGTAACTGGGACCACCGGAACACGATCCACCGGCACTGGGACCACCGGAACACGATCCACCGGCACAGGGACCACCGAACACGATCCACCGGAACTGGGACCACCGGAACACGATCCACCGGCACTGGGACCACCGGAACACGATCCACCGGCACAGGGACCACCGGTACACGATCCACCGGAACTTTGACCACCGGAACACGATCCACCGGCACAGGGACCACCGGCACAGGGACCACCGGCCCAGGGACCACCGGCCCAGGGATCACCGGAATACGATCCATCGGCACTGGGACCACCGGAACACGATCCACCGGCATTGGGACCACCGGAACACGATCCACCGGAACTGGGACCACCGGGACACGATCCACCGGGACTGGGACCACCGGAACACGATCCACCGGGACTGGGACCACCGGAACACGATCCACCGGCACTGGGACCCCCGGGACAGGGACCACCGGAACGGGGACCACCCGACTTCCTCCTCCTGAAGATGGATCCTCCTCAGCGGAGGGGTCCATAGAAGTGTTCCTGTTCTTCCTCCTCCTTCTCCGTTTCCGGGTCATCGGAGGACTGGGGCCTCCACTGACTGTAGATGGAAGGAACAGTCAGTGGGCTGGGATTCTGTTGGCCGTAGATGTTCTGGCTCACCAAGCTGGTAGAGGTGATAGACAAAGTCCCAGAATCCCAGAAGCCCCAGCTTCTCCATCTCCCCTGGGCTGAGAGGCATATCTAAACAGATATTGAATACCTCTTTGATACCCGCCTCAGTGTAGTCCATATGGTCCACCTCAATGAGGAACTTGCAGGCGAAGTCCCTCACGTCAGTTCCCTGCTGACGGATGTATCGTGAGCATACATATTGGGCCAGTGGTAGATGTTCTGAGAGTTTGGTTGGGGGAGATGGAAAAAGGAAGGTACCCATCCTCTGCTGAGTCCTCAAGGGTCGGATCGTTCTGTCACGTTACAATAAAGGAAAATAGGCGAGGACTCAAGTGCAGATTAACGGGTTTATTACAAAAATAAAACATAAACTCAAAACAAAACCCACGAGGGGGAAAAATACATAATCAAAAACACAAAATACTCAAACACATACCGACACGGGGAAACGGGAGACGAGACAAGACAACGATCCGACAAGGACTGCAAACACACAGGAGCTTATAAAGGGGAGAAATCAAGCAGGGAGTGAGGCAAACACAGGTGGGGCAAATTAACCAATAACGAGATAACAAGGGGGTGGGATCTGACAATGACAGAGGCACATGGCCACACTAACAAACCCACATGTGCACACAAGACAGGACAGGCATGTGACAAGTATGGATTCCAATTGTGAAAAGTACATATTTATTAGATACTAATACCTTTTACTAAATACTAGTAATTATTCAATAGTTAGTACTTAATCATTAGATACTTGTACCTATTAAATAGATACTATAGTATTAAATAGATACTATAGTATCTATTTAATAGGTACAAGTATCTAATGATTAAGCTTCTACACAGTGCACATCACCATGGCAACCCACAGCCTACTGCCTCTAGTGGCAACAGTTGTATTTTTTTCTTTACTTGTGATAATAATTGACTCAGTGTATAATACACTCATTTTGTCTCATCATAAATAAATGGGTGTATCACACATGAGCCTTACTTATTTTTCTTGTCTTTACCTTGTGAGCAGGTTGAAGAATCACCTCAGCCTGCAGCATGACTCTGTCAGTGTCTCAGAGTGAGGGAATGACGGTCATCACCATCACCTCAGACCCAAAGAGCAAATGGCCCGTTCTGTGTCACATTCTGGGTTTTCTTTGCTACAGTCCAGCGCATTTTGTATCTGAGGATATGAAAGAGAAGCTGACAGACACCCAGAGAGCTTTTGGGGTGAGTAAGAAATCTTGATATCTTGAAATCTTGATATTTAAGATTTAAGATCAACTGGCACAAACATTGTTCTCTTATTCCACAGATTGTACAATTAGTAGTTGCAGTCATGAATTTTGCTATGGGCTGTATTGGCTTCATCTTCTTTTTTCTTACAACGTGGGCCAGTAGTATGGTAAGATTTGTATGTTTCTAAATCACTTCATGCAATAAAGTGTGTGTGTGTATGTGCGTGTGTGCGTGCGTGTGTGCGTGTGTGCGTGTGTGCGTTTAAGGTATACCCTAAGTAATGGGGACAAAATGTCCCCACAAAGAAGGCTATATATATTTTGGTCCTCTTGAGGAAAACAGCTTACAAATCATGCAAAAAATTTTTTGTTGTTGTTGAAAATGTAAAAATGCAGAAAGTTTTTAGGGTAACATGATAGAAAATACAATTGAAATTGCGTTTTGCATTTAATTCACAGATATATTGCAAAGTATAACTCTCATAAATTAAATATTGATCATTTGCATGTGTTTTATATGCTAATTTACACATTTAAAAGATTTCATTGCAAGAAATAGGCAAAAAGCTTAATTCTGAGTTTATGTGCTGTTCTATCTGCACACACCGAATTGAACAGACACATGCACATAAATCAGGTCTAAATACCCATCTCAGCCAGTATTCTCGTAAACACAGTCGGTTAAGTGAACGTAAACCATTGAAATGAAATCGGATGTGTATCATTATATTGGTTCCGTGCATTAGGTCTTAAAGTGACAGCAGCCTAACAGCAGCTTATCATGTTAATCATAAAACAAATCACAGCTTTAACAAAGATAAACAGATGTAATTCATACTGTGAACATTATAGTGTTATTTTTACGTTTAATTATTACATTTCTGTACCTGAATACTAGTTAGACCTTATTTGTAACTTTGTATTTATCTATGCTTATAATTAATTTATTTGTTCTTATTTTTTTTTGTAATACCCACCCCTCCACAATTAGTTTTTTTGTTGCTGATGTGAAAATTTTCACATCATTGATTTTGAGTCATGGAACTGATTCAATCCGTAATATGATGTGAGTTTTGTGATCCTTTAAACCACTACAGTTATGTCATTATTCATTACTGAACAACAGCTTAATGTGTTTTTTATGTTAGTTGGATTTTTTTTTTATTTGTGTGTAAATTTGTGAAGTAAGTAAAATTCTAAATTCTTCAAAATGATTTGTATTCCACACTGAAAGAAAGTCACAGGGGTTTTACGTCAGAACAGCGGCTTATTATTTTCCCGAGGCTGTTCATGTGAGCACCACGGCAGGAGCTTGCCAATAATGAGCCGGCGTTCTGACATAGAACCTGGAAGTGCTGCACTGTGTTTACTCAAATCAAATAGCGTAGGAGAATGGCGTTGAAGAGAAGAGATTGTTGAATAAAGTTTTTGTTTGTGTGTTTTTTGTGCACAAAAAGTATTCTTGACGCTTCATACCATTAAGGTTGAATCACAGTAGTCACATGGACTATTTTAACGATGTCTTTTCGACCTTTCTGGGCCTTGAGTGTTGCAATGACGTTGCTGCCTATGGCTGGTTCAGAAAGCTCCCAGATATCATTACAAAATATCTTAATTTGTGTTCCGAAGAACGACATGAGGGTGAGTCATTAATTTCCATTTTTGGGTGAACTATCCTTTAACTCCACTTTTAGACATATACTCACAACTCAACTTCATCAAGTGGACGAGGAAAGTTTATTTGGACAGACCCTTGCCCCTTTGATTTTGACAGAGGTAGCTAGTTTACTCTTATGTACACTTCAGGTACATCCATAGACCACAATGCAACACGATTGTGATGTCACAACAGCAACGCGCACACTTACTTTACCCACAAGTGATCAAGGGTTTAGGACGTTCCATTTAAATCCATTGCAGGGGTTCCGCCAGTAGTGAGCACTCGTGCAACGTAAGCAATGACGTACATCCGAGTGAACGAGATGGAGGGAAGTTAAAAAGTGGACTTAAATGCAGCCCATGGCCTCGTCCCTTTTTTTGACTATGCTTTAGGGGGGAATTATTTAAATGAAGGATATTGTGACATGTTCGTTCCCAGAAGAAAACTCAAGACTACAATCAAGGCGTTTCAGGGAGTTCAGAAACTGTGCACTGATATTGAGAATAACTGCCTTTGGAGTGACTTTGTGCTTTGTAACTTTGCAGACCTTTTTCATGCTCAAACAGCAACGTTACACACTAAAGAAAGATGAAAACGTAAACATAATAGGCCATCTTTAAAAAGCTTGAAAATTTAAAGCCACAGAAGACACGGCACACTCTTATAATAAACAGAATCTTATAGTCTGTTGGTGTGGATGCTGTATGGTTATCGTTATAGCTATCATTTCTACACTTTTTGTTTCAGAGAGCTGCATTGTGTGTTCATGTTTGTTTATGGTTTTACAGTTGGTGGAGGGCACAACTTCAGAATCCAGAAGTGGACTATGCCAATATTCATTTCCGTTTGGTCGCAGCTGTCTTACAGTTTTAAAGGATCTGACAGCGACTGTCTTTGCTCGCATGACTCTTACAGTGTCTCAGGTGAGCGGATGACTGTTATTACTGTATCCTTAAACCTAAAAGGCAAATGGCCTATACTGTGTCAGATTCTGGGTACTTTATGCTACAGTCCAATGCATTCTGTATTTCAGGATATGAAAGAGAAGCTGGCAGAAACCCACACAGCACTTGGAGTGAGTTAGATTATATTTTTGATATTATCAGCTTTACAAAACTTTAATAGGTGTTTTGTCATGTATAAAAATGGTACAAATATTGTTCTCTTGTTCCATAGATTGTGCAGATAATAGTCGGTGTCATGAATTTCACAATGGGTTGTTTTGGCTTTGTCTCTTCTTTTTGGATCGGTGGTGTGGTGAGACTTATTTTTCATTCTGATTATTTGTATGTTTCTAAATGAGTTTGTGTAGTGCAATGAGTTCACTCAAAAAAATAAATCAAGATCATATGATATTGATCTTGGTTTAGGGCATGTGGCTTTCAGAATGCCCTACATTTATTTCTTTATTTTTGCCTTTATTTTCATATGCTATTTAGAGCTGGGTAGTAACTAATTACTACACTCATATTTAGACTACAGTTACTTTTTTATTGATTACATTATTACATATTATTCTAACAATGGCAGTCAAATATTCATAATTCATTGATTCTCCCTACAACCTTTTTGGTGTGGGGACTGGCAGTTGAGTTACATTTCTAGCAAAGTAAAGTAAAGAGAAAATGACGAGTGAGCAGGTGTTTGACGAGGCTGGCCAGGCTGGCCTTCCCCAATGGTTAGGGTCCTGCGTTCGCTGCTCAGATCCTGGGGTTCGCAGAGAGAGCTGGCTAATGAAATTGGGACTGCTGAGGCACTTTCCCGGTCATCATCTGACAGCTCTGATGCTCTTCCTCCCAGTGTGAGTTCCCTCAAAGGGAACATTTCGGGTTACGACTGAAACCCTTGTTCCCTGAGAAGAGAACGAGACACTACGTTGCCTTGCCATGCCTCTCCATGCCTGAAGCGTCTTGCTTCATTGCGAAAGCTAACTCTGTTGTTTGCCGGTATCCCTTTTATGCTTCCAGTTATGCCATTCTCAGGTAACAAGGGTTTCAGTCTTAACCCGAGACGTTTTCTCAACATATCATGCATATCTAATTAACTCCTGAATAACACATTTCAATTTCAGTGAGTTATTTAACCATGCATTATGACTGTGAAATGCTTTTGACTTTCAAACAAATTAAAATGTACAAATTCATTTCATATTTACATGCAATGCAAGGATTCCCCAACTTTTTTGTCAGCTGAACCTCTTTGACCTAATATATTTACTTGAAGTACCCCCTGAGATTTTAATTTATAAGTTAGGTCAATAATAAAATTGTCAATAAAAATAAAAAATAAAATTAATAATAATAAACAATAAAATTAAGATCACTCTGATGTCGGTTAATGGTCACATGACATAGATTTTTTTAAAAATCTCTTTTAGTAAGTGTTTTGTTGTGATTTTAAAATGATTCATTTATATTGAAAATGTTCATGATTTAATTAATAGCTTTTTATTAAACTCACAATCCCCAGTCTAGGAAACCCAGATTTAGTCTAATATGCACTTCATTTTGTTGATAACAAAGAATGGAATATATTTTCTTTCTCTTTGTATTTTTATATCAATATGGTACAAGATTATTCTACTCAAAACAATGTGATAAACAAGTTAGGTCAAATGTAATCTAAAGGTAATCCAAAAGTAGTCTGATTATATGTCATGTAATGGATTATGTTACTAACTACAATGTTTGTCATGTAATTTTGTAATCAATTGTAACCGCTTACAGTTTGTTAGTAATCTACCCAGCTATATCTATTTACTAGAATTAAGTTGTGTAATGAAATGTAATTCACATTTAATAAGTGCCTTTCTTTAGAATCATGTAAAATCAAGCATGTTAGGATGGGCTAATGTTTTATTTGTTTGCTTTGCCTTGTAGTTCCTTGTTGTTGGAATCATGTGTGTTCTTGCAGTCAAGTTTCCCAGTCCTAGGCTGGTAAGTTTGAATTAAGAATTCTTAAAATCAGTTTCTGATTTTCTTTCTTTCTTTCTTTCTTTCTCGAGTATCATCCATTTATATTGTTTGTGTTTTACAACTGGTTATGGCAATGTTTCTGAACATCATCAGTGCTGCAATGGCTATCACAGCTGTTGTGCTGTATTCAGTGGACCTGGCTAAGGGATATGATCCATACTGCAATCCTGATTATTATTCGTCTTATGGTGAACCTTCAACGCCTTCCCCTGAACAGATGAGGAGAACGGAGATCTGCATGCAGTACAAATATCTTGTTCATGTAATTATTATATTTGTTTTATTTATTCCATTTTTATTTACATACCAAATTTTATTTTTATTTATATGCCATTTTTATTTATTAAATGGTGTAAAATTCCAGTCTTGGGGAAGCTTGTAATTTGACAAGCTAAAGAAGTTTGAAAAAGTAATTAGATTTACCTCTTTACCCACTTGAAGTATTATATTTGAAAATATTTAACTATAGGATTATATTTACAATTCAATCAAAGCAATATTCACAGCAATGGATCAAAAACAGTTAGGGTTGTTGAATGAATTATCATTGAATTAATTATATTTCAAATTGGATTAGATCTGGTGTTTCTACTATTTCCCTTTCAAGGGAACTTCACACTGCGTCCACTAGGGACAGCTTTGGGAACGCCCTCAGCGTGATAGCGTCTGATGCACGTATGTCAACTCAGCCAATGGCGAAAGTAAGCATCACGGATGACGTCACGAGCAGGAAAAGATAAATTCACCTCTGGTCCGACCAAACTTCAGCTTTTCTGCCTCAGTAAAGCGATCTGTGTAAAACTGTCTGTATTTATTGTTGTCTGTCCGATATATATCAGCTGCAATATTACAGTCATGGCGAATACATCATCCTTCAAACAGTGTGCTCCCCCGTGTCCCCGTTTCATTACGGGTGGAGATACACATGATTTGTGTGTGATGTGTTTGGGAGTGGAGCATGCTCTGTCAGCCTTCGAGGGGGCTGATTGCGAGCATTGTGAGAGGCTGCTGCTTCGCACGCTCTGCTCCCGCCTGTCACTTTTTGAGAAAGGTGATCAGGCTTGCGTGCCCTCTGGTTCTGGAATCGCTGCTGCCGAGGCACTGCGGAGAAAGACATCATGGGGATCGCAGATGGATCTCAAGGAGGGGTTTGAGACGGGTGCGAGCGCTCTTTCTCTGCCTTCACCCGTGAGATCTGTTGCTAAAATCCCGGTGTCGGAAGCCCGCATTGCGACTTCTTCCGCCCGGGATGAGAGCCCGGCGTCTCAACACTCCAGCTCTGAGGAGGTGGATGTGGTGAGCGTCGGTGTGGGGGAAGATGATACAGTGATATAAGGGGGCTTAAGGAATATGGCTATGGGGCGATGCCTAAGGTGGATCAGACGCTTGCGAGCTATGTCTCAGGCCACCAAGATGGCTGGAGTAAAAACATCAGAGACCAGCCTCGAGAGTACAACTAAGATTTAAGATGCTGACATTAAGTCAAATTGTGACTCAAATCAGATCCGAGGATTGGTTTGTCACAATAGATCTGAAGGATGCATTCTTCCATGTCTCCATCCTTCCTCAACACAGGAAGTTCCTGAGGTTTGCTTTTGGGGGCAAAGCTTACCAATATCGGGTTCTTACATTCGGCCTAGCTCTTTCACCACGCACGTTCACGAAATGCGTAGATGCAGCGCTGGCTCCACTCAGGCTGCAGGGCATACGCATTCTGAACTATATAGACGACTGGCTGATTTTAGCACAGTCGGAGGAGATGGCAGTTTGGCATCGAGATGTCCTCCTCGCTCATATTCGAAAATTGGGGTTGAGGCTGAACGCAAGGAAGAGTGTGCTTTCTCCAGTACAGAGAACCACTTTTTTGGGTGTGGTTTGGGATTCAGCAGCGATGCGGGCAGTTCTTGCGCCCGCACTCATTACTGCTATTCTATTAGCCGTCAAAAGATTAAAACTAGGTCAGTCACTCACTGTGAAACTGTTTAAAAAACTGTTGGGGTTGGGCGTCCAACGTAATACCTTTGGCCTGCTGTACATGAGACCTTTACAGTGGTGGCTCAGGACCAGAGGGTTTTCCCCGAGGGGGAACCCTTTTCGTTTGATCAAGATTACGCGGCGGTGCGTCCGCGCCTTGGTTATATGGAAGAAAAATTGGTTCCTGTCCCAGGGTCCTGTGTTAGGAGCTCAGTGTCGTCGAGTCACTCTCACGACGGACACCTCTCTCATATGCTGGGTAGAGGTAATGGAAGGTCGCTTGGCTCAGGGTCTGTGGAGGGACCATCATCTCTCGTGGCACATAAATTGCCTGGAGACGATGGCAGTCTTCAATGCGTTGAAGTTTTTCCTCCCGGAGCTGAGGGGCCATCAAGTGTTGGTCCATACAGAAAACACATTGGTGGTCTCTTATTTATATCATATGGGGGGGCTGCGTTCGCGCCCATTATGCAAACTGGCGCACCAGATCCTCCTCTGGTCTCTGGGGAAGTTACTCTCCTTGAGAGCAATCTTTATGGGGCAGACATCCTGTCAAGACAGGGCCTGAGGCCAGGGGAATGGAGACTTCACCCTAAGGTGGTGAAGGTCATTTGGGAGATTTTTGACCTGGCGGAGGTGGATCTGTTTGCGTCTCAGGACACTACGCACTGTCCGCTCTGGTACTCTCTGACGCATCCAGCTCCTCTGGGGCTGGATGCCTTGGTACAGACGTGGCCAAAGTACGTGCATCTGTACGTGTTTCCTCCAGTTGTTCTGCTCCAGGGAGTTCTGGAGAAAGTTCGCCGGGACGGGATAAGTCTACTGCTAGTAGCTCCTTACTGGCCGAGCCGGATTTGGTTCTCGAACCTTGTAGCTCTGCTGGAAGGCTCAATATTTCATCCCCGCCCAGAAATGTGGAACCTGTGAGTTTGGCCTCTGAGGGGGGCGAACTCATAGGATCTGGTCTCTCAACTGAGGTTGTGGAGACCATCCTTAGCTCCAAAGCTCCATCCACGAGGAGACTATATGCCCTGGTGGAGGCTTTTCACTTCTTGGTGTCAAGAACGACAGCTAGATCCAGTTAACTGCCCTGTTGGTTCAGTGCTAGATTTTCTACAAGATCGTTTCTCTTCCGGGTTAACCCCTTCTGCACCAAATGTGTATATGTCAGCTATATCAGCTTACCTTGCCCATGTGGATGGTATCACGGTAGGGAGGAACCTGTTAGTGACTCGTGTCCTGCGTGGCACCAGGAGGCTTAGGCCTGGTGTGCGCACTAGGGTTCCTGCTTGGGATTTGGCTATCGTTTTGGAAGTGTTATCCTCGGCTCCGTTCGAGCCACTTGTCAGCATCTCAGAGAAGTTTCTGACTCTAAAGACCCTCTTCCTTCTCGCCATTTCTTCTATTAAGAGAGTAGGGGACCTTAAGGCTCTATCTATATCCCCTAAGTGCTTGGAGTTTGCACCGGGGATGGTTAAAGCTTTCCTTTACCCTAGATTAGGGTATGTTCCGAAGGTGCTAACCAGTGTCCCACGCCCCATAGTGCTGCAGGCTCTCTGTCCCCCTCCATTTGCTAATCCGGACCAGGAAAAATTAAACCTTATGTCCAGTGCGAGCACTGGATGCTTATGTCCACAGAGCTGCCCTGTGGAGATCTGTTGATCAATTGTTTGTGTGTTTTGGGCCGCATAACAGGGGTCGCCCTGCGTCCATACATACACTGAGCAAGTGGATAGTCGAGGCTATTTCACTAGCTTATGAGTCTTCTGGTCAGCAGTGCCCTTTAGCTGTCAGAGCTCACTCTACTAGGAGTATGGCGGCCTCCAAGGCCTTGGTTTCGGGAGTTTCCCTCAAAGAAGTCTGCGATGCGGCCGGTTGGTCCTCGCCTCTTACGTTTGTAAGATATTATGACCTCAACCTGGAGCGCTCTCCAGGTTCATCAGTGCTTCTGTCTTGAATGTGCCAGTTTCACACGACAGGTATTTGGGTATTTTGGCGTTTTGGTATTTCGTTCCCAAAGCTGTCCCTAGTGGACGCAGTGTGAGGTTCCCTCGAAAGGGAACGTCTCAGGTTATGACTATAACCATAGTTCCCTGAGAAGGGAACGAGACAATGCGTCCCCTTGCCATACTCCTTGCATCCCTGCGGTCTTTTGCTTCGGCAGTTTTGCTGAAGTTTGGTCGGACCAGAGGTGTATTTATCCTTTCCTGGTCGTGACGTCACCTGCCCGTGACGGATTGGCTGAGTTGACATACGTGCATCAGACGCTATCACGCTGAGGGCGTTCCCAAAGCTGTCCCTAGTGGACGCAGTGTCTCGTTCCCTTCTCAGGGAACTATGGTTATAGTCATAACCTGAGACAATTTCTTATAGACCTTATTGACTATTTCTTTCTCAAGTGACACTGATCTTTACCCACCTCTAGATGATCGTGGGAGGACTAGATATCATGATGATAGTGTTGTCGGTCCTTCAGCTCTGCGTGACGATCAGTTTCTGTGTTTTGACCGGGAAAGCTTTGTGCAAGAAGGATGAGGATGAAAAGGTACTGGATCATCACCACAATCACATCAATCAATCAGTCAAATCCACTGTGATCAGGACAGGTTCTGAGAGCTGCTCTGTGTGTTCATGTTTGTTTGTGGTTTTGCAGGATCCAGAACTTCATAAGCTGCTCATGGAAGATGCCATTTTGGTGCTGCATGACAAAATGAACAACTAAACACTTTTACCTGAACACTTTTTCTTAGTTTTGTGATTTTTGTTGCCATCTGCACCATAGATGTGAAGTTACATATTATAGTCTTTTCACAAATATATTTGGTATTTTAGAAAGAAAAGGGCTGATTTTAGGAATAAATTACTTTCTCTGACATTTTTGAGCGTAATGACTTTGGCATCCATTATTTTTTTCTTTCTTTTGTAGTTCACACATCTCTTTTCATATCTTTGTTTTTTTAATTAAACCTTCCTGCACTTTCTAGGAACATTTACAATTTACATTATTTTACAGGTGGAATATTTTCTCACTAAACCTAACCATTACAATGACATCCTTCTTTGCAGATTGTAGGAATCATGATATATATTCAGTGTTAGGAAGGTTACTTTGCAAATATAATATGTTACAGATTACGAGGGACTGTTTATGATGTTAATACTGTCACTCATTCGAATCTTCAACATTTAGAAACCTCTAATGCTTAAGCATGACTACTTTTTGTAGATTTTAGCTCAGCCTTTAACAAGCTTCAGCCACAGTCACTCCTGGGCGAGCTTGTAAAGAGTAATTTTAACCTTTTTATTTTTAAGTGGCTCTTTTCTTTCTTAACCAATCATACTTAATATGTTAAAGTAAATAATAGACTTTCTGATGTCAAATCTATTAGTATTGGTGCCCCTCAAGGTTGTGTATGCTCTCCCATTCTGTTCACTCTATTTACAAATGATTGCTTTAGTAGAAATAAGAATAATTATATTATCAAATACTCTGATGACACTGAAATATTAAGTCTGTTGGGAAAAGACCAGGACATAGAGTATCAGTCACTGCACAATTTTGTGCAGTGGTGTAATTTAAATCATCATGATAGTGGATCTAAAAAAGATTCAGTGCTTTACAGTCCAGTAATCATTCAAGATTATATAATTGAGCAGGTGGATACCTAGCCTAGTTGATCATTTACTTGGAAAGCCCACATAATCTTTGTTAAAAATTCCAACAACGATTGCACAATTCGATCCAATCAAAATCACAGCTTGCACGTCTTGTTAAAACTGCTATGACTTCTAAATGTGTAAGAGAGTTCCCATCACTTCAATTCATTTACGAGTCGTTGATTCTTAAGAATGCACAGACAATAGTGAGTGATTCAAGCCATGTTCTATTTCAGATGTGTCAACTTCTGCCATCGGGGAAACATTATATTGTCCCACTTTGTAAGAGCAACGATTACAAAAAATAATTTATACCTGCATCTATTAATATAATCTTTTAAACAGCAAGATGTAATCATTGTTATGAATTATTTGTAATGTTTTTTCTTTCCTTCTCTAATGTTGTTTGTTGTGTGAATGTATGTTGTGTATTATTGCAACTTTGAGTCCAAAACAAATTTCCTGAAAAGGACAATAAAGTACACTCTAAGTTACCCTATACAATGTAAGTAGTGTAATTGTTAGCATTACTTTATTAAAGTAATGTAACTGATTACATCCCATTTTGGGTTACTTTTCTACATTTCTAATGAATGTTTTCAACTGTTAATCATTTTCAAACATTTTAACCAGGCAGGGTTAACCTCTAAAAAATCAGATGAGTTCAATCAATCAGTCAAATCCACTGTGATCATGACAGATTCTGAGAACTGCTCTGTGTGTTCATGTTTGTTTGTGGTTTTGCAGTCGGTGAAGGATCCAGAACTTCACAAGCCGCTCCTGCATGACAAGATTAACACTTAAATGCATATTTGTATTTGAACAGATTTTCTTTTGTTTTGGTAATGTAAAGCGAAATGATTTCTGTTACTATCTGCACCCTAGATGTAAAGTTACATATTACAGTCTTTTTACAAATATATTTGGTACTTTTAGAAAGAAAACGGCTGCTTTTTGAAATAAATGATTTTTTGAGCATAACAACTTTGGCGTCAATTACTTGTTTCTCTCTCAGAGTAGCCATGTGTAATTCATCAGTTGACCAGAAATTATCCAAAAAATAAAACAATATTCTTTTTCAAACAGTATATTGTTTTATCATTTAAACCTACTTCATGTGTAATAGTTTGCTTTTAAAAAGTGCTTGAGCTTTTTAAAATAAATGACTGTTTTTATTAGTTTATAGTTTTTGTTAAAGGTGCAGTGTGTTGTATTTATGAGGATCTATTGACAGAAATGCAATATAATATACATATCTATGTTTTCAGTGGTGTATAAAGACCTTACATAATGTACCGTTGTTTTTATTACATTAGAATTAGCCAGGTCAATCTATATACATCTGTCTTTAAATTATATTAAAATAAGGGTCTAGGCCTATAAAAAAAAGAGAGACAAAAAACAAATGCCAAAAAATAGAAGAGGAAGGATCAACAATAAAGAGCATTATGACACGTTATCCTTAAAGGCCAACAACATGTGACAACATGCCCCCTGCTATGTCATCATATGTTAACTGAACTGTAATCTTTTTGGATCCTGCATGGGCAAAACAGTGTCTCGACTTTAAGGTGCCTTTGGGGTGAACAAGCTTGCTTGTTTCTCCTCTAACGCTTGATTTGATAGCAGATGCTTTTCTTTATGCAGGAACATTTAACAACACTGTCTTGAAAACAGCTCTGCCAATGACGGGAAAAACCAGGCTGACATGGGAAGTTGTTCCATTCGAACAGTTCGTTTTAAAGAACCGGCTCACAAAATTGATTCAGTGATTCATTTATGTCATCGCGTAATGCGTCACCACGTGATCTATGAAGTCCCACATTGAATCAAAACATAAGGTAAGTTGGAACCTAAATATAATTTGTATTCACATTAAACAATGATCAAGTTAATGTACATCCTTTGGACGAAAATCTTTTTGTTCTTAAAATAAAATGCAGTACACGACTCTTCTCGGTAGTGACTGTTGTGAAAACCGCTCGATCAGATTCATTTTGATGCGTGAACGAATCTTTCGTTCACACTATCGAACTGGTTCAGAAGATTCATTTAAAATATACGACTCAAAAGAACGATTCACCGACATCGCTGTTTTGGGCCAGTTCATTTTTGCAGCTATTTAAATGTTCCCCAAGTTTCGACATTTCCCTAAAATCTAGTTCCTGAACTTTGGACTGTGAGTGTGAGTCACAGGTAAGTCTGAGTTGTGTGTTAACAGCTCTCTGAAATAATATATGAAAAATACATTTTGCGTCACGGTGGAAGTAGAAACAGTTCGCACGCAGTTACAGTTTCTGCTATGGTTTCTGCCGATAAACAAACTACAACTGTGTTAATAATCAGATGTTTTCTAGAATTTGTCTAGAAAGGACAACCGAATTACAGTTTATTATTAAATAAGTATAAACAATAAAAAACGTGAAACTTTATCCTTAAAAGAATCTGTTGTGACAACATGCCCCGGCGTGCCATCATTTGTTAACTGAACTGTATCTTTTTGTCCTGGGGCCTCATGTATAAACTTTCATCATGAAGGATGGTATGGAGGACAAAACCTGCAAAAACAATAAATAAATATGCAAATAAATAAATAAATCCACAACATTCTTCACAAATGTGCAAATAAATACGTACATAAATGCATAATTCCACATAGGCTATTCCTGCATAAATATATATATATATATAAATAATTAAATGTGCGTGGAGATGGTGAATTAAAAAAATAACACGAATGTTGGGGGAAATAAATAAAAATTTTGAAGGAAATGCTAAACTGAAAGTAGACCTTTTTTACTTTTAACAATTTGTTCATTTTTGAATCTGGCTCTATCTGCATTTTAAATAACCATATATGTGTCACATGCTCTGTGTCTCCTGTGCTGTGTTTTGTAGTTTTTCTTGTTGATTAGTCTCCCGAGTTGTTTTCCATTTACCACACCCCTTTTGTTGTCTTGTTAAGCTAGTCTTCCCTGTGCATGTAGGCCTATTGCTTGTTTCTCACTGGTGTTTGTGTGTTGTTGTTGTACATGTAATGGTAGCTTCTAGTATCCTAGTTGTCATTGTTCCTTTATTCCTGGAGTTCTTTGTGTTATTTTAACCCTCTGGTGCTCCTCATTTGGGTGTTTCTCTGGTAATCTTCCTGGTCAGAAGTGACCGGACACCTACAAATTCCTGGGTTTAACCACTAGATGGAGTGTACAGCTTTCTATAGAGAGGCTTGTGAAATCCCTAGCTGTTTTTGGACAAATTTACGTACGTTAGCTTTTGCATTGTGATTACAGTCAACAACCCTAATCAGTGTGTTAGAAAGAAAAAGCAAGGATGCATTTTGTTACCCTTTCTTAAAATTCAGAATTTGTTATAAAAAAATGCAATTTATTAAATTATAACACTTTATGTAAATAATGTTTTTTTTGTCTTTTGTTTTTAAAAATGCTCAGAAATATGCAAAGGATCAAGCCTGAGCTTCCAAGTGCACTTTTTGTGTGTGTGTGTGTGTGTGTGTGTGTGTGTGTGTCTGTGTGTGTGTGTGTGAGAGAGTGAATTTCAGTCTTGAAATGTCATCCCCTCACTTTTGTGAGCTTTTCCTGAATTATTGAATGGATTTCACATATTCTAAAAACTTAGCTCTGTGAATTGTTTTTGACAGTTTCCCATTAATTTCCTATGGTCGTTCGTTTTTGGCCGAAGAGCACAAAAGGTTTTTTACGACCACTTAGCATGCTAGAATCATACCCTTATTTTTTTTTTGTGTGTTCAGATAACTAATGCTATAAAAGTCACCAAGTTTCATATGATCCCGATGAAACTGTGATTTTTAGAATTTCAAAACACAACATTTTCTGTTCAGAAATGACCGAAGAGCACAAAAAGCACTGGAAACACTTCAACCTAAAAGTCCAAGGACAGACATAGAGCATATGTGAGTAATGTGACAATATGGAGCTTACCACGTCTAGTTTTGCTATGCATATTATTTCCATCCACGTGATACCACTTTTAACGGGGCAAGACATGAGGAAAATATGAGATATGGACGTCACATCACATTGCTAAAGATTGCATTCAGTATTGCTTTGTTTTAGAATAAATAGGCTAAATCAAAATTGTATAAAATACATTGAGAAAGTTTTCAAAGAAGAGTTATTCTCAATCTTTTACATTGTCCAAGTAGTATTTTTAATTGCCTCAAATAAATCTAATTTATGCAGTTTTGCCTATAAGGTAAACATATATTTTAGAATGTTTATATATTTTTAATGGAAATAGAATGTTTATATATTTTTAATGGAAACTGATAAGCCTGGTTTCATGCAGTGTAAATAATTGTCTGACAAAATATTTAAAAAAATTAAAAGTGCATATCATGGAAATGGTTATCATTAGGGTACTGTCTGTCAGTGCACAACAACAACAGCACATCTGCGTGCAGCTGAGTATTTACAGTGGCATTGGCCGATGGACTCTGCAGGACAGTGGCCCTCCAGGACTGACATTGCACATCTCTGGTCTAGAGTGTCCTTACACATATTTACACCTATTTTTTATTTTTATAAATCCTCCTGATATATGCATACACACATTTCAATGCCTTTTTTGTGCATATGCAACATTTATACATCAGTGTATAATATACCCCTGTGCCATTTAACAAGCTTTGTTTCTCCTCTAACACTTGAATTGATATATTGATACCAAATATGATGTACTAACTAGAACGATGATTTGCTTGTCTTTACACAGGAAGTTTGGCCTTTATCACCTGTTGAAGTCCATCACCTCCGTCTGCAGCATGACTCTGACAGTGTCTCAGGGTGAGGGTTTGACGGTCCTCACCGTCACCTCAAACCCAAAGAGCAAATGGCCCGTACTGTGTCAGATTCTGGGTTCTCTGTGCTGCAGTCCAGTGTGTTTCGTATCTCAGAGAATTAAAGGAAAGCTGATGAACATCCACACAGCTCTTGGGGTGAATGAAACAATATTACACATCTTTTTACTATTTCCAAGACTTTTGCATGTAAAGTTGGTTTTTCAATTTTGAGATGTGCAAACATCTTTTTTTTTTATTCTGTAGATTATGCAGATAATAGTTGGAGTCATCCATATTGTGTTTGGGATTTCGCTTCAAAGCGTTAGGGTATGGAACCTCATTACAGATAGTAATGCTGCTTTTTGGATCGGTGGTGTGGTAAGAATTATTTTGCATTTTTTTCCCCTCTAAAATACACACACACACATATTTTTAGTATTTTTCAAATATACAAAAATGTAATTTTTTAAGAAATAAGTTTAATTGGTTTCATTTTTTTTTAAACTTGATGTTTTTATTTACACCACCTGAGCAAGTGGCACAGAAGCATCAAAATTCATTTTTGTTGTAATTAAAAGCATATTCAAGTCATTGATTTGAATTACATTTTCTTTTATTAAAGAAGAACTTAGATTCTGGAGGATGCGATGCATTTTAATTATTTTGTTCAGGATAACATGAAGATCCGATGGGTCACTAAACCTAAATTCCACCTTTCATAACACTTTTTATTTGCTTGCTTTTTAGGTCCTTGTAGTTGGAATCGTGACTATTATTGGAGCCAAGTTTCCCAGTCCTTGTCTGGTTAGTGTCTATCAAAGCCATATCATACTTTTTATCCATGTTTTTGACTGTTCTAGTTTTGAAAACTTCTTTTAACCATCACCAGTTTATATTGTTTGTGTTTTACAGCTGGTTATGGCAATGTTTCTGAACATCATCAGTGCTGCATTGGCTATCACAGCTGTTGTGCTGTATTCAGTGGACCTGGCCAATGGAACTTATCTATACTGCGACAGTCATTATTATTCATCTTACGATAACCCTGCAACGTTTTCCCCTGAAGAGACGAGGAGTCAGGAGATCTGCATGCACTACAAACATCTCATTCAGGTAATTATTACATTTTGTTTTATTTATTAAATTGTGTAAGAAAAAAATTCCAGTCTTGGGCAAGCTCGTAATTTGACAAGCTATTAAAGTAGTTAATTAATTAAATCTTTTGGAAAAGTAATTAGCTATACTAAAGAATAGGAATGCACTGATATGAAAAGTTTGGCCAATATCGTTAACCGCTAATTCTTTATATCTGAAAGCCAGTAAATCTAAATCTACATTTTTATATAATTTTTTAAAAGCCTGTTTACAAAAACAAAAGTCTCACCATTAAAATGTCCCAAGCACAAAGGCCCAAGCCTATATGACAGTTGCACTTAACCATATGTTCCTTTTTGAAGTGATTTCAAACATATTTCAAGCAATTCAAAGACAAGGGGCCCTATTTTAATGACCTAAGCACATGATCTAAAGCACAGGTGCACTTAGGGCATGTTCAAATCTGCTTTTGCTAGTTTAACGATGGGAAAAATGGTCTGTGCCCGGGACATGGTGTAAAAGGGTTGTCACTATTCTCTTATGCTGAGTTCGCACTGCCTGATTTTGACTCGCCGACAGGTTTTGCGAAATCCCCATCAAAGGCTTGTGCACGTGAGTGACAATCACGCAGTGTGAATTATCAAAGAATCGCAGATGAGAGAAACGTGTTCTGACTGAAAAGGACATCGCCAATGAGAGGGCAAGATACAGGGCAGCAGGAGGTTTGGGAGGAGTTATAGACCACAATATCAATATTTTAATTGATATATTTTTCAATTATAAATAAGAATTTTGCAAATCAGTGCACAGACAATTTGGAAATTTGTATCGCAAGCTTTCTGAAGTCTATATTTTTAATAACAATTCCAGTCTTGCGCAAGAACTCTCGGGTTGTTTCCTTGTCATTTCTCACGTGTGTTTGCTTGTGAAACATAGTTTGTGGGCGAGACCGAGCTGTCGGTGATTCTTCCTCTTGTGCGGTCATGCAGTGTAAAAACCCCCTGTCGCCGATCCATCGTGCAGTGTGCAACTGAATGCCAGATAGTCATGCAGTGTGAAAAGAGCTGTGATCCGAGGAGTTTGAAAATCATGCAGTCTGAACTCGGCATTAATGAATCATGGGTGGGTTTTGGGCGTAACGTGCAAGAAACCAATCAGAGTCATATCTCCCTTTCCCTTTAAAAGCCAGTCGTACTCGCTCCATGGAGGATTCGTTATTTACATGGCGTAATTTGCAAGTGGAAAAACGTAACGCTTCTCTAGGGAGGAAAGGGATCTGCTCCCGCACGAGGTCAAAACATGCGAGCAGACCATCTACGGAACAAGCCGGAGTCCACCAAAGCTCCCTGAGTATATGACATTTAGGCATTTTTATATTTATGTACACAATAATAATCTTTTACATTTTAATCTTTTAATTTTTCATATTTAAAAATGTTTGTGTTAAATAATACCAAAACAAATTTCAGTTGCCTCAAAATAGCAACGTGCCAACAGAGCACCTGAACACACCTCTTTTTCAGACCAGCACGTTCATTGGCACTCAAATGGGTGCAAATGCACTTGCTATTTAAACAACATGGTGCTGTATGTAAAAAAATTATAACTAAAACACTTATAAAAAAAACACATGCGTCGTGCCTGGGCTGCATTGCGCCGGGTGTATGATAGCGCCCCTGGTGTTTCTACTATATTTCTTATAGACCTTATTGACTATTTCTTCTCAAGTGACACTGATCTTTACCCACCTCTAGATGATCGTGGGAGGACTAGATATCATGATGATAGTGTTGTCGGTCCTTCAGCTCTGCGTGACGATCAGTTTCTGTGTTTTGACCGGGAAAGCTTTGCGCAAGAAGGATGAGGATGAAAAGGTACTGGATCATCACCACAATCACATCAATCAATCAGTCAAATCCACTGTGATCAGGACAGATTCTGAGAGCTGCACTGTGTGTTCATGTTTGTTTGTGGTTTTGCAGGATCCAGAACTTCACAAGCCGCTCCTGGAAGATGCCATTGTCGCTCCTGCATGTTAGAGAGAGAACATACAAAGCAACATAAACAGTATATACACCGCCTCTCAGTATAGAACTGAGATGATTTACCTTGATAAATGTTTATTCTTGTAAGGTGTTTTCCTTAAACATTTGATTACTTCTAGAAAGGGATAATGGATGCTTTCTATACATATATACATATATTTGATCTTTTTGTATTAAGTTTAAAATAATTACAAGTTTTCTTTGTTTGTCACGTTTTAAATCTGACCTTAGATGGAGCAGGTTTTCACCCCAATCTGACGTTTAAGAGAAGTGGTTCTAACCTAAGAGCAAAGTTCAACTTTTCTTTGAAAATCTTGATAGTATTGAGGCTGAATGTAGTGTAAAAAATATTATGGTTCAATCATTTCTAATTTTCCAGGATCTTGAAATCAAGACCCTTTTCCTTTTGCAAAGATGCAGATTTGACCTGAATGATCGTCCTGTGGCTATTTGCATGATTCCACCAGCAGGTGGTGTTAATATGCTGAAGTGTTATATGCCAAGGCTACTTTAAAGAACCACGAGCTAAATGTGATAAAAAGTAGGAAGAATTTTCACCATGAGCACTTTCCCATAAGAGCTTGAAAAGCTATAAACATATATAAATGTAAGCATTCCTTCATGGCTGGGCTTACGTTTGACTACAATTGTTACCACTTTTGACATTGATTAAGATTAATATGCTAAAAGCAAATTAATTCTTGTAAGTTTGATTTTATAATCTCAGCACCTACTTATCATGCGCACTTTATTCTAAATGGCACCAAAAAGTAAATGGGCACATTTCTTTTGCTATAATAATTGTCTGACTGTTACAAGACTTGTTACTAAATAAAAAATATTGAACTGAGTTGAAGTTATTTTTGAGAGAAGACTGAAATTATACAATAGGCATGAAACTATAACAAGCCCCGCAATGTATTGTATGAAATCAGTTACCTGTGCTTCCTCTTGCTTACATTAGTTTCTGTCACTGGGATGTCAGCTGTCTTGATCTGTTTTTAGATTTCCTACCACAGGTATATCTGCGGATCACAGTGGTGCTAAATCACTGGCTGCCACTTTTGTTCCTTGCTGAAGATTTACTAATTCAAAGCAGCTGAAACCAAGAGACCAAGAGTCAGAATATAGTGATTTCATATAGGCATACGAAACACTTCTTGCTGTGACATGGTTTCCATGTTCTGTTCATTTACAGCTGTCTGCTGTTTCTACATTTTTGTAATGATGTGGTGATTTACACTGTCTGTGTGCTCTGTGATCTTGATATTTATAGTCCAGATGGATTTTAAGCTGTTGAAGGCTTGAATCAAGGAACTATTTGTCTTTCCTTGCTTGTTTTATAGGCTGTTTTCCTTTCGGTTAATCAGAATTAGCTTCTGTTGTTGGTGCCAAACATCAGAACTTGGAAAGACGGCAGACACAGCATGTTGTGTGTACGGTGAGTTTTGAGTATGAGGATGTTCAGATAGTACAAATATGAAGTTGATCTATAAATATGAATTTGTCATGTTTACATATTGCACTGTTTAAATTGCACAGTGAGGTTCATGACTTGGGAGGGGAAAAATGTAGGTAAAATAGATGATTTGGTCCCCAGCACCCTTTTAATTGTCTTTACATTTTTGGGCCTAGTACATTTTCTGTTCGGAATGACATGTGTATGTAATGCCAGCTTTACCATTTTGGATAAACTTTTGGTTTTAAGAACGTGTGTTGATTGGATTTACCGTAGGCCTACTGACTTGTTGAACTCGATATTCAAGTGTAAAATTAATGAAAACAACTGACATTAATTACTTACTATTGACTTTTTCAATGAAATGACAAATCTGATTGCTTATTTTAATGCACATGCTGTATCACCTCTTGATTTTGGTAATTTCCTGATCTTCTGAACAAGAACCATGGTTCCTCTAAGGAAAGCCTAGTTTATTCTCTAAGATATTTTCCCTTTCTATATTCCTTTTATTAGACCAGGAAGAACCTTAGCATCTTGAGGATTTTCCAGCCCCAAGCTGCACCCAATCCTGTTGGGCGAGCTTGTGTGCTATTGGAGCCACTCACCTAATAAACATTTATTGGATCTTTTTCAGGGTGAAATTGGTCCAAAATGAAATTATTTCAATGGAGACCGCATTAAGGAAGAACTAAGGTAACATTGAGACGATAAATGGCTGCACAATGTATTTTTGCATCTCACGCGAAACCGTCCTGATGCACGTGATGTTTTTCTGCGTTCCTGAGGTCACCTGATGGGGCCGGACTCAATGTGAGGCACTGTGGCCAAATCATATTCATGGAAAAGTCATTTTGGTCTGATTAAAAGAATCTCTTAAGCTATTTACTTGGAGACTAAGTCCATGCTCCTCCCGAGGTTGAGCAGAGGGCAGTCAGACACTTCCTTTGTGATTGGTTGGGCACATTTCTAGAGGAAAGAAATGGGTAAAAAAAAGAGGTAAATTTTGATGAAAATGACAGATTCCATATTACCTAACTTTAAAAAAAAAAAAAAATGAAACAAATTTTTATACTGTTGCCTGGCTGCTGCTGTTCTGATGCTAGGGGTCATATTGAGGCCCTGTGTCCTTGCCAATGGAGCCAAACAGTATGACCAAGTTTGGAACTGCAGTAAAGCCTGAAAACAAGCAAGTCACGCTTACTAAGCCTGCATAATGATGCAAGACTGTACAGAAATAAACCAGTGAGCCAAAAGTCCCTCTGAGATCCCACATACTCTTTAGCTGAGCAGCAGAAGTGAAAGTAAGTTGAAGAAAACGTAGATGTAGCCTATAAGATGTAGATCTTCTGAGCTAGACAGCATTTTAAGGCATCATACACTGAAAGTGAAAAACCTAAATTTTACGATAAAATACTGGCAGTATATTTTAATACAGTAATTTATCAATATCATAGTGTAATTCTTCCACTAAATTACTTGAGTGTGTTAATATGTAAATTATTATTTATCCAGTACATGCTATAATTGTTAATGGCTGGCAGTTGAATTTTAAATGTGTACTAACTGCATAAAGTTTGCCATCTGTGTATACAACTATTATATATATTATATAATTTGCAATATTAAAAGTCTTTCAAAAACTGTTAAAAATTTAAAATAAAACTTTCACATATACTTTAAAGTCTTAACGTGAATATGTTTTTATTGTCCAATTCATAACTTCAATATTGGTCAGTAAAATTCGAAAATGTCACCAATTTGTCACCAAGAGGAAGTGTAAAAAATTGTTTCAAATAAACAATGTACAAAACTGTAGCTCTATTCCTTCTAACACCATTTTAAGGCATAGGCCTAAGTCTTCCCAGAGAAAAAGGTACCGAATTATTATCCATTTTTAAGGAAACAAGTATTTTCACAACAAAGGAAATGTTGAACAAGGTGAGATAAAGTTTATTATTGTATTTGCATTCAATTCAGTACGAAAAATAACTAATTGAATAGTTAAATCCTATAAAAATTAGCATATTGTGATAAAGTTCATTATTTTCCATGATGTAATGATAAAATTAAACTTTCATATATTTTAGATTCATTGCACACCAACTGAAATATTTCAGGTCTTTTATTGTTTTAATACTGATGATTTTGGCATACAGCTCATGAAAACCCAAAATTCCTATCTCAAAAAATTAGCATATCATGAAAAGGTTCTCTAAACGAGCTATTAACCTAATCATCTGAATCAACTAATTAACTCTAAACACCTGCAAAAGATTCCTGAGGCTTTTAAAAACTCCCAGCCTGGTTCATTACTCAAAACCGCAATCATGGGTAAGACTGCCGACCTGACTGCTGTCCAGAAGGCCATCATTGACACCCTCAAGCGAGAGGGTACGACACAGAAAGACATTTCTGAACGAATAGGCTGTTCCCAGAGTGCTGTATCAAGGCACCTCAGTGGGAAGTCTGTGGGAAGGAAAAAGTGTGGAAAAAACGCTGCACACTGAGAAGAGGTGACTGGACCCTGAGGAAGATTGTGAGGAAGGACCGATTCCAGACCTTGGGGGACCTGCGGAAGCAGTGGACTGAGTCTGGAGTAGAAACATCTAGAGCCACCGTGCACAGGCGTGTGCAGGAAATGGGCTACAGGTGCTGCATTCCCCAGGTCAAGCCACTTTTGAACCAGAAACAGCGGCAGAAGCGCCTGACCTGGGCTACAGAGAAGCAGCACTGGACTGTCGCTCAAATTTTGCATGTCATTCGGAAATCAAGGTGCCAGAGTCTGGAGGAAGACTGGGGAGAAGGAAATGCCAAAATGGCTGAAGTCCAGTGTCAAGTACCCACAGTCAGTGATGGTCTGGGGTGCCATGTCAGCTGCTGGTGTTGGTCCACTGTGTTTTATCAAGGGCGGGGTCAATGCAGCTAGCCATAAGGAGATTTTGGAGCACTTCATGCTGTCGCCTTTGGCTTGGCTTGCTCAGTTGGGGACACTCAAATTATGATCCAAGTTACTCAACTAAATATACAAATAGAATTTATTAATTTGGTCATATATAATTCTATAAACTATCCAAATTAAACTAGCCAAATCAAATTTTGTTGCAATGTTGTCCTGTTTAACACTGTGAAGCTGCTTTTGAAACAATCGTCATTGTAAAAGCACTATATAAATAAAGTTGATTGATTGATTGATTCCATCTGCTGAAAAGCTTTATGGATATGAAGATTTCGTTTTTCAGCACGACATGGCACCTGCTCACAGTGCCAAAACCACTGGTAAATGGTTTACTGACCATGGTATTACTGTGCTCAATTGGCCTGCCAACTCTCCTGACCTGAACCCCATAGAGAATCTGTGGGATATTGTGAAGAGAAAGTTGAGAGACGCAAGACCCAACACTCTGGATGAGCTTAAGGCCGCTATCGAAGCATCCTGGGCCTCCATAGCACCTCAGCAGTGCCACAGGCTGATTGCCTCCATGCCACGCCGCATTGAAGCAGTCATTTCTGCAAAAGGATTCTCGACCAAGTATTGAGTGCATAACTGAACATAATTATTTGAAGGTTGACTTTTTTAAAAACACTTTTTTCTTTAGTTGGTCGGATGAAATATGCTAATATTTTGAGATAGGAATTTGGGGTTTTCATGAGCTGTATGCCAAAATCATCAGTATTAAAACAATAAAAGACCTGAAATATTTCAGTTGGTGTGCAATGAATCTAAAATATATGAAAGTTTAATTTTTATCATTACATTATGGAAAATAATGAACTTTTATCACAATATGCTAATTTTTTTAGAAGGACCTGTAGAAAATTTTGCCCAATATTTGTGTGTGTGCTATGTAATATTATGCTTACCAGAGTATATCGTCGATCTTAGCAACATGCTAATGTTAAACTCGACAATGAAAAATCAGTTGTGAGGTGATTAGCGCTATTTGTGTTGAGTTGCTGCCTATCTTGAGTGTTCCAGATCTGTCACTTCAACATGAGTAATTAATGAAATCATTTTTGGGTGAACTATCCCTTTAACAGCGGTTTGGATGCTGCCTTAGAAGATAGTTGTTCACTAAAATTATATTTTAATCTATTAGCAAACATGAATTTGTATTAAAAAAAAATTGTCAAATAAAGTGCACTCTAGAATGAGAATGTCCCTGGGCCTAAATTATAAATGTCATTAGCAATTGCAAATGGCAAATCATGGTTTGTTGTTGTGTCTTCAGTTGCACTTTATTTCCTTTCCAAACCATCAGTTGGTTGGTGAAGGGAATGAATTTATTGATTTTGAAAGTGTCTTCATAGCTTTTGTCCGTGGTACAAGCTGTCAAGTGTGGTTTTGCTGGGCTGTGATGTAAACTAAAGGCTGTTGGCTATAATACTGACACAAGATGCTACAGCTGCTACAGTATTTACTCTCTCCAGATGTGTATGACAACGAGGAGATGTGGTGAAACGCCACAGATGTCTCCCTCCGTGATCTATGAAGCAGCTGTGCAATAGGGAATGGTTGAGGTCAACAATTTAGTGGGCATAATAACTATACTTTGGCTAGATTATCATAATTATTGCCTTGATTTCAGTTTCCACTTTTATAGTATAGATTTTGGTCGTCTATTGCATATGCTTTGCTTCAAAATAATTAATTTATTATGAATTTTAGAACATTTCCAATCTATAAGCAGAGTTGTAGTAATGACCAAAACCTCTGAGACCAAGATCAGACCCAGGGGGCCCTCAAGAGGGCGGTTGGCATTTTGGGTCTTACAGGATCTGGTCTTGGTCTCAGAGGTTTGGTCATGACTACAACTGTCTACACTCTAAAAAATGCTGGGTTGTTTCAACCCATGTCTGGGTCAAAAATTGACAAATCCACCTGTTGGTTTGATTTTTTTAAATAATTGGGTTATACATCAAACATTATTTAGCAGCGTAGTTATAATATCGTCTTTGCTTTTAAATTTAAAGCATTGGCATTTTTGTTTTCTTTTCTAGGTTTGTTTATGACCACTGTCATAGGGTGGGACAAATCCAGAGATAATAATAGATCCGTTTGTGGCTCCTCTGCATAATTACAGGGTTTGATGGGAGTTTCACAGTAAATCTATTTTTACGCCCAGTGAAACATGAAGTTGAAAGGAGGGCGTACACTATCACAATCGTCCAGCAACGACTAAGAAGAACGAAAAACTGAAGTATTAATCATAATTTGCCTCATGTAACGACGCAACATCAACTGGAATGGATTGGCCTTTTATGAAGAAAATATCAGTGCTTGCAAGACAGCAAAAGAATAGTGCTGACATTTTCAGTAACCTTGCATTTCAGCCTTAGCTCTGTGTTAATGAAATGCCACATCATTTCACATCAACTAAAGTCACTGTCCAGTGTAAAGATGGCTATTAATAGTATGCAAGACAAAAAGACAATAGATTGGAAGACAATACCAATCACTATTCAGTATGCATAAGTCATGATCACTCTATTGGTTACATTTTAACTGCTGAACACATAAGCCCATGCATGGGAGGCTTTCAAACTTTAATCGAATATGTCTTAAAAAGTATGCGTACCAAAAAAAAATAGCACATCGAAGGCTTATAATCTACAAAACACTTCCTGGTGTTTAGTTCAGAACAAACCCTGAGCATAATGTTCGAGTAACATCAGTACAGTGCTGCCTTCCAAAGACTGTAAGAAGCGCAGAACAGATTATGTATGGATGGAAATGTTTTCACTGTCTGTGAGAAGCTCAAGTTATCAGATTTCAGCCGAAACAGTGTGTAACAGAATCTTTGAAGCGTCCAAATCCAATAATGTGGCGGTGGGGGATTCTGTATCTCTACCATGAAAGCTTGAACAAAGAGGATGTTAAACATAAATACACCAAAAAAATAATTAAAATTTTTTTTGGACTGATTGATAAGATTGTTTGTTTATTAAACAACATCAGAAGAAAATGTAGGTTGTATACTACATCCTGTCAGCAATACGTGTGCTCTCAACAGTTTTTCCTCAACATTTTTCCTCTCAAATGCAGACTGTTTTTTGCTTTTTTTAAACATCTGTTGTAGACACTAAAGTAGAGACATGACCCATTTTACTTTGACAGTTTCATTTGGAATCATCCATTAGTGAAGTAAATAGGGTCCATTTTGATTTCATGTCGACTTTTTAACATTTTATTAGACTACAGGATTGCTATTGCTGATCAGCACTAAAATGAAGAAGCAGAGCCATTCAAAACTTTGGGTTCTTTAAGATTTTTTCTTATAATGTTTTTTGCAAGAAGTCTCATACTCACCAAGGCTGCATTTATTTGATCAACATACAGTAATATTGTGAAATCTTATTACAGTTTAAAACTATTTTTTTACTTGAATAGATTTTAAAATGTAATTTTATTTAATTTCCTGTGATGGCAAAGCCTTCAGATATCATTCTTATTTGCTGATTTGTACATATTGATCACCACTGAAGACGTTAATCTTGTTTGGGCTAACTGTTCGGCGGAGCTAGTGCAAATAGAACTTGCCAACAAGGCACGCTATTTGCCCTTGGTGTAAATAGACAGTGTAAATAGGACACTCCATTATAATAATCAAAAAAAAAATTAACTTTATTTCCAGGATTCTTTGATGAATAGAAAGTTCAAAATAACATTTATTTGAAAGCTAAATCTTTTGTAACATTATTAAAAAAAAGGTCTCTTTTGATCAATTTAACACATTCTTGCAAAGTAAAGTATTAATTTCTAAAGTACTGATCCCACAGTTTTGAACATTTCAGTTTAGGAACAACAGAGTACTGATACAGAATCTATTGTGGCCACTTGCACTGCTTTTTTTTCTAAACCTTGAGTGCAGTGAAATTAGTTCTAGACTGTAGCAACTGACCAGATTCACCTCCCAACTTATGGCCAAGAACTGCCCACGAGACCTTACCAACATGAACGTTTGTTTTACATGTCGTTTAGGGGGCAGTAAATATGAAATAGATTAACGCTGCCTTCATGTGCTATTGGAAATGTCCTGCCTCCCACTTAAGTCGTGATTACCAGCTCGTTGCATTTAAGTGCTTTGTTGTCATAAAGAACAGGAAGCATGGATTTATTCCTGCTTATTTATTGGAAAAATTTTATTAAATCCAAAATGATATTTAGCGTCCTATTCATTCACAACAATATAAACATTCACCACGCTATCTAGATAGTCTGCTTGCTGACAATTCTGGAATTTATGTCAAAAACAAGCTATTTTCGCTGTGTATAAATATATAATATGCTTCAAAAGATTATTCATATATGTAAATATGCACTTTAACGAAAAGACAAGGCGATGTAGCTGATAAAATAATAAAGAATAGCAGAAATCGTTCTGCCCTTCGCCATGTTTAAAGTTTATGGCACGCCCAATTCAGAAACTTCGCAATGGTAAATACGACTTGAGATGGCGTTCATATCCAGTTTTTACCAGGGAAATTCTGATTGCAAGTGATGTCAGCATAAAGCACAATAACAGATTGCAGCAGAAAAAAATAGTGCAGGAACTCCTGCTAATGTACATAAAGAAAACATTCAAAATGAGCAGAACACTGCATTCAGACTCAGCAATCAGAAGTTCTGTCCACTCAAATCTAAAAAGTACTGATTATTTCAGACAAACAAAACTAATTTTCCTCAAGTTCTTCCTATAACAGTTTTCACTCTTTTTCTATGCTTTGCTTATGTTAGCCCACCTTTATTTTATTTTATTTCGCATTCTTGTTGCTTTGTTTGGGCTCCTTACTTTGTACATTATGTTTTTTTTAAAAGTAAACAAAACCAATATTAAGGTTTGCTTGAGAATATCTAGAAGCGTTTTTGTCAAAGATGTGAAGCTCTAAACTAGGTCAACTTTCAAGACTAGGTCAACTGTCCCAAGTTCATAAATTTTAAATAAATGTTTTTGTGCAAACAATTTTGCATACAACAAGGGAACATGGACGGTCTATTGGCATGCCATCTGAAAATACTGATAGGCTACCATCACCCAGTATACACTAATAAGGGAGTAAAAACACAAATTTGATATATTAAAAGTGTTCATTTATAACTTTCAAAACAAGCATAGATAAAGGCAACATTAGTTGATTTTGGTCATTTAAAGTCAGCCTTAGAGAGGTTAAACTCTCTAATTATAGTGGTTTAATGGAATATCATGGTGTGAACATATCCTACAACATCTGTTAATCATAGTATTTCTATTTCCCTGCCTTGTTTAAGCAGAATGAAGAAAGACATAGAAGTTCTTGAACTCCTTAAAGAAGTGCAGCTCGTCAGAGAAGCTGCTAGAAAAGCCCAAATCTTTGCATGAGGTCTTGACTGTGTGGACCACACTGACAGGGATTGTCTCAAAAAGCAGTTCAGCCATCGGCGTCATCACGATCTTCTTCTGCTCCAAGACCAGGCTTTGTATCCGGGCTTTATCGACGGGTTCAGGCGAGGCACTGTAGGAGACCACAACATTAAGCTTGTCATCCGACGTCGGCACCTGAAATCGACTCTTTCCCGTCAAACCCTGGAAGTCTTTCTTGTTGGTGAACAGGCCTGTGGGCGGGTTAAAGATGCGGACTGACCAACACACCCAGTCGTACTTCTTTTTCAGGTGCTCTACCAGCATGTCGGCAAGTTGTTGGTTGCTTTTGTCGCTTTGGTCTCTCACTATGCGTTTGGCGTCCAGCTCGGCCTGCATCGGAAAGCTGTTGATGCAGTCTTCAATCACGCCGTTCATTTTAGACTGGACCACATTCATCTTCTCGCTCCAATCTTGAAGCAACTTCTCCTCCTCGTCATCGCCATTCAATGCCGCGTGTCCAAGTAAGGCGATTAAACCGATGCAGAACAATTTCTTGAGCATAGCACAGAACTCTTCCACTGCCCTGCGGCTCTTTTGCTCGTAATTCAGAGTGATTTCCAGAACAGACTCTCCTGTGAAATTATCTCCAGTTACGGCGTTATACAGTGTGTGCAAGTTTTTGTCACCCCCTGTCTTCTTGAAGTGTTCCAGGAACGTTTTCTTTCGGACATCTCTGAATTTAGGTTTCGCATTCAGGACATCCATGAATTTGCGGAACTGGTTGGTCAGATTCTCCTCTACGGAAAAGTAGGTGGCATCTACCCCGCTCTTCTTGATCTCCTGGTTTATCTGCTGGACCTCTTCAGAAACGACTTCCAGGCGCTCACGCACCTTCTGGAACTGCTCCTTCATGTACTCGGCCTCTTTGCTTTCCACGTTATCTAGCGCCAGCTTCACAATCGGAGCAGCGATGGAGAACACAGGGAACAGATCTCCAGCGATGCTGGCCAAAACTTCTGCGCCCTGCTCGAACACTTCCATCACGGTCTCGACAACATCTTTCTTCTGTGCAACAAGTTTCTGCAGCTGCTCGGCCATCTTTCAGTTTCAATAGCAAAATATATCTGTGTAAAATAAGATCAGTACATAATTAGAAACAAGAACATTTAAAGAAATCAAATTTCACTTGACCTTTTGACATATAAGATGTCATTCAACTATAAAAATATCCTTTAAGTTTCAGAACTTGCCTCTTTAGCCCCTTTAGTGACGACTACAGTGGATCCGACAATAATGTCACCACACAGAGTTTTTATCCTGTGTCACTTTTGCTTTGTCTGTTACAGATCGTTTGAGATGTACTGAGGATTTATACTGTAGCACCACAGTCAAACTGAATAGTTGTGATTTGCTGTTCTTTTCTTTGCTTCGTCATTTATAGGGTTAATGCATTGAATTATCAGATATGGAAGAAAGCACGTAGAGAATGCTGCTTTTACTATCGTTTCGAAGCCATTCGTTGTAATCCTGAATCGAAGCTTCAGTGAACGAGATCTTTTTTGTCGTCAATAAAACATTACACACATTTCATTTTATTTAAAACACAACACTGCAAATGACAATCTTTAAGTTGTTCACTTTATCGAAAAGGATGAACTATGATTAGCCTATAAGAACAACAATGTGGCAAACAATGGTACATTCATTCATAATTCCATTTACACAAAACACCGTAAATCATCCTTTGTCAATTATAACTTTAACTCCAAGTACTTAAATTTTATTTGCTACACCCAAGACTTATAAAGCATATTCAATACTCATATATGTTTCACATTGTTGGCGAATGTTTCAACTATGTAACAAGATATTTTTCAACAATGGAAGTTTTCAAAACAATTCCACACGTGTAATGGCGGGAACACTGAAAATTATTTTAACATGCAAAACTGTTACCCACGCCCATCAAAAAGAGAGGGTCAAAAACAGGATAGAAAATAGCTTACTATCTCTAAATTATGCATCAACCAAATTATGCTTGATAACATTAAAAGTGGACCTCAGATAACATTATTCAAAAATTAGACCCCTTTTACACGTGTATTTAAAGTGTCGTACACTTGTGACTGAGGTCCAAAAAGCATCTTAATACCAGGAGTAAACAGGGCCTTAGTAAGGGTCTTTGTCTCCTGAGACTGGTTTTACAGAAAGAAACTTACATGTGTCAGTCTTCGTTTCCTCTCCACCTTTGAGTGGTCAGTGTGAACAGGGTGGGCTTGCTGAAAAAAGATAAATGAAATGAGAAATGTGTTTTACAAACCATAAAAGCAGAAACAATACCTCAACAACACACACCAGGTGTATGTACACATGCTAAAAGAGCCTCGCTCGTTCTAACAACCACACCTTCACTTTCATAAAAGACATGGGCCAGATGCATTCATTCAATTCAAACATGCACTAAAAGAATGGGCAAATAATGGAAGAACACTAAGTCACACAGTGTGCATTATGAAACAGTAGAGAGGACAACCATTTCAATTGGAAACAGTTCAAATGTTAATGATGCAACATTCCTTTTGTTTAAGTAGCATGTTATGTCATATTATAACTTCCTATAAGGTCATATGCAATATGATTTGGACATAATTGGCTGACTCAATGTCTTGTGATCTAAAGCCTTTATATGTATCATTTTACAAAACAAAATAACTTTTGTTGTTTCATCATTTTAATGTCTTTAAAATGATTTGAAAATGTGGAAAGTGTGCAAACCTTTGACTAATTGTGTAACATTAAATAAACAGAATTCTGATACAATGTTTTGATATTCCATAAAATGGTACGATAATTAGGGCTGTGTATCACCAAGAATCTGGCAATACAATTTGTATCACGATACAGGGGTAACTTTACAATAAAGTGTGATACTGTAAGAAAGGAGATATATTTCTTGTCGCAACGATCACACCACCATATGCATAAAACCTAAGCAAAAACTTTATTTAATCAAAACAGTAGGATCTACATTTGTATTTATATCACTATTTTGTGCAATCTGAGTAAAGCAACTGCTAGATTCTTTAGCTAATATCCAGCAAAACCACTGATGATTTTCCATTAACATTTCTGGCTAGTGCCGACACAGGTGTGGAAATAATTAGCAGGGCAGTTCAACTAGCTGAGCAAGAACCTTTTTCCAAAGCACCTCAGCAGTAACCATGGAAACAAGACAAGGAAAACAGCATGTCAGCTTCTCTCCAGACACCCACATTATGCTCTTTTTGACTGGGCAGTAGCTACAAAAGTCCAGTGTTACAAAATAACACTAATTCAAGCAATTATGTCCACCACTTAACTTACAATCCAAAATAGACTTATATGCATATTTAAAATGTTGAAAATGGTAAAGATCTGTTGGCATGGATAATACAAAATGAATGACTAATTTTAATACACTAAGTGGGGCCATTAGCCTCAACTGAACTCTTGTCTTAACACACATATGAAAAGTCAGATGTCCTGTGGGTTAAAAAAAGAACCATTCCAGTTAAACATTTTTTTTGTTCACAGTTTTAGCTATAGTTAATAATGTAGTTGAAAATATGTCACAAGAACATTCGCATAACTATAAGACAATGCCAACATTCTGATAAAACTAGGATCGATTCATGGTCTCAGGCCTGTGATTTAAAGAGATAGATCACCCAAAAAAGAAAATTCTGTCATTGAGTTTCTTCTGTTCAGCACAAATGAAGATATTTTGAAGAATATTGGTAACCAGACAGTTGACAGCACCCATTGACTTCCATATGGAAAATATCTTTCTTTGTGTTCAACAGAATAAATAAACTTGTACAGGTAAATACTTTATACAGTAGGCTATAAGGGTGAGTAAATAAAGACAAATCTTTAATTTTGGGTTGAACATAGCCTTTAACCGAATCACAAAACCTACATTGAATACTTGATTCTGATTGGCCATCAAATATTTTCGCACAATAACCGTTGTTCAGAGTATTTGACTGTTTGTCCAATAAAGTTTTGATTTGTAATTGTACCTCTCGTGGTCTTTACAAATAATTTGATCTGAATAATATTTGTTTATTTAGTTTGACAAGCAGTCATAGTATGCTATGCCTATATAATACGTAGGATAATGTAACGTTACAGTCATAAAACAGTTGGTAATTAAAGCTAAATAAACGGGACCCCTGTCGCGGTTTATTTTGCGATAACGACAGACTGACTCAACGTTGACCCGTAGCCTACCTGCACCAAGTTGAAGAAAAGGTAAATCTGTTCTTGTTTTTTTCCCCTTCGGGATAGATTAAGTAGTTCATAACCACATCTCTACCGGCACATATGCAGAAATGTTCCCTTAAGATAGGATCTGGTTAACAAATCAAGCTGGAAAAGTTAATACAATGCTTGTTGACATAAGAAACACTTCCTGGTTTAACGTTAGA
Source organism: Gobiocypris rarus (assembly GCA_023029165.1). Classification (NCBI taxonomy): domain Eukaryota; kingdom Metazoa; phylum Chordata; class Actinopteri; order Cypriniformes; family Gobionidae; genus Gobiocypris; species Gobiocypris rarus. Next base: position 36,026,279 of record CM040926.1, on the reverse strand, counting down.
CTGCAGCCCACCGATCCCTGTCAAACAAACCCTCAAGAGTTCTTCAGAACGATAACAAATGCGATTAAATGACAGAGAAGTTTATTTATGCCTGAATAATCGATCAGTTATGCAGCTCTCTCGTGTTTAAAACATGTCGATGTCGCTAGCTGGTGAAAATGTCACAGGCGGACAGACTGTGAAGAGAAACGCCCAAAAACTTTTCATGAGCAAAAACTGAAACCACGAGGCACAGACCAACGAAACCGTCATTGTACTGACGTTTAGAGAACAAATTAGCACTGTTATTGACTAAACTCACCTTCCAGTCGATCACAAAATGGTGTAGAATAAAATGCAAAAGTTCAGGCTGATCTGTCTCGATCGACGTGTGATCATGTGCTGGTTCTTCTCTAAAGCTCGCGGCACACCCTTCAACTGCACACTGACTGACTGAAGGAATTTCAACTATTGTCCATTACTCCTTACAAAATTGACTTGTATCATAGTTTCCACCAAAATTCCAGTGCATATGTTTTGTTTATGGTATAAGATAAATATTAAAGTTTATCTCTTACAAAATATACAATGATTTACACCAAATAGTAAAATTTAAGAGAATGACTAAAGTATTGTCCTGTATTCCTTAGAATTTACCACAGTAACCATAGTTTCCAAGTAAAAAACTTGTTGTTGTAATTGTAAAATAATTTTGTCTTTAATTTTTGACATGGTTACCACAGTAAGTTTTTTTGTTAACACTATTTGTTTTTTTACAGTGTTCTTGTTACATATGTTGCATGTATTTACCATAGTAATAACACTAAATAATGCGTAATTGCAACTAACCCTCAACCAAACCCTAATCCAAACCCTAATCCTAAATAACCCTATAATAAGTACATGTACTATTAGGCTACTCAGTACTTAAATATATAGGCTAATGATGACACCAATGACACCTTACAATAAAGTAACCGGGGTTTTTTTAAAGAAAAAATATTTTAAATATTTATATTCACTCTCTTATAAAAGTCTCATACATTACCTTTAAAATATGAACCTTATTCAACTAGACATTTTATTTTTGTAAATGAAAACAAGGCTGTGACGTATTGACATGCAGTAAATGTATTAAAAAGTATAATGTCTGTCTAGAATAAGGTCCATAACTTAAACGTATCTGGATGGCTGTTAATACTTTGAAACAAATTTCTAGAGCATAGTTGTTTTTATTTGCGATTACATAACATCATAAACATGAAATGGACATGATTCTTGGGTTACAGAGAATATATAGCCTAACTAGATTACTTGAATGCTCATCATTTTTCATTTGGAAATAACATTTTTCCAGAAAAGACTACAATCTAAAGTTTAAATGAAATGATTTTTGATTGTAAACACCACGACTAACAAAAACACCCCACAATCTGTCGATCTTTGAATTTTTCACCACTCAATTGGTCTTTCAAAAGTATTCTAAAAGTATACAAAACAATAAAATCTCTATCTATGCATTTATGTTTGGTCACAGACATATAGTTATATTTAAATTCTTTTTTTCTTTTTTTTTGCCTTGACATGCGAAAATAAAAGTGAAGAACCAGCAATAATATACTTTCTTGTTGTATGTGCACAACGGTAATTCAGTCATCAGTTTGCTTTATCTAATGCTGGACAATTTTTAAAATAAGAAATATAGAGAAGACTGATTGCCGTTTTAATGTTTCACACATCTATTCAGAATGAATGCACAGATATGCCTTTTTGTGCCTCGCAAAGTAGATACATTCTGGCTGGAAGTTGTTTTTCTCTTCTACTTTCTTATAGCAGCTAATGGCATGGACCAAAGTGTCGGGAAGAGTCTTCCACAGCTCCTGAGCCACAGACTGCATATTTCCCTTCAGCTTCTGTGCCTCTATCTGATCTAGCAGCTGGCTCTTGTTGAGGGGTTTCGGGTCTGTACTGAAAGACACCACGATTCTGATGCTGTTTGGGGTCAGGAGATCAAAAAAGTTGCCACCTCCACCGCTTCCATGGTACTTTTTGCCAGCGAGCCAATTCCAGAAGAATATGCCACTGTGGTTGAACACCCGAACTGACCAAGCAACCCAGTAATATTTCTTCTCAAGGAGATCCAGTATAAATCCTGCGAACTCTGGGTCAACGCTGGCTTGCCGCTCCAGAAGTTGATGCTCCACATCCGTCTTGGCCTGCATGGGGAAATTCTCAATGCAGTCATCCACCGCCGCTTTCATGCGTGTCTCTACGTCTTCCATGCGATCCTGCCATTTCTTCACCATGGCCTCGCCTACCGCTCCCTCTTTTAGGGCGGCGTGACCCATGACTGCTATAATTCCCATGACAAATATCTTCTTTAACCTGGCACAGAACTCCTCCACTGGCTTCCTACTCCTTTGCTCTGTGGTCACCACCGTGTCCAGTATGGCATCTCCGGAGATATTCTCTCCAGTTACAGCATTGTACAAGGCATCAATGTTCAGATCGCTACCAGTGTTCTCATACTGGCTTATAAACTTCTCCTTCTTCTTCTCCTTGAACTTGGGCTTAGCATTGACAAAGTCTTGAAACTTCTCGTACTGGCTGATTATCTTTGCCTCACGGTCAAAGTTCTGCTTGTTCATGGATGTCCGCTGCAACTCCAAAGCGATTTGGTCGATTTCATCTTGAATGCCTTCGAGTTTCTGGTTAATCTTTTCAAACTGCTCAGCTAGGAATTTGGCTTCCTTGCCATCTGGGTTGCCAAGGATCTCTGCCGAGGCCAAAAACACGGCCTCCAGGATGGGGTGGAACTGTCCCACAGTGGCTGCTAAAACCTCGCAGCCTTGCCCCATGATTTCCACTCCTTTCTCGATCTTGTCCTTGTTCTCCAAAACCCATTCTTCCACCCGATTCATTGTGGATCAAAGCAGAGATGCCGTCTTATCCTTCTTACCCTTGTCTGTAACAGATCAAGGCATATACATCATAAAGTGGAAGCCACAACATAAAAATCAATGCTGAAATCAATGCAGCCATTTCTAAGGGTCATATTTGTTTGCTCAGGATGAGACCTTAACAGTAACCTGAGATGAATTGGACAGCCAGACCACAGGGGCAGAAATACCAGAGTGTTTGTACATTTATACATGTTTTCCATGGGCTCAAGCCATTTAAAAAAAAGAAAAAGAAAAATTCTAGTCTTGTTCGGGCATGTCCTGTTCCACCTTACACCCCGCCAGCTAAGTCTCGGCAAATTATACAACAATAAAGGCAGGTCATTGAGATCAGGTGTCTACTATAAGAATTAAAAGCAAATATGAAACAAGTTTTTTGTGCTTCAAAGCACACTTTATTATTATTTTGAGCACTCAGTCATTGTTAATAGGAGAGCTGTTCTTTCCTCTTCTGTGGAGAATAATTCAGCATTTAAACCCCAGATGTATAGCAAAACAGATGTTTTCAGGAGGGGTTGCTGGTGGGAGAATATATTTGATGGCTTTAGCTAGCATTTCAGGCCATTTCTGGGCACTTCAATTACACAAGGGAGATGATCTCACACTCGTATCTAATTTCCCAAGACTCAATATACAGAAAAAAAGGCACACCCAGATCTGAGAAAATCTGAAACCAATACACTTGTCCTGCGGTGAAACCATGTTCTAGAGCTGGCAACAAAATGACTCAGATATTCACATATAAATAAGCACAAATAAATATACAAGACTAAACCTGACATTTGATGTTTCAAAGATCAAAGACTTTATTTGGCTCTTGTGCAATAAAGTCTTACATAATGATTATGCGAACAATTATGAGAATTCAGTATTATGAATGATAAGCATGTAGAACTCGTATTTGGAATTTATGACTCTACAATTTATCTTTTTAAAGAGCATTCTGATCACAATGGAATTAGGAGCAAAACAATACTTACTGAACAATACAATGATCCTGATTGTTTCAAGTCCTCCTTTGTAAGAATAATTAAGATGGCTTTGAAATTAAAACTCCAGGATGTGTCCGATTTGAGAAAGAAAATGACTTCATAAAAAAATGAAATGTAAGAAAATAGTTTAAAAGAAATTCAGTCTAGCAATTGGTACAAGGAGACCCTGTTTTTGTTAGTTCTACTCTGTGGAAAAAAGGAAAGGAACCAACCAACTGATTCTGAAAAAGAGGAACTGTTCAAGTTCAAAGCCACGTCCCTTATTTCTATCCAAATGCTGCTTAAAGCTTCATGGCAGTCAGTATATTGACTTAAGCACAACATCCATTATTATTTGGCCATAATATAGCAGGATGTGGTGCTTAAATCAATATTGACTATCATCCACATCACAAAGTGTCATCTCCAACTGTTCATGACAAATGTTAATAAAAAGCACAGATCACTGACCAGCTATTTTTATTTGTGTCATTTTATTTAAAAATATCTGTGCCTTTTCATCCTTGGCTCTATGAAGCTTTTGAAGTTGTGCAAATAAAACAACAAAAGATGAAAAAAGAGAAAGGGAGGGATAATAAATGGAAATAGACAAAGAGCAAAAAAAGGAGACTCACCGTTAGTCTGGTGAAATGTTCTGAGGTGTTCTCTAGTGTTCCAACAGTGTCCAACTGTGCCTAAAAGCAGCAGCCTCCCCGGGTCCACATGTATATATAGACTCTCCCCTGCGGCACTCCCCCTTCAGATTAACTCCATCCCCTGCATGCATTCCTCTGAGCCCACTGAAGAGATGAGGGACAGGCACACAGACAGATTACATCCTGTAAACATTCCTTCTTTGAGAAAAATCAGCATTTAGTTGTAGAGTGGCAGAAATGTTTAGTAGAGTCTTTCCTGTATAAAGCATGCTCCATGCTCTGCCTTCCTACATGGGTTGTCATGGGCACAGGCATTCACAGTGGCCAGTATACACACACACACACACACACACACACACACACACACACATAATGCCATTTTTGTCATGTAGCAGGCAGTGTATAATTTATTAAAGGGATAGTTCACTCTAAAATGAAAATTGTCATCATTCACTCACCCTCATGTCATTCCAAACCTGTAAGACTTTAGTTCATCTTTGGAACACAAATTAAGATTGTTTTAATTCAATCTGAGCAATTTCTGGCCCTCTGTTGACAGCTACGCAACTGCAACAATAAACATTCATTAACACACACATCAGTCGTGGTAAACAGAAGCTCAAGCATATTTGCTTGACGTGCAAGCACCAATGAGGTTTGTTCTTGTGTGTCAAGCAGGTTCAGTTGAGCTTCTTAAATCTGTTCATCATATAAAGCGATCAAGTCTCTTCAGAAAATTTGGACTAAACTGCTCAATGGAATACTTTTACGATCTCTTTATGACCTTTTTGAAGCATCAAAATGGTAGTTGCGTAGGCTCTCAGGTTTCATCAAAACTTGTGTCTTTGTGTTCTGTTTTTGGGTGAACTATACCTTTAATAAACAAAAATAGGGAAACAAGAACTTACAATCAAAGAGATCAAGAAAACGACCTAAATCCAAAAACCTCACGACACAATCTTGTTGCTGTCATAGATTACAATGACATAGATGTAGAATTGTGATAATCACCCATAGTAATTTGCATATATCACACTCTGAATGGCCCGTGGATACCATGCATTAGAAAGCTAAATTATTATTACAAATACATAAGTAGTCTTCAAATTGTCTGTTTAGGAAACTTTGGAGAGCAACACTTGCCAATCTGAAATTAGTGTGAAAACAGCGCTTGGGGGCACGATGCTTCTAGGTCATTTCCGTCACACTGCTTTACATGGCAGAGAAAGACTCTACTGTTTTGTGCATGGCAGGCGGACAAACCCAGTGCCTTTGTGCTGAAGCGGTCGCTGGGACACGCTGGCATGCAATGACTCGTCTGTAGAAGAACAGTAAGGGGTTGTTGTGGATTACAGAGGGTCTGGCATTAGCATTTTAAATCTTCATGTCACTGTTAGATCTCGCACTATGCAAATCAGTTGTGCTTATAAGCAATGACGTGCCCTCGCAGTAGCACAGCAGTGGGTGTGATCGCTGATGCACATGCATGAGAAAAAGTAAATAGGGCCCTGGAGATTGTGGCAGATTTTAAGATCCATACTTTCCAAAAAGATCTAATAGAAGTAGCTACAAATAACCCTAAGTATTAAACTCACTTCCTATATAATTTGTGATACAGATGTGAATGATGCCTCATGATGGGGTTCTCTAAGCAATTGTCACCTGTAAATGTTAAAATGTTAGGGTTAGGAAAATGTAAAATAGTTCTCTTTGATAATTAGACCCTCTGTCTAAAATGCATAAATCATCCACAGACTATTAGGCAAACTGAAATAAAGACAACTTCCATGTCTTATAGTTTGTTAAGGTGTGACCTCCAAGTAAGTCATTTGCTGTATTTGGAATCCCTGCCCTTTTTTTTCCCTTTTCTTTTTTTTCAAATTTAGCATGAGTCATGATTTAAAGTTAATAAGTGGATTAGGCTTTTAATTTAGTCTAAAAACAACAACAACAAATCTGTCATCACAGTTATGCAAGGTGTGCAAAAAAGGGCAGTATAGTTCACTGTAATGTCGTCATGATGAAATTATCATCAATATTATTTGAGTGTTGAATTAAATGCAAAATTTGAGACGTGATTTATGCCCAACACAAGTTATTGCTTACGGTTAGGGGTTTTGAAAAACGGATACGAGCTGCTTGCCTTAGCAAACGCCACTAAATAGCACAGCATCATTAGCTTTTTTATGCCACATGATATTTTTTTAATCTTATCCTTATCTTTGATATAATTTATTAGTAAATATGTATTAGTAAAATCTACGTAGTGCTCTTCATGCTAACCTGTGATGTTTTCTGAGAAGTAAAGTGTCTATGTATGTAGCCACAAGATGTCACTTTGCTTCATGTAGATTCCTTGTTTTTGTGAAGCAAAATCTATCTAGATGTTTTTGTTTGTTTTATGAATCTATACTAGCAAACAATGACATTTTACACGAGTAAACAAGTATTAGCATGCCTATTGGGAAAGTGTAAGGTAGTTGTGGGAAATATTTTATGTGGGAATTAGCTTCAGTCCATGCTGACTAACCGTTAAGTTGAAATTATTCAGACAGGTTTGTCCCCTTAACTGAAACTAAATGAACATTCAGATGGGTCTTCCAAGAATGACGTAATCATGTGGTTTGTGTGTGTTGGCTATCAAATTGAAGTGTGCTCTGGCAAAATATTTCATTGGAACATGCTTCTTTGTAAATGTGCCAACGACCAACTTCTGTCATGCGACGCAAACAAGATCTACTGTATCTACAAATGAGGAAATATCCAATGCAAATAAGCTGCTGTGTATTGCTGTGTTGTGTTAATGGTTGTTCTAGGTCTGGTCTCTCCACAACAGCTGAACAGTCATAAATTAAAGATAGAATATGATGTTAACATTAATAATGAACATTTAGAATTGTATTTCCCATAGCAGCTGAATGACAATGTGCAGATAAGAGTAAAACATCATTCGAAACTGTAAAGAAACTGTACACACAATAAAAACAAAATTGTGATTATTGTGCTCTTGTTAAAGGTGCACTATGTAACTTTTATGTCCACTAGAGGTCGCCTATTCAAAACAAAGGCGTAGCTTGATGACGCCAAGTTTGAGCACAAAATCTTGGGACATGTGGCCTTGACCTCACATCGGGATAGATCTCGGGCAGAAATCATGTTCATGGATGCGGTAATTAACATTACTGTAGTATCAAGCAGAGCAGGACCAAGTGTTTTGGATATTGTAAGAACTCAACTGAACAAAACTATATAACACCGGCCTGGTGGTTTTTCATATTTACTGCAAAAATCCTACATAGTTAACCATTAAATAAAGAAAACAAACAGGATACCGTCCCGGTTTCCTTTCCATGAAGTTTGTGGAGCGTGTTACAAAAATTAATCAAAACTCAGAGTTGGCTACTAGCAAGCTCTTGTGTGCCATCTGAACTCTTGTTTTGGGATGGTGTAGATTGTCTCTTCTTCTGACCTTTTTCCTGTTGTGGCAGTTAGCAAACAGCGTTGCATTACCGTGCGCGCCTCCTTCTGGATCTGAGTGTGGATCACCTGTGACTGACTATTCATCTTCTGACTGCATGCACCGAACCCTGACGATTCGGGACGAATACACCACAAATATGTATACACCGATCAGGCATACATTATTATGACAGGTGAAGTGAATAACACTGATTATCTCTTTATCACGGCACCTGTTAGTGGGTGGGATATATTAGGCAGCAAGTGAACATTTTGTCCTCAAAGTTGACGTGTTAGAAGCAGGAAAAATGGGCAAGCGTACGGATTTGAGCGAGTTTGACAAGGGCCAAATTGTGATAGATGACTGGGTCAGAGCATCTCCAAAACTGCAGCTCTTGTGGGGTGTTCCCGGTCTGCAGTGGTCAGTATCTATCAAAAGTGCTCCAAGGAAGTACAGTGCAGAAGAACAAAGCAGAAATTGTTCAGGAGTGGTTTGAGGAGCATGATAATGAGTTTGAGGTGTTGACTTGGCCTCCAAATCCCCCAGATCTCAATCCAATCAAGCATCTGTGGGATGTGTTGAACAAACAAGTCCGATCCATGGAGGCCCCACCTCGCAACTTACAGGACTGAAAGGATCTGCTGCTAACATCTAGGTGCCAGATACCACAGCACACCTTCAGGGGTGGAGTCCATGCATTGACAGGTCAGAGCGGTTTGGGTAGCAAAAGGGGGACCAACACAATATTAGGGTATTTTGGGTTTCATTCTTATTTTGTTGGTCCGTTCCTTTTTTGAAAAGCATGCAGTGTCAGGGAACAGCTGCTTCCGGAACGCAGGACATAAGCAGAGAGGTTTCAGTGAACGTTGAAAAAACATGTAATGTCATGTCAAGGCAAAGGATGAACACTGCTTTAATGACAGACCTGAATATCTCAGTTTCCTTTGGTCTGGACAAGCTTCAGAGGAAATGACTGTTACTACAGTAAAAAAAAAAAAAACACATAATTCCACTTTATTCCACATACATTGTTTTTTTATTGTTTTTTTAAAGATATCTGGGTGTATGCATATTTTAAATAGTTTTTAAACCATTCATGAATTTTTTATGAGCTTTATATATTTTAACATTTTTTTAAATAAAAATGCTCACTATTAACTAGTTGCTAATTAGCATGCGTATTACTATTATATTGGCTGTTTATTAGTAGAAAGCACATATTAATACCTTATTCTGCATGACCATATCCTACATCCCTTACCCAATACCTAAACTTAACAGTAGTTAATAGTTAGTTAATATTTAGAATTGGACCCTAAACTAAAGTGTGACTATATTTTTATATTATATATCTTAATCATGTAAAGCAGGGTGTGCTAAATCAGACATCTTTTTAGTTCCCATCTTGACCATCACAGTTGATGGTGAGTTTGTTTGCAGTGTTTTGGCTGGCTTCACGTATGTCTATTGATTTCAGGCAGGTTTCCTTAAGCATCTCTCTCTTTGCCCTTTAAAAACCTCCACCTTATGCAAATGGGAAATGTGATTACAGCCCAGACAGTGATGAAAAGAGAAGGTCACCGCTTTGCAGCTCTTCATTAATGTGCGGCTGTTTTGTCCTATGAAGGCCATTGGAGTTAATTTATGATCATTTGTCATTTAACCTTAGTTTGTCATCTGGTTTTGGTTGTTGTCATGCGCAGCAACACAGATGATTCATAGTTATGACTAGTTGTGAATTTAAAATGGAATGGCACAGAAATCGTTATGTGAACCCAATGTTATTGTCTGAAGGGCATTCATTGTGTTTGGGTTTTATCACAGTACAGGGTCACTTTGGTGTTCATGTGATGCTCCACCAAGCACTCAGAGATAAAACATATCAACATGAACGTTTAGACTGTCACAGACAGATGCGAGACTAGAGGAAGGCTGTGTGCTAGCAGATGGCGCTTGTGGTTTTATCAGGAAAGAAGCTATAAAGACCAGCTTTGTTCATTCGTTAAAATATAATAGTTTATAATGGCTAAATATGTTCATGTTAATAAAATATTATTATTCAATATTTAAACATCAAGCCTAAAATTCCCCTTCCCTGATAATGGTCAAAATATTACTTTAGTGTATAATACAACCCCAAATCAGAAAAAGTTGGGACAGTATGGAAAACGCAAATAAAAAAAGAAAGTTCTAAATTAACTTTGTCTTGTATTTCATTGCAGACAATATGAACACAAAATATTTCATGTTTTGTCTGGTCAACTTCATGTCATTTGTAAATATGCATCCTTTCCTGTCATTCAGACCTGCAACACATTTAAAAAAAAGTTGGGACAGGAGCAATTTAGGGCTAGTAATGAGGTAAAATGGTTAAATAATGATGTGATTTGAAACAGGTGATGTCAACAGGTGATCGTAATTATGTTTTGGTACAAAAGCAGCATCCAAGAAAGGTCTAATCCTTTAGGAGCAAAGATGGGCAGAGGATCGCCAGTTTGCCAACAAATACGTGAGAAAATTATTGAAATGTTTAAAAACAATGTTCCTCAAAGAAAGATAGGAAGAGATTTGGATATTTCACATTCAACAGTGCATAATATAATTAAAAGATTCAAGGAATCTGGAGGAATTTCAGTGCGTAAAGGACAAGGGCGCAAGCCTACGCTGAACAACCGTGATCTCCGATCCTCAGGCGGCACTGCATCAAGAATCGTCATTCATCTATGCGACATCACCACATGGGCTCACGACTACTTTGGAAAACCTTTGTCAAGTACCACAATACACAGTTACATCCACAAATGCCAGTTAAAACTGTACTGTGCCAAAAGGAAGCCCTATGTTAACAGTGTCCAGAAGCGTGTCGACTTCTCTGGGCTCGGAGGCATCTGGGATGGACCATCACACAGTGGAAACGTGTACTGTGGTCAGATGAATCAGTATTTCAGGTATTTTTTGGGAGGAATGGATGCCGTGTGCTCCGGACCAAAGAAGAAAAGGATCATCCAGACTGTTACCAGCAACAAGTCCAAAAGCCAGGGTCTGTCGTGGTATGGGGTTGTGTCAGTGTCCTTGGCAAAGGTAACTTGCACTTCTGTGAAGGCACCATTAATGCTGAAAAGTACATAGAGATTTTGGACCATAATATGCTGCCTTCAAGAAGACATCTTTTCCAGGGACGTACATGCATATTTCAACAAGACAATGCAAAACCACATTCTGCACACATTACAAAGTCCTGGCTGCGGAGGAAGAGGGTATGGGTACTTGACTGGCCTGCCTGCAGTCCCGACCTGTCTCCAATGGAGAATGTGTGGCGCATTTTGAAGCGCAAAATGCGGCCCGTACTGTTGCCCAACTTAAGACTTGTTTGCAGGAAGAATGGGACAAAATTACACCTGAAACACTTCATCACTTGGTGTCTTCAGTCCCTAAACGTTTTTTAAGTGTTATGAAAAGGAATGGCAACATTACAAAGTGGTAAATGCTTTACTGTCCCAACTTTTTTTTAAATGTGTTGCAGATCTGAATGACAGGAAAGGATGCATATTTACAAATGACATGAAGTCGACCAGACAAAACATGAAATATTTTTTGTTCATATTGTCTGCAATGAAATACAAGTCAAAGTAAAATTAGAAATCACTTCTTTTTTTCTTTTTCTTTTTTTGCGTTTTCCATACTGTCCCAACTTTTTCTGATTTGGGGTTGTACATTTTTCCATAACGTTATACCGTCAACAAAAAGGATCTGGAAGATGTCCAGGATGACTTGCAGGGTAATAACTTAACTGATAAAACAAGTCTTTAATAAACTATTCCCTGTCCAGTCACTGGAATCCTCTCCAGATCTGTCCTCTCCTCCCATATGACCCTGTTTGTTCAGCCAGTTCCTGTCAGACAAGTTTTCACTGTGTACTTTAGCCAAAAGGGTCGTCAGTTTCAAATTGCACATGTTTGTTTGTGGTAGTTTGAAAGACAGATATTATAAAAGTGCCCTATTTTTTGAGGAATATTTTGTATGAGACATCTGTATGTATTGTGAAATGCAGTCCACATGAGCTGTGTGAAAATACTTGTGAAATCCATGGGAAAATATTCAGACGTCTGTACTCGTGTTAACGAAAGCAAGGTCAACACAACATTTACAACTGCAGTATGCTAGCCATCTTTGAGGACGAATATTTATTTTGTATGAGCTTAAACTCATAGGTCACAAAGAATGTATTTATTGCATAAAATAACCTTTCTTGGAATGTTCTTCAGTTTTAACTTCCCGTGTTCCAGATTCAGTTTGCACTGAATGTTTATCTTTTATGTTCATCCATCATTTTCTTTCCCACGCTATTGACCCTTAACATTCAGATGATTAAACTTGCATCCCAAAATAAATAACCACATGCAGAGAGCCCAACAAAGGGATTGTAAACCCAGTTTAATTACTCACGACATGTAATTGTTTTTCCTATGAAGAAAACTGCTACGGAGACCGCCAAATGTTGTGCTCTTTTAAGTGTCAGATAAACAGTATGCAGAATCATCTATCATATTTTTACTTTTGGAAAGAGTAAAAACTAAGGCTGCATCCAAAACACATACTTCCCTTCTATAAACTCGGATGATCGACTTCTTCCGGTGTGATTTTGAAGTGTGCATATGATGGACACTTTACTATCCCATAAGGCCCATCAGGATCTGTGAATGGCAGTGAAGCGACATCCCAAAATGACGAATGTAGTACGTCCAGATTATATTCATACTACACACATTCATACTATATAGAAGTTACATTTTTAGAAGTCAAAAGTACTTATTCAAAATAAGTACAAAATAAGAGAGTATGCAATTTCGGATGTAGCAATATTATTTAAGCATGACTAACTGTTATACACACTGTTTAAAAGCTTGGGTTTAGAATACAATTTTTAAAGCAATTAATACTTTTATTCCACAAGGATATTAAGCAGCACAACTGTTCGCTTTCAGTCGGTCACGTTTGACGTACGTCGGACGTCTCCGTTCCCTCCTTCAGGGAATGAGGGTTACCATACGTAACTGAGACGTTTTCAACATAGCAGTAATGATTTCTGAAGGATCATGTGACACTAAAGATGCTGAAAAATTCAGCTTTGCATCACATGAATAAATTACATTTTAAAATAAATTACAGAAGAAAACTTCTTTTAAATTGTAAAAATACACGATCAGGCATAACATTATGATGGTCTATGGTGTTCCCGGTCTGCAGTGGGCAGTATCTATCAAAAGTGCTCCAAGGAAGGAACAGTGGTGACCCGGCGACAGGGTCATGGGCGGCCAAGGCTCATTCATGCACGTGAGGAGTGAAGGCTGGCCCGTGTGGTCCGATCAAACAGACGAGCTACTGTAGCTCAAATTGCTCAAAAGTTAATGCTGGTTCTGATAGAAAGGTGTCAGAATACACAGTGCATTGCAGTTTGTTGCGTTATTGCGGACCATGTACACCCTTTCATAGAAACGGTATTCCCTGGTGGCTGTGGCCTCTTTCAGCAGGATAAAGCGCCCTGCCACAAAGCAAAAATGGTTCAGGAATGGTTTGAGGAGCACAACAATGAGTTTGAGGTGTTGATTTAGCCTCCAAAATCTCAATCAAGCATTTGTGGGATTTGCTGAACAAACAAGTCTGATCCATGGAGGCCCCACCTCACAATTTACAGGACTTAAAGGATCTGCTGCTATCATCTTAGTGCCATCTTAGACACCTTCAGGGGTCTAATGGAGTCCATGCCTCGAAGGGTCAGGGCTGGTTTGGCAGCAAAAGGGGGACCAACACAATTTTATTTGGTCATAATGTTATGCCTGATTGGTGTATTTCACAATATCACAGTTGTTACTAGATTTGTGATCAAATAAATGAAGCCTTGGTGAGCAGAAGAGACTTCTTTCAATTTTACGACCCCAAACTTTTGAATGATAAAGTATGTAAAAAGTCAAATAAATATGCAAAAAACAAGTTTTTATTATGTACATAAGTTAATTGACCTTTGAACTCAAACTCAGTCTAATGTCGTTGTTGGGAGCTGTTCTTCAGAGACCCACTAGATGGCATCAATCTGTAGACCTGATTTTAAAGTACCAATAACGGATGTGAGAATATCAGTAAAAATGCTCTATATCGACACTGCAATTCAACCAAACAGATCATCACTTTGCTTTTTTATTTGATTACTGGCATGAAAGTGACTCTCTTTCATGGAAAGGAAGCAGTCGCTTCCTGTGAGAGCTGAAGGAGAGTTGTGGCAAGAGAGGCCAGTATATTGACAGTCTGATATACCGCAGTGCTGAGGAGACACTCACACTGTTTAGAGTCAACAGAGCGGAGGAGTTGAGCTTATCTCACCACGAGAGAGAAAACAGCGAGACAGAGAGAGATTCCAGAGTGCTGACGTGTCCTCAGAGGCAGACGGGCAGCAAATGATGTGCTGTACAACACTGAGATTGAAATGATTGAGCATTTATATGAAGGCTCTTAGGAGAGGAATGCATGTAATTCATTTGTTACCATTACCATTCTGTGAGGGAAACTACATATTCAGAGGTTTTATGGCACAACCAGATGCATCAGAAGGATACATCCAGTGCGGAGGCAGAGGGTGAGCTGGTGTGTGTCAGTACAAATGTTTTAATGCTTTTTATCAGATCAGGCCACTTAAAGGCAGGAGGCCGGTCGATGGTCCACTCTGATGAATAGGTAATGTCATTAGCTCCGGCTGTGATTGGCAGATGCAGCCAGAGTGAGGTATCGTGGGATTGATCCGCCATCCCTGGCAGTACTATGATGCTGGGTTTCATAAAATCACTTATTGGTTTATTAAATATTGATATTGAATTTCCTAGATTGGGTTGGGCCTTTATTTTCATTATAGCTATAACAACAAAGTCGTAGTTTGTAAAATATCTGTAAAGTATGTATTTCAACTGTTTTAAGACCTCACATTTTGAACTCCCCCTTTAGTTGTCCATATAGTCTTGTGTTTGGTTATATTGAACATTATCCATTGGTTTCAGTGTGTTTTAGCGCCATCTGCCAGCTGAATGTGCATGACGACAAACAATGTAGCATACCGGTTGTTGTCTAGAGTAAAAGGCATTGACTTTCAACAAAACTTGTTGTACTAAGAAATAAAATACTTTTGTTTTGGACTAGTGACAGACGGGTGTAAGCCACTAAACATTTATTAGAGTTGGACACCACATGGATCAATAACTCCCAACCAGGACACAAGCCTCAACCACTAATGAATACAGGAGTTTCTATTGGATGAGACATTTGTTTCCATTTAGACTCTGGAGGAGGAGGACAAGCTGGTTTAGAAAATACAAATCCATAACATTTTAGAATAATACACAATTCAATACCAAAATTTAAAGGTATGGCATGAAATTTTGGCTCCAGTAGCAATTTTTTATTATAATAAGCCATTTAAAGGAATAGTTCGGCAAAAAAAATGAAAATGTTCATAATTTACTCACCCTCAAGTTGTTCCAAAAGTCAACACAAAAGGAGATTTTTTTTGAACATGGGTAACCAAGCAGTTGATGGTCCCCATGGACTTCCATAGTAGGAAAAACAAATACTATGGAAGTCAATGGAGACTGTCGACTGTTTGGTTTCCGGCATTCTTTAAAATATCTTGCATTGTGTTTCATAGAATTTCATTTTTGGGTGAACTATCCCTTTAATACTAAATAAGCTCCAAGGTTGATAAGTGGTGATATGCATCTGTAGAAACCACATGGCGATTTCAACAAAAGTTTAATTCCAGAGAGCTCAACCAATCTGAGAAATCATTTAGGATAAAATCATTTATCCACAAAATCATTTAGGATCCAAAAGACAAGTATTCCTAAATTTTCAACATTGGGGAGGCCGCATATGGTGGCAACACTTTGATTCAGCATCTGTAACTTACTGAATTTACTTACTGAACTTACAATGTATCCACATTTGTTTACTAAAGAGACCCAATCAAACCTCTTCATGCATACCACAGCCCTTATAAGTTGATGTCAAATACATGGTGTGCCTTTGTTATAATCTACATCACTGTCGGGGTAGGTTGTAACACATGCTAGGGTAAGTTGCAACACAAAAGACAAAAGAAGCAAAAACAGTGGCCACACGATGCAATATGCTTCAAAAACAGGTTTATTGATCCAAAAGAACAATCCAAAACAATGTCGCTCTTTCTGTGACTGCCCATAACTCAAATCCACGTTATGTTTGACTCAGGAGTGTTTGTTTTAATAAGTCTGGAACAAACTTCCTTAAAGGGTTAGTTCACTCAAAAATGAAAACTCTGTCATTAATTATTCACCCTCACGTTGTTCCAAACCCGTAAGACTTTCAGAAGATCTTCAGAACACAAATGAAGATATTTTTGATGAAATCTGAGAGCTTTCTGACTCTCTATTGACAGACCCTCTATTACACTTTAACGCTTAAAATTAAAACATTTCATAATTCCTACAAATTTGAGTAGATTGTATATTTTCTTACATTTTGAGTGTATTACTATTTGTTATATGTTGAATTCATGTTTATAAAAAGATGCTTCAGAGAGTGGCGTCATATCACTCCGTGTCCAAAGAAATTTGGCATGCTCAAAGTCTAGTGTGACCATGGCTTTGGCAAATACTAGTTTCCTATTTGAAAAATTGGAAATGCCCTCTCAAGTCAAAATGTGAATGCGATTAGCTCATAATCACGACTTCGGAAGTGGGAAGTATGACATTTCCAATAGCACGTGAAGGCAGCATAATATTTAGTAAATCATTTTGGTTGAACTAACCTTTTGATGCAGTTTTTTTGGCCCAGGCACCAAGTCAGCAGTCCTTATGTAAAAACACTAACGGCAGGTCTGTATGTTTTAAAGAGCATCATTTCTTGTAGCAGTAATGCAAAACATAACATACTGTAGCCTAAGGCCCTCCTGACTGAGTGTAAAATGATGGATTGTTCCCTCACTCCGCACTTCAGTGATCTTAATGAGTGGATCTGGAGAGCTGATCACAGCACTCTGGAGCTCGTCGTCCTTATATTAACAGCGAAAGGTTACTCACCCTCTGTTTCTGCAGGCCATGGCCAGAATCTGCTGACTTGTGTGCAAAAGCAGTAATTTAATTAGACATGGCTTTGAGTGCTATATGTGTCCACTTCAGAGAGTTAATAGCAATGAATGTCAACAATCGCTTATAAGTCATGTTAATGTTAAACAGGCCGTACAAAATAAGAAACTGAAATTAGATTTATTATTGGCTGTCACAAAAATATGTAGGCCTAAATTGAAGATTTATGTATTTGAATTGCATATCACATTTCTATTTATTTGGATTACACAGTTTTAACATAAACTAATAAACTTAACATGATGCATATTTGTGAAATTGGTAAGATCAAAGATTATGAATAAACTGAATGTGTTTTAAATGCACAATAACCGGATTTAAATATTTATCATTAATAAATCAAATTAGTTTCAATCTTATATTTTAACTATTGAATATTACCTTATATAATATTACCACAGCTGGCTGTATATAAATGCATGTTCATACTTTTAAACTGAATACATTTAATTGTCACAATGAACAGATGTATGCTGATTCTAAGCCATTTGAATGAGTGCATTTTGAAAATATGATTATTTAAATAAAATCAAATAGATGCAAGTAGTTAATAATCAAATATGCCAGGATTTTGTGCAAAAATCATACCTGTTTCTTACCTGACAAAAATGCATTACATTTAGTTTGATCGTGTTTTTTATATTGTTTATAGCGGTGTACTCCAAATTTTATATGCAATTCAAAAACATAAATCTTACTTTTAGGTCTAAATATTTTTGTGTGTGTATAATCTTGAAAAAAGCTAAACCAGTAAACATGTTGTTTCTAGGAAATGTATAAGAAAATCAACTTTGAACTGGCATGAATTTTTAAAGGTTGTATTTTAGTCTGAAATCATGATGAGCTCTCTGCTGTGCACACATGTGCATTAGTTTCCTGAGACGTCATGCCGTGGGCTGTTTTATGGCTGATGAGGAACAGATACTGTCAGCTCAGGTTATTATCATGCAGGCTAAATGGAGAAGCATTTTTCTTTGCCGGTCTCATCCAATCTCATTGCTTCAGTTTTTATTACCACAAAGCATTTGTTAACATCACAACTTTTAACATGTTTGCTGCCTCTTGCGTTTAAAGGGAATGTTTTTAGATAGACATTCAGTTACGTTATGACATTATGATGTGCAAACATGCCAAGTAATACGAGAGGCTGCTCACTGCAGAGCAAATGGGTGGAGCTAGACGTCTGGCAAGGAGGAGCATATTTAATTTGGGCTTAATGGGTGGAGCTAGAATATCCAACAACTCCCTAACTCTACCCACAACTGTATCTCTCCACCACATTAGACGTCCAGAGAGGAGGAGCGAATGTAATTTGGGCTTAATGGGTGGAGCTAGAATACCCAACCACTCCCTAACCCAGTGGTTCGCAAACCTGTCCTAGGGACCCCTCACCACTGCACATTTTGTATGTCTCCCTCATTAGACACACCCCAATTCAAGTCGTGCAGTCTCTACTAATGAGCTGATAAGTTGAATCAGGTGTGTTAGATGAGGGAGACATGCAAAATGTGTACTAGTGGGGGGGGGCCCAGAACAGGTTTGAGAACCACTGCCCCAACTCTACCCACAACTCTATCCCTCCACCCCATTAGACATCCAGAGAGGAGGAGATGCTTGTCATTTGTCTCTGCAGTGAGCACCACTTGAGTAATACAGCACAAATAGCCGACCTATTTTGTTTGAAAATATGACAGTTGATCAGTAGATTATGATAAGTTCTATAGTTGAAATATATTTGTGCACATCTTGTATTTTAAATGTAAAAAAAAAAAAATTTATATATATATATACATGCTTTTGTGTTGTCAATACAAGATCTTGACCAAAAATCAATGCAACTCTTGATGGAAAAAATATCACAACATTTATTTCCATCAAGAGGTGCATACATTTTTGGTCAAGGTCTTGTATGGACAATGCAAGAGTCCATCACTTTGTAAAGTCTACTCCAGCACATCCCAAAGACTTTCAATGAATTGAAGGTCTGGAGTCAGAGGTGAAAATTATTCTTCATGCTCCAACCATTTTTTCACATTTTGAGCCTGATGAATCTTGACATTGTCATCCTGGAATATGGCCATGATCTGTCTTCCTACATGGTTGCATGGTTGTTTAAGAAATGAACAGCTACACACTCCATCAATCAGGGTTAGAAGAACTGTTGTCAAACATATAACATGCTAGTATATGTCTAAATCTACTCTGCATGCACACAGACATTGACGTTCTTGTGTTTGTCCCAGTAGTGACATTCTTCAGGAAAGCTCGACACAGCAAAGCTCTCCTTGTGCCGACTGACGGCGTGAACCAGAAACCCAGCTAACTGCTTCTCCAGAAGCTCTGCCACAGCTTTGGCATCTCCCTTCTTTGCTGGACCGTCCATCATCTGTTTTATGCTCTCATTGGGCACAGGCTGAGGGGCGCTGCAGAACGAGACCACCAGGTTTATGTCATTTCCTTGAGATACTTCAAAATAACTCTGTCCGGCCACACACTGAAAGTTCTGTCCAGCTCTCAAGTTGCTAATTTTGCCCAAGTTACTAACGACTCTGATGGACCAGCTCACCCAGTCGTACTTCTTCACCAGGAAGTCCAGCAGTTCCTTGGCCGTTTCCTGGAGGTTCCCATCCTCTCTCTCCTTCACAAGCCTATTGATGTCCAGTTTAGCTTGCTCTGGAAAAGAGTGCACACATTTCTCTATCGTTTCCTTCATTTTCATTTCAATTTCTTGGATCTTCACACTCCACTCTCGAATCTTCTCCTGCTCAGCCTCTTCGCCCTGAGTAAGGAAACAATATCCCAGCAGAGCAATTATTCCCAGGCAGAGCAGCTCCTTCATCCTGACGCAGAAGTCTTCCAGGACTCTTCTGTTTCTGCCCTCGTATTGTTCCACAACCTCCAGGATTGGCTCCCCAAAAGTGCTGTTCCCCATCACAGCATCATAAAGCACGCAGAGGTTCTTCTCTCCTCCTGTTATGAAAAAATGCTCCAAGAACATGCGTTTTTTTACCTCTTTATACTCAGGTTTGGCCTCAAGAATGTCAATGTATTTTCTAAACTGGTTCCGCATATTTTCCTCCACAGAGAAGAACTGGGTATCCAAACGTCTCCTTCTAATCTCAGAGTCAATGTCTTGTAGCTGAGATGAGAGGACATCTAATTTGCTTCTCACAGCTAGAAACTGATCTTTGACATATGTGATCTCCTTGCTTTCCACATTGTTGAGGACGAGCTTGAGGACTGGAGCTGCAGCCTCGAAAAGCGGCGACATCTCTCCAACAGCGCTGGCCAGCACCTCGGCTCCTCTCTCAAACATCTCCATTACTGCTTCAATGGCCTCCTTCTTCTGGGCTACAACCCTCTCTAGTGGATTGGACATTTCTGTAAAAGCAAAACCACAACACACACCAAGAAACACCACAGTTATATTAAGATACATTTGTAAATTATTTAAACTCAAACTCAAATTCAAACTGCTATTTGCATAATGAACCATTGGCGGAATTTTTTTGCCAATCCATGGGTGTGTCCCAATCAGCTCCCTATTCAGTAGTCAGAGCACTAATCAGGGAGTTGGCCATTTTAAGGGCTGTCTCAATCGCAAAATCCTTCCAGAGCAAATCTTTACATTACGAATACAAAAAAAAAAAAAGTATTATGGTTTAAATAGGTCAAAAAGGATTTGTTTATTTGTGTTGTTCACAGTGAAGATCACTGTCAAGTGGCAAGATAAATGACTGTTTCGTTTAGCTTTCTTCTACAAGGTAAATTATCAGACTGAGGCATCATAAGACATGGACCCTTTGTTGTATTAAATGGTGCATCTGTCCTCTGCAACAGAAGGTATTAGTAGGTATTTAAAATGTGCATCACCACTTTTGTCAGCTATTTTAAATGTATGTAATCATAAATGACATACAGAGGACAATCATAGATTTATGAGGAAAGGTTCATGGTTTGAATCTAACATCACCCCTGAATAGTTCAAGTGGCTTTTAAATATCAACCATGCATCAGAGAAAATAACTGTTCAACTGAAACAAAAAGGATAGATTGCTTTATAATATTATGTTCAATAAAATACATAACGAATCATTTAGATTACATGTGAGAATCCAGAGTTCAAGACACACCTTGCTAATCTCTCTAAAGCTCTAATGCAGTCATGCACCTCATGGATGTGTCCTAATTATGCGCATCCTTGAGATAACATCATCATGCCTATAGCAAAAAGATTAAAACGGGTTTCTCACGCCTCTCAGGATGAAGAGCTGCTGGAAAGACCTCCAAGTTTCCAAATTATTCCCACAGTTTCAGGTTCGATTTCAAAGCAAAATGTCGTGATCGAATGCTCACTGTGGAAAAGATGTGCGTGTGTGTGTGTGTGTGTGTGTGTGTGTGTGAGAGAGAGAGAGAGAGGGAGAGAGAGTTGTGCGCGCACTGATAGGTTTGGGGTGGTTTTGGAAAGCTGTTGGTAACTGTCGGATCAATGGCTCATATTTGACAGCAGTTTTTTTTATTGTTTGTTTGCAGATGGATCTATGATGTCCGGTTCAGACATCAATTTTTACACGAGACTGTTTAATTGCAGATTATTTGTGCTTCGTGCGCAACATCTCACGCGCTACTGGATTGACATGAACGTGCGCAGATTTGGGATGTTGGTATCTCAATATCCAAAAAAGGTATTTCACATACAATTTTATAGTATATATTGTATACTATTTATATCGTTATACTATTCTTTAGTGTTACATTTTGTAATAGACATATGACGATACTCGAGTGTTAATAGATTGTGCCTGCAGTCAATAATAATGGACAGCTCATACATGCTCTTTTCGAGGCTATATATATATATTTTTTTTATAAAAATGAAAAATGTTTTTAAATATTTACTTTATTTATTTGGCTAAGTTAATAGGCCATCATATAAATTACGCAATGCTTCATTTTGTTCAGTCTGTGGTGTAAAAGGTTGCATTAGCAATTAAAGAAAAAACACTAAACATGGTCAGGTCAAAGGTCAAAGTGTTTGGATAACTTTTACTGCAAGTCCACAGTATGAATAATTTTAGGTTCTTCACTTCACATAAATTAACTATAGTGTCCTGCACCCACTAGTAAAAAATTATATCTGATGTCTGAATAATTTTTGGTTTGACTATATATAGCCATACAGCTCTGAAAAAAGAGACATTGAGAAATCAATGTTAAGTGGTCTCTTAATTTTTTTTTCAGAGTTGTATTTATATAAACTTTTTTCAAGACAAAAAAGATAGATACAATTGCATTTCATTATGTTTATGTAATTTACCTAAATAATTTACACCACCTGCTTAATTTAATTTCCCCTGTAAACTGTTATAAAAAATATATTGGACAAACACCTCAAAACACTATGATTCAAAGCACAATCGCAGTGCCCTTCCCTTGACACTATTCGCTGACTGAAACTGTGTCCTGAAATGAAAGAGTGTGTGTATTTATCATATCTTTATTCATAATTCTGCATAAATGAGACAATGCCAGAAGAATATAGCAATAGAAAGTCATTTTAGAGAGAGAGAGAGATACAGAAAAAAACTATACATGTAATTAGGATCACAGATTTGTAACATTAATTGACATTAAAGATTTTTTATTATTATTTTGACTTTGGCTTGGGCAGATTCAGTTTTAATGCATGTAGTAAATTGTACAGAAAGATGAGTACATCACTGTCGGAAAGTAATACCGCTGTAAGACGGTATAATATAACTTTTGTTTTGCAAGTGCAAATATTTGCAGGAACACATTAGGAATGGGTTAACAGGTTGTTCAGGGTTGCTAAGCAGATGCTACATTGTTTTGAGTGTTGATAGGTGGTTGCTAGGATGTTGATAAGGAGTTACTAGGTGTTCTGTGTGAATACTAGGGTGTTGCTAGGTGTCCTGGGAGGTTAGGGTTAGGGTAAACCTTAATGCCCAAAACGTGTGTTATAAGTGATCCAACAGTCATACGGATGGATAGATAGGCGGATGGATGGATTGATGGACAGATGGATGGTTAGATAGATAGATGGATAGATATGGATGGATGGAAAGACAGACAGATGATAGACGGCTGGATGGATTGATTGCTAAGGAGTTGTTGTTTGGGTTTCTGGGTGGTTCCTCGGATGTTGTCAAGGAGTTACTACGGTTTTGAGAGGTAATGTTCTAAGTAGTTGCTAGGGCACTGAAATAGATAGAAGACAGAAAGACAGATGAAAGAAAAGTGGGGTAAAAAGTCACATGGTTTAAAGTCACTCATAAGTGATCAGCTCTTCTGACATTTTTTTGGCCACATCTTTCATTTTCTCTTCCCACTCGATTCGCAGAGCTTCCTCATCATCTCCGACGATGGCAGCATAACCCATGAGAGCAATGAGGCCGATGCAGAACAGGTATGTGAGTCGCGTGCAGAGGTTTTCCATGACGCGCTGGTCACCCTGCGAATGTTTCATGTACACCTCTAGGATGGGCTGGCTGAAGAGCTTTGATTCGCCCATCACCGCACCATAGAGTGTGTACAGGTTCTGATCACACTGATTGAGCACAAAACTCATTTCAAATTCCTTCTTTCGCTGTTCGTGTGCTGCCGATGCCTCCACGGTGTCCATGAATTTGTAGAACTGATTACGAATGTTTTCTTCTACACGACAGTATAGGCCATCCACCGTCTCCTTCCTGATCTGAAGCAATACATTCTGATTCTGCTGTGAAATTTCATCCAGGGCTCGATTCACACTGCCAAACTCACGCTTGAGTTTCTGAATGTCCTCATTGTCCACATGGTGCAGCACCACCCGGATGAGGGAGCCGGCCACGCCGAAGATGGGATTGACCACCGCTGCTGCTGACGAGATGGTGGCCACACATTCTAGAACCTTCACAAGGCCCCTCTTCAGCTTCTCTGGGTCGTCGAAGATCTCATTTTCAGCCATCGTGTCTGGAGGAAGAGTCAGCGATGTTTACCTGAAGAAGAAACTGGTGATAAGGAGACACACAATATGCTGTTATTTAGTTAGAAGAATCTTTACACAACTCCTTTCTATATAACAAGCTCATGATCACTATATAAACTTGTATAGAAAGTTAACATTTTCTGTTCCTCACACACACTTCTTGTATGACTTCGTCAGCGTTCCCGTCCTGATCACAAATATCCGTGAGTAAACATAAAGTATTGTGTACATAAAGATAAAAAATGCCAACATGTCATAATGGATAGTCATTGCATGTATCAGAATGACCTATTTGCAGTAATGACGAATGAAATCATCAGGTTGAGGGTGTCTATATTCTGCCATGTAAATAGCGATTTCGCCATGGCCTGGCTCTTCCAAGCTTTATAATGACAGTGAATTGTTGGGTCATTTTTGAAGTCCATAAAAGTGCATCTATCCATCATATAACTGCTCCACACGGCTCTAGGGGGTTAATAAAGGCCTTCTAAAGCGAAGTGGCACGTTTGTGTAAGAAAAATATCCATATTTAAAACTTTATAGACTAAAATAACGAGCTTCCGGCAGTCAGCGGTAGCAAGTCGACTTACTGTGAAAGAGTAACCCTTGAACCTTGAACCCTTGACGCATGCGTATTGACGAATGCAGACGCGCAGAAGATAGAGAAAACCAAAACACTGGTCATTAATTAGAGTCTGAAACGAGAATTTTTAAAGTGAAATGGCGGAGGATTTCAATATAAGAGAAGAGGGGCTTGAGTTTGTTGCCCAGAGAGGACGCATCAGGGGTTACTCTTTCACCGTAAATCAACTACATCGGAAGCTCGTTATTTTAGTCTATAAAGTTTTAAATATGGATATTTTTCTTACACAAACGTTTCACTTTGCTTCAGAAGGCCTTTATTAACCCCCCTGGAGCAGTTATATGATGGATAGATGCACTTTTATGGACTTCAAAAATTAACCAACAATTCACTGGCATTATAAAGCTTGAAAGAGCATTTTTAATATAACTCAGATTTGATTAATCTGAAAGAAGAATGTCATATACATGTCACCCCTCCTGTTCGAATCGCCCTGTTCCAAGCGGGACTCGAACCCGAATCCGCCGGCATGAGAGTTGGACGCTCAATGCTGCAAACTCTAAATGCTGCAAACTCTAGCGTCAGTCGCTAGAGCGTCTCTTGAGATCAGAGGAGTGATGTTTACTCACACAGCAACTACTAGCTGGCCTCCGTTACATACACCTAGGATGGCTTAGGGGGAGTAAATCATGGGCAAATTTTTGGGTGAACTAATCCTTTAAGAGACTTGGTACAACCCTTTTGGACCATGCGCCGACCATTTATTCCGTTGTTAAACTAGCATGTGCTTCAATCAGACCATGCGCTTTGATCGTTAAAATAGGGCTCTAAGTCACTGAAATTTCCCACCAATAATACAGAGCCTGACAGCCTGTCTGAAACATATAAAGCATATATAAAACATATGGACTTCTTATGGACTACTTTTATATAGCTTTTCTGTCCTTTTGGAGAATGGATGTGGTCACTGTGAGCTGTTGTTGTATGGAAAAGTTTAAAAATTCGAACGTTCTTCTTTTGTGTTTCACAGAAAAATCAACAGCTGCAGAAACCATAATGCAGATTCGGAATGATACGAGGGTAAGTAAATAACAACAAATTATCATTATTATTATTCTTTTTTATTGAAATGCTCCTTTTTAAATGATTTTAAATGATAAAATGGGCTCTGACTTTGAAGTGTCTTCTGGGATGAAGGCAGTTTGCTTATGATATCATAAATAAATGTACTTTCAAGAACCTGATAGAGCTGAGATAATGATAAACACAATAGTGGTAAGTGAGAATTTTTTCAAGCAAAATGTCAACAGTTCCCTCTGTTTTTATTTTAAAGGCTTCATCCCATGAACTTCACTCAGCTGCAGTCTGTCCTGTTATAGCTCCCTCTAGCGGCTGCTCCATGTTTCCTTGTTCATGCTGAGGATTGTTTTCTCTTTCTGCCATTTTCAAACTTTAACAAACAATGCCTAAAAAATCTACACATTTTCATGTATTTTGATTACACTATCTAAGTTGTCTGTGATGAATATTGCATTTCTTACCTCTTCAGTTTGCTACCTCCCTCGTCTGTATGTCTTCCCAGCAGTCACTGCAGGATGGGCAGTTTCATACGAGCCCAGTGTGGAGGGGTGTACAGATGGACTATACCATTATCTTACAGGGTGCTGGTAAATTAAATATTTATCATAAACACACAAGCTCCTCTGATATTATGTGAAACTGTCACAGTTTTGCTCTATCTATCTATCTATCTATCTATCTATCTATCTATCTATCTATCTATCTATCTATCTATCTATCTATCTATCTATCTATCTATCTATCTATCTATCTATCTATCTATCTATCTATCTATCTATCTATCTATCATCCATCTCTAACTTATCTATCTGTCTATCTATCTGTCTGTCTGTATATCATGTCTGTCTATGATATATCTGTCTGTCTGTCTATCATCTGTCTGTCTGTCATCTGTCTGTATCTGTCTGTCTATCATCTGTCTATCTGTCTGTCTATCATCTGTTTGTCTATCTATCTGTCTGTCTGTCTATCATCTGTCTGTCTATTTATCTATCTGTCTGTCTATCTGTCTGTCTGTCTGTCTATCATCTGTCTGTCTATCTATCTATCTGTCTGTCTATCTGTCTATCATCCGCCTGTCTGTCTATCTGTCTGTCTATTATCTGTCTGTCTATCATCTGTGTGTCTGTCTGTCTATCATATGTGTGTCTGTCTGTCTGTCTATCTATCTATCTATCTATCTATCTATCTATCTATCTATCTATCTATCTATCTATCTATCTATCTATCTATCTATCTATCTATCTATCTATCTATCTATCTATCTATCTATCATATATCTGTCTGTCTGTCTATCATCTGTCTGTCTGTCTGTATCTGTCTGTCTATCATATATCTGTCTGTCTGTCTATCATCTGTGTGTCTGTCTGTCTGTCTGTCATCTGTCTGTCGGTCTATCATCTGTCTGTCTGTCTGTCGGTCTATCATCTGTCTGTCTGTCTGTCCATGATGAAAAGTGCTGGTGCTGTCTGTGGTACTGTACGACTCCAGATGTGTCATGTGACCTGTCTTTCTTCTCTAAGATCATTCACACTGTGAATGGATGTAGACCTGCTTTAGTCGTCATGCAGTGGGTGCTATTGTATGTACATAAATCTGGTTGTTCCTCTAAAAGTGGAGTGATGTAAATTGCATGCAACCACTCATTGTTCCTGTTTTCCATCTTGTGCACTAAAACTCACACATGAGGAAGTGGTTGGCTGCACATACTCCTTAGTCATACTGACAGACATATTCTTTTTCCTTTTATTTCGAGGGGCAAAACTGTGTATTAGATAAATCACGCAGGACTCTTGACTCTCTGCTCTCATTGCTAGAGAGTGATTCTCTTCACATTGAGTGAGATTACTCCTAAAATTGAGGACATCAAATATTAATGGGAGTTCCAAAGTAAAGGCAGGCCCGACAATCAGATGACATCGAAGACACAGACAAGGATTAAAGAAGTAAGAGATTTTACTGACATTTCGTTCATTAGCTTGACAGCATGAGTAATAAGAATATGAGTCTGTTTATCCATCCATCCATCAGAATATCTGTCATATCTTTTAGTATGGTGTGGTGTATTGCTATAGGCTCATATGCTTGTAGCCACAAGATGTCACTTTAGCACATAATTAATGCTGTGATGATAGAAAATAAATATACTTACAATGATCAGCATGTTTTGGAATATGTGTGATTAAGCCACATTTTGAGGACCTATGGGGTCAGTAAAAATCAGACTGGTTTGTCCTGTTAACTGAAACAAAATCACAGATGAGTTTGTTTAGTGTTCATATAATTAGTTTCATAATTAGCATGGCAGATCTGTTCTAATTTTATAGTAGGATCTGGTAGATTTTGGGAGAAGGAGGCTCACTGGGGGGTAATCCAGAAACAGGTTATGTGACATACTCGGGTTACTTTACTACCAAATTTGGTTCCAAAACCTGAGGAAACTTTCAGGGTGTGTAAGTAGCCATAGCAACTTATTCTCTGATGTAAACTGAGTTTGATACTCCGGGTTGATTGAACTTACTCCAGACTGCGGTTTAAGCAAGGTTTGAGTTAAATTGTGATATATGTGACAGTATATGTGAATTCAGGGTAATTTTGTGACAGTAAGTTAACCTTGCTTTCTGGATTGCCCCGAGCTGAAGAGGGAGCTTTAATTTTTTCAAAATAAGGACAAAATCCTTGTTGGTTCTGTCTTTTCTAATTTAAACATGTCAAATAAAAATTGCAATGGTGTCAATGGTGAGATCACATGACACATGATTTTTACTTTATAGCACTTTTAGTGCTCAGTGCATTTAAAGAGTCTACTCTTACACATTTGCTAGCTGTTTTTTGTGTGCTGTGGTGCAGTTGTTTCCAGCCCTGATCAGTCTAATCTAAGTACTAAGACATGGTTTACAGGCAACCTGCCCCTCTGCACATTAAGTCCATCATTCAGACTCAAGAGATCGATAGACGTCTAGATCACAGGAAGCTGGAAAATGTTCAGTGGCTTTAGGGAGGCTGTATATGGATTGCCGTCCATTTCACCTAAGCTTGTCTTTTGATGCCCTTAAAAACGACAGATGAAACCTCAATCCCCAAACCACACACCACAAGAGTCTGATTAACAGAACACCAGTGCTTTCCAGTTCTTAATAAAAGTCTGGTGAGGGTGATTGGACTTTATGTATGATTAATCATGTTTTGTGGATTTTGTCGTGTCGCTTCAGTTCTTCTCGCCCTCAGAACTATGAACATTCAGCACTAAAGTAAATCAAAAGAGTGTAGACCAGGGAAATCATTAACTAAAACTGAAACTATTAAAAAACGGTTGCAGTGTGTAATATTTTTGAAGATTTATTGGCAGAAATGCAAAATAATATACATGTATGTTTTCAGTGGTGTATAAAGACCTTACGAAATGAACTGTTATGTTTTTTTTTTTTTATTACTTTATAATGAGCCACACCGCGGGTCCCCTTACAGTGAAGTCGCCATTTTGTGCCGTCATGTTTCTACAGTAGCCCTAAACGGACAAACTGCTCTACAGATCGCTAGCTACTCTCTGCTCTCTTCGACTACATCTTTGTCCTGTGTCAGCCACCGTAGCTTCGAAAGGGAGGGGTGAGCGGTGGGTGGTTGCAATTTACAACCTCACCGCTAGATGCCGCTAAAACGTACACAGTGCACCCTTTAAATCTGAATAAATATTAGATTAAAAAAATTCACATTTTGGCTTTTTTAAAAGTTGAATCAAAATTACTGACTGGAAAAATAAATTCAAAATATTAAAATATAATCATATACAAATAATACTATACCGTTCTGGACTAGGATTGGTCAGAATAAATTTTCTGTCATAATCATGACTCTGACATTCAAATCAGTTTGTTGTCAAAATTAGACATTTTAATATATTTATATCATATAGATATTAAAGGGGTACTTTAGCGCTGGGAAGATGAATGTGTATTTAAACTGGGTCATTAATGTAGTAGAAATGTGAAATTATTTTTGAATTTGGTGCCTTCTAGACTGAGAAAACACAGAAAATGTCTCATGGGGATGAAAGACAACAATTCCCAGAATGCACTTCGCTGCCCTACGAGGCCACTCTAGGTACGGCTACTGGATTACTGTGTGTCTTGCCCACCGCGTTCATTTTCATAAAATCAGTTCAGTTAGAGACACAACAATTAAAAACTGAACGTGTCGATTTAGTGTCACGGCACAAACGCAGCAGGATCGGATTACATTCATCACATGAGCTGAGGTAATCGCGGCTGCATTCAAAGCGCGTGTTCAGTCTGGCGCATTTTCAGTCCATATTTTTAGAAGCTTAACTTTCATAGAAATTAATTTGAAAAGTTGAAACACTCACTTTGCTCTCCACCGCTCAGTTTACATGAATCTCCGCAGCTCCGCGAGCCGAGTGCTGTGAGTGTGATGTTGAAAACATGTGGAAATAGCGCCCTCTGCTGGCTGTAGTCTTCAGCCTCTGTCCAAAAAATCCTCCGATGATGCAAAATGACGACATTTGCGTCATCTGAGGATTTTTTTCAAGAAATAAAATACATAATTCTCTCGTCTCAGGGGGATAATTCGAATATACTCCCGGGTTTCTACTGATACAAAGCTTAATGCTAATCGCTGAAGTAACCCTTTAATTAGAAATTATATTATATATTTTATATTCTATTTGTCCAGGCTGAACATGTCAGTTTAAATTGTGTACTTTGTTTTACAGAGCATGAACTCTGCTTTTAAAAGACTTTTTTGTTTGCTTGTATGGACACGAAGGTCAGGTGAGAGTTACAGCCAAGCACTGTGTTTTTGTAGAAATATTTATTGTTAGTACATATTCTGTAGTACAGTCCACTCATTACTGTTCGGCGTTTCCAAACTCTGCCGGAGAATTTATATCATCTCAATATGCTGAAACATGCTGTTATTCGTTATTGGTGATATTTGCATATGTGCACAAACATAAGCTGTTGACCTTCAGAAAGGTCAGAAGAGACAGAGCAGCCTTACACTATGAGGCTCGGACACATTGTGTGAAATGAGAGCGAGTGCAGATGGAGCCAAAACCAGATCAATATACCGATTAGAACTGTAATACGCTAATGGTTTGGCGAACGAGCGGACAGAAATAAACCCATGAGCGTAATCAGAGTGTCATATACCTCCTGCTCCCAAAAGACTCAAACTGACACTTTCTTTTCTTTAAATCATCTTCCCATTATTGAAATGAGGTTTCCTAACGAGTATGGTGTCAGATCGTTTAAAATGTAACTTTAATTATTATAATAATAATTGCTTTGTGAACATAATCTCAAAATACTACACTGTGTACATGGACACTGTGATTTGAACAAACATTTTAGTCAATTAAGGCAATGAGTAAAAATTTGGCCCTGCCATTGGGTTTGAGGGGCGTGGCCATAAGCTCATGAATATTTAATTATGTGTCCTGGGCAAGATATTAATTAATGAGGCCCGCTAATAGTTGTTGCTGATCATTAATAATGGTTAAAGCTAAGTTTATAGTTCTGGTTGATGCTCTCCTTAATACAGTTGTGTTATGCTATTTTATTTTAAAGGGATAGTTCACCAAAAAAAAAATTTACTCACCCTCAAGTTGTTCCAAACCTGTACGAGTTTCTATCTTCTGTTGAACACAAAGGAAGATATTTTAAAGAATATGGATAACCAAGCAGTTGATGGTCACCATTGACCTCCAAAGTATGGAAAACAAATACTATGGAAGTCAATGGGGTCAATCAACTGTTCAGAAGAAATTTATACAGGTTCGGAACAACTTCAGGGTAAGTAAATTATGATAAAATTTTCGTTTTTGGTTGATCTATCCCTTTAGGTCACCATGATTGAGAGGAATATTTTTACTTAGTTTACTCAAAGTTTATACCGGAGCATCATGCTCATTTTATGAAGAAAAGCAATAAGAGAAGATCTTTTTGCAAACTACATATTCAGAGGTTTTATGGCACAACCAGATGCATCAGAAGGATACATCCAGTGCGGAGGCTGAGGGTGAGCTGGTGTGTGTCACAGTACAAATGTTTTAATGCTTTTTATCAGATCAGGCCACTTAAAACCAGGAAGCCGGTCGATGGTCCACTCTGACAAAAAAAGGTAATGCTATTAGCTCTGGCTGTGATTGGCAGATGCAGCCAGAGTGAGGTATCGTGGGATTGATGGACCGCCTCAGCATTACTATTATGTTGAGATTCATAAGATCACTCATTTATTTATTAAGTATTGATATTGACTGATGTCCTTTCCCGGAGATGGTTGTGGTTTCATTTGCCTTTATTTTAAAAAGTTTCGTAAGTATTCCAGCAAAAAGTCTGTCTGTCATGCTGGAATCAGACATGTTTGTTTTGGTCTAGTAACAGACAGGTTTAAGGTTCAGCTATTTATCAAAGATGGACGCCACATGGATCAATAACTCCAACCAGGACAGAAGCCTCAACCGCTAATGAATACAGGCTGAGCCATGCGTTTCCATTCAGTCTCTGGAGCAGGAGAAAGAACAGCTGCTTTCAAATCTGTAAATATTCCTGGATGCAGCATGTATAATGCAAGAATCATTATTCACATTATTCATTATTTGTTTGTTTTTTGTCAAAATGGGGTATTTTGAGAGAGGATTGCATTTAGAGTTGTAATGTCAACAGCCATTTCTAAGCATTTTTTGAATTTTTATGAACTTATGAAAGCACATACCATGAATTATAGTGTATTTACAGTTAAGTAAACTATAACAAATGCATTAATGTAAATCTTGGGTATAAAAAAACAATTTAGGAATTATTAATTTAAATTAGTGTATAATTTATATATATACACACACACACACACACACAATGTCATCCATCTATCTGTCTATCCTAGTTTAAAATAAGGTTACAATAAAAGGAGGTTTATGTTGTCATAAATAAATAAAAACGTATTGGCATATAAAGAGGACAGTCATATTGGATTATGTGTGTAGGGGTCAAAGGTCATCACCCACGGTGGTTTTGTGAGTAAGGTCACAACTTGAATGGTTATAAATGGCTTTTAAAGATCTTGCTCCAGGGTAAATTTAAACCTCTAATAACATTGCTTATTTTCTGTATTATTTTTGATTCCTGGTGATTTTGAGTGCAGTTGCACACAGAATGCATTTACAATCATATTTCTTAGCATTAACTCTTCAATAGAAACGCACAGAATGGAATAGATGAATACAATGGAAAAAGATTCTCCCTCCCGAGTGTTAAATGATGGATTGATCCTTCACTCGGCACCCCAGTGATTTTAATGAGTGTATCCGGAGAGCTGATCACAGCACTTTGGAGCTTGTCGGATTTATATTAACAAACTGAAACGTCACTCGCCACGTTCCTACAGCCGCTGGCCTGAAAATGCTGACTTGGGTACAAAAACAGTCTTTTAATTAAATGTGGCGGGTGGTATATCACAGCAGTGGATATTTGAGATTGTAAACGTATGCATTTTAAAGGCTCACATTTTACTTTTTCTCAGTTTGCTGAGACAAGAAAACTGGACTCGTTTCATGACACATCTTTACTGCTTCTGTTCATGGTTGATGAGGCATTTTTATTCTGTTGGCTTTATGTAGGTCATTCTCACAAAAGACCAAACTGCCAGTCCTGGCACCATTTAAATACAGTGTTCTTGGCCCAAAAGCCAATTTTCATACCTTTCACACAACAGCACAACATTGGTTTTAGCATGGTATGGCTAAAATGCATGATTTCAGGCAGATACATAGACATTTAAAGCGTAAAATAATACAAACTGGATATAATAATGCTTATAAAAGTGCATACACAGATGGGTTGGTTAGTTGAACTATAGTTAGTCTGAAAAATCCCTTTGGTTTCATTTTAGAACAATGGAAATGGAGTGAAGAATTACAATCAATGCAATAACTATATTTGTTAGACAATGCTAAATAAATACTATTTTTCAAAGCATAGATCATAGATAAAGTGCAGTTATAGTAGATTTTTTATATTTAGTGTGATTTTAAATACTGTATACCCAGCTAACAAAAATGTGTTCTAAGAACATTCCCATTAAGTTTTCTTGGTTATGAAGGTTAAGGAAACATTATGTTTTTTGCTCTCTGAACGTTCTGAAACAAGTAACATTAGACAAACATCCAACTAAAATGTTTCATTAACGCTGGATTAACATTGTGAGAACATTATTAAAGACCAGTTAACTTTAAACACGTTCTATTAGCATTCCTGGTAGAATGTTTGTTCATAACTTTGAGAGAACATTGCCAGAACGTTCCCTGTTAGCTGGGTAAATGACTAATGATCCTGTTAAACCTTTCTAAATCTACTCTGCATGCACACAGACATTGACGTTCTTGTGTTTGTCCCAGTAGTGACATTCTTCAGGAAAGCTCGACACAGCAAAGCTCTCCTTGTGCCGACTGACGGCGTGA
This sequence comes from Gobiocypris rarus, assembly GCA_023029165.1. Lineage (NCBI taxonomy): Eukaryota > Metazoa > Chordata > Actinopteri > Cypriniformes > Gobionidae > Gobiocypris > Gobiocypris rarus. Next base: position 35,991,962 of record CM040926.1, on the reverse strand, counting down.
ACCAGAAACCCAGCTAACTGCTTCTCCAGAAGCTCTGCCACAGCTTTGGCATCTCCCTTCTTTGCTGGACCGTCCATCATCTGTTTTATGCTCTCATTGGGCACAGGCTGAGGGGCGCTGCAGAACGAGACCACCAGGTTTATGTCCTTTCCTTGAGATACTTCAAAATAACTCTGTCCGGCCACACACTGAAAGTTCTGTCCAGCTCTCAAGTTGCTAATTTTGCCCAAGTTACTAACGACTCTGATGGACCAGCTCACCCAGTCGTACTTCTTCACCAGGAAGTCCAGCAGTTCCTTGGCCGTTTCCTGGAGGTTCCCATCCTCTCTCTCCTTCACAAGCCTATTGATGTCCAGTTCAGCTTGCTCTGGAAAAGAGTGCACACATTTCTCTATCATTTCCTTCATTTTCATCTCAATTTCTTGGATCTTTGCGCTCCAATCTTGAATCTTCTCCTGCTCAGCCTCTTCGCCCTGAGTAAGGAAACAATATCCCAGCAGAGCAATTATTCCCAGGCAGAGCAGCTCCTTCATCCTGACGCAGAAGTCTTCCAGGACTCTTCTGTTTCTGCCCTCGTATTGTTCCACAACCTCCAGGATTGGCTCCCCAAAAGTGCTGTTCCCCATCATAGCATCATAAAGCATGTAGAGGTTCTTCTCTCCTCCTGTTTTGGGAAAATGCTGCAAGAACATGCGTTTTCTGACCTCTTTATACTCAGGTTTGGCCTCAAGAATGTCAATGTATTTTCTAAACTGGTTGCATAGATTTTCCTCCACAATGAAGAACTGAGAATCCAAGCGTCCCTTTTTAATCTCACAGTTGATGTCCTCCATTTGAGATGAGAGGACATCCAGTTTGCTTCTCACAACTAGAAACTGATCTTTGACATATGTGATCTCCTTGCTTTCCACATTGTCCAAGACCAGCCTCAAAACTGGTGCAGAAGCTTCAAACAGAGGACACAGTCCTCCAACAGCGCTGGCCAGCACCTCGGCTCCTCTCTCAAACATCTCCATTACTGCTTCAATGGCCTCCTTCTTCTGGGCTACAACCCTCTCTAGTGGATTGGACATTTCTATAAACAAAGAAAAGCAATTACAGCAAAGACACTTTTCTTTCTTTTACTACTAAAGGATAAGTTCACTTTAAAATGAAAATTACCCCACGATTTACTCACTCTCAAGCCATCATAGGGGTATATGACTTTCTTCTTTCTGATGAACACAATTGGAGTTATATTAATAAATATCCTGATGTTTCCAAGCTTTATAATGACAGTGAACAAGGCTCGAGTTTGAAGCTCAAAAAAGTGCATCCATCCATTATAAAAGTACACACATTAATAAAGGCCTTCTGAAGCAAATCGATGGGTTTTTGAAAAATGTCCATATTTAAAACTTTATGAAGTAAAATATTTTGCTTCTGCCAGACCGCCTTCCGTATTCAACTTACAAAGAAAATGTCACCCCGTCACTGCAATGATAAAGCTTGGAAGCATCAGGATATCTGATTGTGTCCAGTCGTATACACCTAGGATGGCTTGAGGGTGAGTAAATCTTGGGGTAATTTTACACACAAGACGTATTTTCCACGGGACGTATTTTGTGGAAACTAAAACGGAATTTAAAAAAATACTTTTGTTTATGAAAAATAAAATAGACTCTCTCTTAAACCAAATATATAGGAAAGAAAAAAAGCGAAAGTGCACTTTATTATGTAGTATCCTTGTTACACGTTACTTGTACTTACTACAGTAATAACAGTAAATGATGTCATTACATGCAACTAAACCTAAACCAAACCCTATAGTAAGTATATGTAGTTCATTAATATTACTCAGTACTCAAATGTATAATTACACTGTTATAAGGACACATCAAAATAAAGTGTAAACTACTTTTGGGTTACACTTTATTGTAAGGTGTCATTGTTACAGAGTAATTATGTTACTGAGTAATATTAAATAACTACATGTACTTACTATAGGTAAGGATAGGATTAGTTTTAGGGTTCGTTGCATGTAGTTATGCATAATTTACGGTTATTACTATGGTAAGTACATGTAACGTGTAACAATGACACTGTAATATAAATTGTAACCTACTTTTGTGCTCATAAATCATATTTTAAATCGAAATGATTGCAAGTGTTTTACATCACGGCAAAAAGCATAGGAAACCCTCATCAATTTGCTGATTTTAATGGATAGACAACTGTGCCATCAGCATTTTTTTTCTATTCGAAATATGCATGCATGTTAATAAGCACATCATGTTAAATCAAGTCCAGACACATTTTAAACCTCTAAATAATCAGTTTCAGAGCAAAATAACGCGACTTGCACTTAGAATCATGTTGCGTATAATAAATGGCACCACTGAATGTGCCATCTTCTGTTCCGTAAAGGACACACCTCGAAAAGCGTTTTAAAGCGCAGTCTGCCTCAAAAGTGCCCTACACGCGCATCACAGCATTAACCCGAGCAGAAAAGATGTTCTCACAAAAACAGGTTTCTCACGTCTGGCAGGTTGAAGAGCTTCTGTCCGAAATTACGTGGCCGAAATTCAGCTTTCCCTCAGGTATTGGCTCGAGGAGGATATTTGTGATGATCTGAGTGAGTGTGAAATGAACAGAGACAGAGCGAGGGCGCGCGCGAGAGAGAGTTGCGCGCGCTGAGGATGCGTTATGAGGATTTTGGTTTGGAAAGCCCTTGGCAACCGTGGGATAAATGCCAATTTTTTTGGACGTGGTTGTCTGTACCTTGCGTTTTATTCATAATTTGACAACAGATAGAAGAGTTTTTTGTTGTTTCTAGAGAGAGCTAGCGCGTAATGATTGTTCATCAAGAGGAATATTGCGCGCAATGCGCAACACGGAGCAGCTCCGGTGGGTCGCAGGAAACATGCGCAGATATTTTCCACACAAGGGTGGCAGGTATTTCACACACTAATGATGTATTTGAACAATTTGAACGAACTTTATAGTATGATGTTATACAATATCAAAATGATTATATATTATATGGCACCTTCATCAGGCGACAATCTGCTCTGTTCTCTTCTCTGAGCTTGTGTTGATGAAGGAGGGTCCATATGCATATATTATGAAATCATACGCTGATAAAAGGAACCAAAAGACGGAAATTGCACGCATCTGTATAGCCTCTACATATAAGCAAATCTAGTGGTGGATATATATTTATTTCTAACAATCTACTTAGAAACGTTTGGAAATTTGTCAGATGTGACCTTGTGTCTGAATGCGTCATACATGGATGGAAACTGCTGAACATGATGACATATTGCCTTAAATTGAAAAAACAAAATGATGGCATATTGCCATGAGACCCAACAGAGAAGGTGTTTGCTTGTGAATTGTTGTGAATGTTTTTCCAGCCTTATAGCATATACTTCTCGTTACGGCAGAAATAAGTAATTAGCCTATTTTATAAGCCCGTTTGGGATTCTGATTATATTACAGGAAAACTAGATTGCTGATGTCACATAGGGAAGTTCGTTGTCATAAGGGCTGTATTTCAATTATTATAAGGGGTTTGAATCTAAAGTCTATACGCTTTTTATCTCTTTTTAGTGATTTATGTCCCCCAAACTATTCAAAATTATTGCTGGGTAAAAAACACAATACATGTCTAATGTCAGATCTAATGTCAGACTAGCATCTGTGCACGGTTCATTCATTTATTCATTGCAGTGTCCCTTTTCCCAAGTAAAATGCTAAACCATTGCTGTTTCCTTTTACATTTTGACTGTTTTTTATTTTATTTTATTAGGCTATTGTTTTGTGTATCATGACATTTCTTTCTTTCTTTCTTTCTTTCTTTCTTTCTTTCTTTCTTTCTTTCTTTCTTTCTTTCTTTCTTTCTTTCTTTCAGAATCACGTGTCTCATGATTGCCTGACAGACTTGACGCAAGAGTCTTTGCAAACATTTCTGGCTGATGACGTGAAATGACGTGGACCAAGACTAAAGATCTGTCTTCTGTGAGGTCACACTGGGTAACGTTAAACTTATTAATGCTTGTGTAATATTACATGAAATTGTTTAATAGGCCTACAAAAGTAAAAAAAGAAAAAGGAGAACGCACTAATTGAACTGAACAATTCAAACAGAACTTCTTTCATAACCAGTGTTGCCTGTAGCAGCCATTCTATTCGATCAGTGTATTCTAGCATGATACCATCATTCACTGAAGTCAAACAAGAGATCAGGGCTTGGCTAGTTAGCAAGCTCCAGCTAACCCCTGCTGGTAGATGTTGTAATCACACCATTGTGTCGGCAAAGATAAACATTTTTTTACGGTCGTTAAAAAGTAAAAGTGTCTTCTGATTTAATTTGTTTTTGTTTTTTTGCAACAAAGACTATTTTTTTATTTTAGCAGTGCCCAATTTTAGAAGTGTTTTGAAATGGAAAAATATTTCCTGTCTGCTGAATTTGACGCGTAGATACTAAAATGTACAGTACATTTATATATTTACAATTTGAATAAAAATAAAAATAACCAGATTAATTTATAATAGCATGGTGAGATCGTGTGTGTTCAAACGTGCTACAAATTTGAAATGTTTATAGTTGCATATTGCATGCTGTTTTTATATACATTAAAAACACAGTAAACTAGCATTCATATTTATTCTAAATAAGTTGTGCTCTTCTACTGCCATCTAGTGGCTGAGGATCATAGCATACACTAATAATAGCATCATATTTCCCATGTTTCAGGAAAAAAATACACATATACACATATATATATATATATATATATATATATATATATATATATATATATATATATATATTAAAAGTAGTCTATTAATCTCACCAAGGCTGCCTTTATTTGATAAAAAAAATGCAGCAAATACAGTAATACTGTGACATATTATTACATTTTAAATTAACTGGTTTCTGCTCTAATATATTTTAAAAATTTAATATCTTCCTGTGATCAAAGCTGAATTTTCAGCATCATTACTCCAGTCTTCAGGGTCACATGATCCTTCAGAAATCATTCGAATATACTGATTTGCTGCTCAAGAAACATTTATTATTATTATTGTTAATGTTAAACAGTTATGCTGCTTCATATTTAATATGAATAAACAAGGTTTTCAACATTGATAATATTAAGAAATGATCTTAGAATAATTTCTGAAAGATCATGTGACACCGTCGCTTGAAAGGCTGCTGAAAATTCAGATTTGCATGACAGGAATACATTACATTTTAAAATATATTACAACAAAAACAAGTTAATTTAATTGTAATAATATTTCACAGTTTTACGGTTTTTACTGTATTTTTGTTCAAATAAATGTAGCCTTGGTGAGATTGAGACTTCTTTCAAAAACATTAAAAAAACTTAAGTGTCCGTAAGTCAAAACAACTTGGAATATTTCCTTGTATCTTTATTGAAAAATGTAACAATATTGTACAGTGTTACAAGTGCAACAGCATTCCAAAGACTGAATTACAAGAAAATTTATTTTAAGAATGATTAGGAAGGTAGTTACATGTTCCTATCCTTGAGACATTCAAAAAGTACACACACAGAATTTATATAGGGGCATTTCTATATATGCCAGGGCTTTATGGATAAATACATTTCAAACAAACATGATTATCTCTCGATGAACTTCTGTCGTGTCAGACTAAACATGCACTGTACATTGGGTCTCAGTATAGCAAGCACATCATATAATATTTTCATTTATCCAAAATAAAAGGGTCAAAGGAATGGAAAAAGAAACCTTCAGTTTAGCTTTCACTTCTTATATTAAAATATATGCTCTGATAATCTGTTCTAGTGGCACAAAAAATGACACACAGGAGACAATTAAAGCATACTTGAACTTACTGAATAGATTCAAGTATGTCAAATAAAACAGCATAAACATGGATATTTGACAGAAATTTAGATTTAGATTAGACAGACTGAAAACTGTACGCTCTTTATTTTGCAACATGTTTGTAAAGACAGATAATAATGATTATTAGATAAAATAATTTCATTTTACATACTTTATATTTATGAATGCTTTGTACTGATGAAGGTGACACTGCTGAATGCTTTTGAACTTTAATAATATTTATATAACCACAGCCAGCATTCTGTAGATTAGTGTGAATTATGTTTGTGAAAGAAATTTGATCATGTGATTAAAAAACAAAAACAAGAAGCAGATTACAGGAAATGAGATGGCATCTCTGTGTAACCGTCAGCATGACCTGCGCTCATCTGGAGGATAATGCTGCAGGTCGATGAAGTCCATTACAGGAAAAGGCAAAGCACAAAGGCAATAAAGAGCATGGTTGTGCAGAAAGGCATCCTCACGATCACTTGCATCTCCTCAGCACCTCCTGCATTTTCTCCTGCACGTTCTTCATATTCTCTTCCCACTCCTCGTTCCTTGATTCCATGTCGTCCCTTATGATGCCGTAGTAGCCCATCATAGAGATGAACCCGATGCAGAACAGGTAGGCGAGTCGTGTGCAGAGGTTTTCCATGACGCGCTGGTCACCCTGCGAATGCTTCATGTACACCTCCAGGATGGGCTGGCTGAAGATTTTGCGCTTCCCCATCACGCCTTCGTAAAGCGTGTTCATGTTCTGGTCTTCGTTGTCATTCATGAAACTCTCGACGAAATCGTCCCTCTTGCGTTGCATGTTCTCCGGCTTGGCCTCCACAATCTCCATGAATTTGCGGAACTGATTGCGAATGTTTTCTTCCACATCGTGGTACTGTCTGTCCAACGTCTCCTTCCTGATTTGCAGCAGGGCTTGACGGTTCTGCTGCGAGATTTCATCCAGGGCTCGATTCACGCTGCCAAACTCACGCTTGAGTTTCTGAATGTCTTCATCGTCCACATGGTGCAGCACCACCCGGATGAGGGAGCCGGCCACGCCGAAGATGGGATTGACCACCGCTGCTGCTGACGAGATGGTGGCCACACATTCTAGAACCTTCACAAGGCCCCTCTTCAGCTTCTCTGGGTCGTCGAAGATCTCAGCCATTGTGATGGAGGAAGACGGTATTAAAGCTCTTATCTTATAGCTCACCTGAAGAAGGAAACAGATCACAATCTCAGAGTTAAACTAATTATTTTAAAAACACTTATTAACAAGGAATAGTCAAGAGTTCAGGTTAAGCTCAAGGATAATGCTGCAGGTCGATGAAGTCCATTACAGGAAAAGGCAAAGGCGGGACCTCAACATTTCAGTTGGGCTGAGATCTGGACTTCGACTGGGCCATTGCAACACCTTGATTCTTTTCTTTTTGCGCTGTGAACTTAAGAAACTTTATAAAGAAGAGCAGGCCGAAATTCCACCAGAAGGATGCGAGGGAGTGATACTGTCATACAGAAAATGATTCCTTCAACTTATTGCTGCTAAAAGAGTCTCTACAAGCAATTGAATCATAGGATGTACTTACTTGATCACCCATGGCTTTATTTTTGTTAAATAAATAATGACACGGTGTGATATGTAATTTGTTGTTGTTCATCTGAGGTTGTATTTGCCTAATTTTAAGACATGCCAAAGAACCAATTCTAAATCTTTTACACATGACTATGTATGACTGACAGACTTTTATGTTAGGTGCGATAAATTGCAATCAATTGATTTGACAACACTAAATTCTACACAAAATCAGATTTTTCCCCCCCCACACTAAATCATGTTAACAACAGTTTGTTGTTACAATCATGTTTGCAACAGTGAGTGCCCCTTTATAACCCAGAAAGAAGAAAGTGGACGTTGTAATCAATATTACTGCAGAAATGCTGTTGATTAAACATAACTTGAACTTTTAAGATTAGCCTGAGCAACCACAGCAATCTGCCTCTGAAACTTTGCATTTAATGCAAATCAAAGCAATTTCCATATTCACCTACATTCGGCAGTCAGTGATCACATCACCAATTGCCTCAGCAGAAATCACATTTGGTCATATAACATGACAACAAACTACCATATGAGAGAAAAATATATAAATTTATTGTGCAAAGAATAACAAATCATAAGCAAATAATAATAATTACACGTAACTCACATCAAAGACTCATTAGAAATATATTTTTTTACAATATATTCAGTCACAATAATGACCAAAACATGCTATTCTTTAAAAACATTTTTTAGCTGTGATATCCAGTAATAAGAGCATTGCACTACTTTAGTATTGCATTGAAAAGTCCATTAGCAAGCAGAGAAAGAATGACCCATCTTACACCCCACAGGATTTATTGAAACGTCCTTATTCAAGATTGCTTGTTACATTAAAACTTTCAGCATGTGAAATAGATTTGTCTCAGCAATTGTTCAGTGCAACTTCAGTTTTCCTCAGTGCATTGATCCAGAACTTCTAGCATTTTGCCTTGAATCTCAATGACCCTCGGACCCCATTTGTCTTTCACTTCATCCTCGTCATCTTCAGTGACGGCGTAGTAGGCCATCAGTGCCATAAGACCGATGTAAAACAGGTGGGCCAGGTGAGAGCAGCGGGCCTCCATCACCTTTTTGTTCCTTTGACAGTTCTCCAGGTACACTTGTAGGATGGGCCTCCCAAACACAGTGGAGCCCTTCACGCCGCGATAAAACACATCTAAGCTCATGTCGCTCTGGTCCTTCTCATAGATCTTCGCAAACTCCTCCATGTGATGATCCCAGTTCTCAGGGTCCAGTTTTACTCTTTCCAACATGGTGTTGAAAGCACTGTACTGATGCTTGATGACTTCCTCGTGTTTACCGTAATTCTCGTTGATCTCATCAATGCGGATCTGTCGGAGCACCTTCTTGTTCTTCTCTGAGATGGTTTCAAGCTTTTCGTGAATCTGCTCAAAGTCCTTACTCATCTCATGGTCCTCCTCTTCACCGAGGCCTTTCCTGACGACCCCGACCACTGAAGTCACAATCCCAAAGAGAGGATCTATGGAGGAGGCGAAGGAGGAAATTTTCTCCACATAGCACAGCACTTTGACCGCAGTCGCTTTGATTTCCTGTTTTTCTGCCATAGATGGTTCTGAATCTTGGACTTTGGTTCTTTTAGTCTTTCAGTCTTGTCTGATTCTGAAATGAAAGGGAAACATGTTCTTATTAATAACACAACAGACCATAATTACACTTCAACACTTCTGTCCAGAACATTTAACAACTGGCATGCTTTTTTATTTTAAATAGACTGCCCGGCCAAAAAAAAAAAAAGAAGTCGCTATTTGGATTTAAGTGCCCATGATTGAATCACTATTGCAGTGATTATTATGTTTTTAGCATGTTATGTGTTTGGCAACAGTTATTCTTACCCTAATTAATGGAGTGTGTAGATTTTCATATCTTAAACAACCATGTAGGATGACACATCATGGCCATATTCCAGGATGACAATGTCAAGATTCATCAGGCTCAAATTGTGAAAGAATGGTTGGGAGGGAGCATGAAGAATAATTTTCACACATGAATTGGCACCTCTGAGTCCAGACCTTAAATTCTTTAAAAGTCTTTGGGATGTGCTGGCGGAGACTTTACAGAGTGCTGGACTCTTGCAGTGTCAATTCAAGATCTTGACCAAAATTTGATGCACCTCTTGACATTTATCTTGACATTGTCATCCTGGAATATGGCCATGATCTGTCTTCCTACATGGTTGTTTAAGGAATGATAAAGAAGAACGTTGCCAAACACATAACATGCAAGAAACATAATCACTGCAATAATGATCCAATCATTGACTCTTATGCATTTGCCTAATTCAAGCCAAACAGCGACCCTTTTTTGGCCAGGCAAAAATTTACTATTTTTACTTAAAATTTGAGTGTGTTTTGTACTTTTACGCATATTAGAGTATCAAGCTATTAGATTAGCAACATATTAAGATCAGTCTCTACTGGAATACACTTTGAGTAGTCTCTCTCATGCGTTTGAGTTTACACTCCTATGTTGAATCGTAGTGTCCCAAATCAATCTCTTATGAGGTTCAATGACTGTTAGATTCTAACCTTAAAAAGCAGCTGTTTATGTAGGCAGCAGGTTTTGGAATAAACCTATATTTTCTACGTAAAAAAGGTTGCTGTCCAGTTCTGAATCTGTCGTGTCCAGTGTGGTAATAATCAACTGTACCTCGTTCCCTGTCGAGTAACTAAAATTGAACTGTCACGCAAGGGACAAACCTGTAGATATTTAAATCATCTAAACTTTAAAAAAAAGGTGTAGATAACATTTCATTTTATTTACATGTTTTTGTGCTTTCAGAAAGGTAGTGCACAGAAATTATTGATTCATATTCACATAAAATAAGGGATCTTTCAATATAAAGTACTAATCAAAAACCGGTTTGCACAGAAAAACGAACTAAACTAGTAATTCTAAAACTAAAACAATGCGGTTGATTAGCACGTTGGGCTTGACATTCCTATCAAACCACATGGCATAATGAATGATGTCATGCTTGTGGCTTTACTCGTGTTTTCCTTATAATAAACAAAAAGATTTTCTAAATGGAACAGTTTCTTGTATAACATGCAGTTTATCTTTGTCCGGTTTCTAGACTAAATGAATGACAGTATGGCGTGTAAACAGGCTAACATAATTAGCTCAAGAGGGAGGTTAGATGAACGGCAAAACACATTCGGTTATATGATGCAGCAATATTTTACACTCATGTCACAGGATACACGTTTAAGCAGGAGAGTGTTCTTAGCTACGAATCTTACCTTTAAATGCGTCTGTAGCAGTTCAGATCCTAATGGTGCTGCTGCTGTTTTTGTACAAGCAGCCACCATTTCACTGTCCGGTCTGAGAAACAGCCCCTCCCTCTTTGTCAAAAAAGGGCAGGGTGTGGGAGTGACTCATACCACAGCAATGCTGATTGGTTTAGAAGGGAGAAAAAAAAAAAGCATGCAGCTTTTCCGCAATCCCCTTTCTGAAGAACACACACACCCTGCATGGAAAATGGCTGCAATGCGTTCTGCCAAGTTCAGTAATGAAGCTTGTCATTTATAGACAAGAATGAATAACTAGTGGGAGCAGATGAGTAAATTAGAGAACATTTAGGGTGCCTGTATACTAAAAAAAAGAGGAAATTCTGACTAGTCTAATACTAATGCATGAGTCAAAAATTATACTGTCTATGTGGAAAAACATTTTATGGGCCTCAGACATCAAACACATGCGGAATGGATTTCTGCATACAGTAGATAAAACAATTCTTACATTTAATTAAATGCAACAATTACATAAGAAGGTTTTATTTATCCTGCTCGGGTTTCATGAATGAGGACGCGTGTGCAAAAATTCAGGAAGCAGGTATGTCCTGTTGTGGCTTATCTGGTAAAGTGAGAAAACCCACTAAAGCATAAACAAAGGATGAATTTACGCTGAAAGGAGAGGCTGTCGGGCAACTGTGCATGTCAGCTGCCATTTGAACAGCTGTAAGAGAGTCAAGTTCATGACAGATGCGTGGTGTGACTGTGAACTGGGCTTTGTGTGGGTTCATTTTGTAAACAGAGTGCCGGCAGATTACAATGAATAGCTAAGAAAGTAATATGCATTGTATGCTTGGAGGAAAAGGTCACATTTTTACTTAGTTTAATAGAGAATGAGTGTCACCTCGAACTAGTTAGGACAGGAAAATGAGCTCTTACGTTGCAGTGAGAAGGCTGGATGTCGCAAATGGAGATCTTGTTTATTTTCCTTCCGAGTACCTGTGGCAGAACAGAGGGAGAAAAAAAGCATAGAACTTTTAGCAAAGTATATTCAGAGAGTTTCAAGATTCGTTCAACGTTATCTTGACTTATATAATGTTCTCAAAACAATAGCACAAAAACATTACTTATACATCGTTCATGGATCATTTTTTAAATGTTACTACTTCAGAGAACATTTAAAAGTAACATTCCAAAAATGTTTGCAAAATGTTAATATGGAATGTTTCCTTAACGTTTGCATAACATTTGTAAAACATTCTTAGAATACATTTTTGTTAGCTGGGCTACTGTTACTAAAGCAAATAAACAGTGACATCAAAAAGTTTGCAATGAGTACATTATGGCTCATTGTATAAAATGACTAAACAGGAATATTAAATGGCATAATTCTATAAAAGCTAAACAATATGGCCCTAAAAATATCAAAGTTATTTTTGTGAAGCACTTTCAGAGGGCAACAGGCTAACAGTAAAATGGAAGCACAATTTGGTCTCTGAGCAACTGCAACTTTATCTCTCACAAAATTTGGGGAATTTTTTGGGGGGATGGACCTGTGAAAATGTTGGTATTGCAAGAATAAAATCTGAGCTTTGCTATGAAAGCAAGACAAATAAAATGTTTGTATGTCACTTTATGGCTCAGTAAAGATTATGACTTTTCAAAAGAATAACGGCATAATGACATTACTTGTCATTACTTGAAGAAACATAAACAGTATGGTTATAAAATATAAAATTGAGGTGACAATGTTGGCATGGTAAGTAAATGTCTGACCTACAGTACTACTTAAAGGGATAGTTCAACCAAAAATGAAAATTGTCATTTACTCCCCCTCAAGTTGTTCCAAATCTGTATGAATTTATTTCTTCTGCTGAACACGAAATATGATATTTTGAAGAAAGTTGTTAATCAAAAAGTTGATTGCATAGCAGGCCATTGACTTCCATAGTATAAACTGTAATTGAGAGCATGTTTATTGTTCTCATTTTCCGATTGGAGACAGAGACCCTTATTCCTGATCCATCCAGAGGGGGCAGTAATTTACATTTTTAGATTTCTGATTAAAAAAAACTCCAGACAGTGACAAAGTGAAAGGGTGTCATTGCCTGTGATGCCCCCAGGAGGACTAAAATTTAACCCTTTAAATGCTGGATGGTTTTAGACTATGAATAACAAAGTTGCACCTACTACATTCTCCATCCTTTCAGTATTTAACCCTTTCAGATCATTTTTATGCTTTATCTTGTGTAAACATTCATTCAATATAAATTAAATTAATCGTTTAACTCACTAAAACATAACACAACTTCCCTCCATTTAAACAGGAAGACACATAAAGACACATAAAATCAGAAGATTAATGATTATTGATTAATATGAGCATCACTTTTGAGTTTTTAACCCGATTAATATCAAGCATCACTTTTGAGTTTTTAACCCGATCAGTTCACCTGTATGGTTTATCATGTGTAAACTAATATGATTAGGTTCATTTTTATGCTTTATCTTGTGTAAACATTCATTCAATATAAATTAAATTAATCGTTTAACTCACTAAAACATAACACAACTTCCCTCCATTTAAACAGGAAGACACATAAAATCAGAAGATTAATGATTATTGATTAATATGAGCATCACTTTTGAGTTTTTAACCCGATTAATATCAAGCATCACTTTTGAGTTTTTAACCCGATCAGTTCACCTGTATGGTTTATCATGTGTAAACTAATATGATTAGGTTCATTTTTATGAACTAAATAACTCACTTATTTAAATATACATTCAAACAGGAAAGACACACGTAAAATCAAAAGATGAATGATTATTGATTAATATGAGCATCCATTAAAGGGTTAACGGGTCATCTGCACCAACACAACAGCAAAATGCGACAAGTTTCATATAGATAAACAAATAATAAAAAGCTGTGCTGGCTTAACTAGTCCATTAGAGAACTTAGACAAGGGCCCTGATTAGTTTGGCAAGACTAATCTAAGACTAGTCCATGTGTACTTTACTAGTCACATACTCTATGCCTAACTAGAAAAACAGTTCATGTTAGAGTGTTTGCACTCCACACACACACAGTTAAGACTGGAATATGATCTCCCAAAGGTTTCTTCAAGTCAACAATACTAACCATAACTCTGATTATTAGTTCCTTAATTATATAAAAAGTTATTTTTCTCACAGTTTAATTTAAAAACAGTTTTATATGCTTGAGCTGAGCATAGTGATAAAAATCCAGAGTGTCGAGTGAGTCAGGAAGTAAGCCGTCCCAACAGCATTCACCACTCCAAGGAGCGGCCATCTTTAAAGCTCTCTATCAGTTCACTCAGAGAGGCTAAAATGTCAAAATCATCTTCTAAAAATCACAAAAATACTCAATAATATATCTGATTTACATGCTTATAGTACATTTAAGTGTGTTTTATTCTTCAGGGACCATCCTTAACAAGTTTCCTCTCTTTTGTACAGCATTGCCTGTATGTCAGATTGGCCACTTCCCTTGGACAAGCAGCCAAGTGATCAAGACAGAACAATCGCAGACCATCTTTAACAAGCCAAAGCACAACAATTCAACATCTTCCTGTGTTTTCCCAACCAATGTGAGTATTTTAAAAAGTCTACAGCCCATTTGGAGTAGATCACTTTCAGCCAACTGCTGTCTGCCCTGTTATAGCTCCCCCTAGCAGCTCCCTCCATATTTCCTTGTTCATGCTAACCATGATATCTATTCTCACCCTATACAGACACCATGCAAGACATGTAAAAATCCATATACAGGCATGCATTAGGGCCAATGTACATCCCAATGAGCCCATCCATCCATTACTGGCCTGGGCCATTGGGAACACAGCTCCTCTTACCTTTTCAGATTGCTCTCTCCAAAGTCCCAATCCCGACTGTACTTCTTCTTCCCAGCAAACACTGCAAAAGAGGCACTTCCATTTTAGCTCAATATGGAGGGGTGTTCAAATTGGACTATACCATTTAAACTGGTGTACAGATGGCCCTGGTGCCTCAAAAAGGGCCCTTTGGCCACCAATATTAATGCAAGTCTCCACTTGCTCCATTGCAGAGGCCTGTATGAACCCCTATTGACCAGCCCCCTCCTTAAGCCACAGATGACCTCCCCCAATGACATTCAAATATTCCAGCCTTCCAACAGTCAGATAGTCTATACAGAGAACCGACTGTCACTTCTGAAGGCAGCTGAGGGCACACAGAGCCTCCAAACAGGCCAGCTGCCAAGCTCTGCCATTGGTGACACTAAGAGGAAGCCATTCATGGGGGGCACTTATTAAAATAAAGCTTTAAATAATAAATTAAGGGTTAGAATAAACCAAATGTAGTCAAATAGAGTACTGAAATATGAGCCATCTATTGCATATGCTAGCACAAAGTTAAAAAGCACACCCTTCCAGTGGTGTCAGTTTGTCTCCAAATAGGACACTTGTTTCTAGCATTAATTAAAAAAAAAAAGCTTAGCAGTGGGATTTAAAATATATTTTAAGATATAGCAATTAACAGGTATAAGTTTTGATTTGAGACCAACCAGTGTTGAATCGCTGTTTTAGATCAAAATGAAATGCCTCCATATCATCATTACACAGACATTAATCTGAGGGCACAGACATTGCCAAGCTACTGTTCCTTTAAAGACAATGAACATGCTCTAAAATTAGCTCTTCAATTGTCTCAATGCATTAATCCAATAAAATAAGAAATGATTATAAGCAACTCAATGAATTTCAGGGGTTCAGGGCATCATACTGTGATGCTGTAAAACATACAATCACGTGTTGGACATACAGTCAAAAACAGATATTTTTGTCTGCAAAATGGTGCAAACAGAATATGCATTTTAAATGTGATCTCTAGAATATTAAGTTGTCTTGAAACACAATGCATGGTAAAACTAAAAATAACTCCCACAGAAGCAAACATCGATCTAAATGGGCAAAGGTGTGAAGTCACAGGATGAGCAGTAGTAGCATATGTAAGGTCACAGCTGTTAGAAAAAAGAGATCTGGGTGGAACACCATGTTTTACTCTATGTATCACAGTCTTAAACATTTAATATAATAGTTGCATATTTATCTGCTACAAATTATTGTTTAGAAATCTACAATTTGAATAAATGTAAAGTACAAAATACAGACTGGTGTGCTATAGTCTAACCCAATAACACAAATTTGAGACAAAAGGAATTTTGAGCATACAGTACATGTATTGTGCCATTCACTCTTAATGGTTTAAGTTACATTACTATTCCATCACCATTTCTTTTTAGATGTTTTAATTCAAAATGTTAAACATATGCCTATAACATGAGCATATAAAAAGTCTCAGGCTATCTCTCAGTTTAGTCAAATCTACATTGTCTCACGTTGTGTATTTTTGTGTGAATCCAGTACATTGGTAAGTCTTACAACCGTCCCAGTCTGCTCAGCCACGATATTTCTAGTTTTTTAGCATGCAAATAAAAATATTGTGTGGCTGTTCCTATAGCTATATTGTTAAAGGCTAAATATTATTGCTACCGCAGAACCTTGGAGGTCCTTATATAAACCTTGATAGTGATTTCATCCTGTTACGGTTTTTAACTGGGTAAACGGACGGTCATCTGTACGGTGTGTACCCACTTAAGCGTTAAGCATGAACTTAGATGCAAAAACTTAATACTAAAAACAAAACGCTTACCGGCGTCGAGCAAAAACTGAAGGGAGAATGCGCCAAACCAGAATAATGCGTAGTGTGGACGGAATGTTTTGACGAAACAGAAATAAGTGGGAACAATTACAAGGCATTAAACTACTTGAGTCTTTGGGCGAACATACAATCTAACATCCAAGTGAAGGATTATTTTCAGACTGGCATCCGTTAACTACCCGACGCTATGTGTTTTTATCACTGACAGGTGTACGCGGCCTATGAAACACCTGATCTAACGTGAAACGTCACCTGACAACTGTAGTTGATTCTGATCTGACGCCAGGCACTGAGACAACGTATGAAGGTACAATAAAAACAAAAATGTCAATCGTAGACTCACAGACTGTCTTGATGTTCATGGATTGCTTGCAGAGATTTTGTTTAGGCATCGCTCCATTAGTCATTTCAATGGATCTCAGCAATCGTGTTCTATAATATTTATAGCTTATAATGAATTTGGTGTATACTAAATACTGACATTTGTATACTAATGCCAGGCATTAATTAATAATATTAGAATTTTATATTCATTTAATAAAATATCCGACTCCAAGACCAGACAAGCCTGTTGATTTAAAAGAGTCTTCCATGAAAGATTATTTTACTATTTTACGCATACATTTGAAATTGGGAGTAGCCTACATTTGTTTGAGTTGTTCTTTTCTTTTTGTGTTTTCATTTAATGAAAATGTTTGTTTTTGTGTGTAACAGCTTCCTTCCTTTTTTTCAGTTAAAAATCTTTACACAATGCCCTCGGCTTTTTATTTGTTCTGCCAGAAATGCAGATTATCAGATAAACAAGATCTGTACTATATTAATAGTCCCAGTGGCAGTGATTTAAGTTTTTTTCTGTGAAGTTGAAGTCCAACAATTTATTAAGTTTTATCTTGGTTTTGAAAACTTTCTGAATTCCTTTCAACCCTTTTGTGTCAAACAGAACATATTCAACAACAGATTATTGTAATAATCATAGAGGTGAGTAAAATGCATCTTTGTGTAATACTGTCAACATATGCTGAGTTAAAATGTATTTTTATTATAAAGAGTATAGATATAAGATGACTGTGCTGTGAAATGCAAAATAAAGCCTTGTCCACCTTATGTGCAGTTATTGTCTTCATTGCATGTGTCCAAGTTACTGTAGATTGTGATTACAAAATATATGTTGGTATAAATAAAAATACAATTGCCAACTGGAGTAATAGTGTGTTTTCTGGTGTTTAAAAACAAAACAAAAAACATGTATCTTTCTGTATTACTGCACCACAAAAGATCAAGGAAAATGTGATTTTCATGGTATCACCCATCCAATGCTTTGAGGCTGAATGTAATGAACATTATTCAAACTGAATAAGACATTTTAAGACTGCCTCAGCACTCAAAAACAGCCCAGGCATGTGACAGAAAGGGATCATGGGAGTTTAAGTCGGTGTGGCTTTTTATCTTACACCTTTAACGCTATGATTATTCAGGTAAAGTGTAAGGATAGTCAAATCAAGCCTAATCCATAAAGTACTCCAGGTGTACAAAAATAAAGGTGCCAGGAAGAACCAAAAAGATGTTTTCACAGCGATGCCAAGAACCATTTTTGGTTCCCTGAAGAACCGTTTTGTGAAAGGTTCTCTAAAGAACCATTTTTTTCTAACCATTTTATAGTCTAAAGAACCTTTCTACACTATAAAGAACCTTTTGTGCAATGGAAGGGTTCTTTGGATATTAACGGTTCTTCATGGAAGCATACACAACACCAAAGAACCATGTGGTTCTTTTTTGAGGCTTAGTTTGAGGTTATAAGTAGTCTCACAGAAGGCAATAATAACAATAAAAAACACTTTGTTACAAACACAAAAATTAGATTTGTTACAATACAAAGCAGTTAATGCAAAATTAAACAAACTTAAAATCAGCTAAACTAAAAAGCTCTATAATCTAACCTTAACCAGCAATATTGGAGATGCTGTTAAGCGTCCCTCGATAGGGTGTCAGGTGTCCTTCACCAATCCTCAGTCTTTTCATACTTCTTTTGGGGGAAATCCATTTCCATTTCATTCTTCACCCCCTCTCCACTGTTGTCTTCTTCTAGTGCTTCTCCCTTCCTTCTCTATAGCCTTCATTGCTAGTGGTTTTAACTTTTCCCACACAGATTTCACACCATAAACAAAGGAAGTCAAATAGGCTACATTTGTTTTTACCCTACATCTATTTTACAAGTTTTTTCCACTGTAGCATTTAAGCCCTTTTATATTTCAGCATATTTATCTTTAAGCATATATTACCTTAAAAGCAAGACAAATAACATTTCTCTGAAAAAGGTAGCTATAGCAATATTCAAAGAGTTAAGGGTACTGTCCATGGTGCTGTAGGATTTCTGTCACTTCCTTCTTTTTCCTCTTGGATAGGGATGTAGCGAAGATCATGTATTTTGTTTTTCTTTTTGTTAGATTAGCTGTTTGATTA